>JBCFYV010000001.1:49432234-49455446 GCA_039000515.1 Timema cristinae
AAATTAAATTTATCTTTGTTCTTTAATAAAACAAATTGGGTTGATTAAGTTATTTGGTGTCGTGTCTGTGAATATCAGTAGTTTGTCAAGGGCACACCCCCATACCACACATTGTCTGTTCAACAAGATAAATATTGTTTTCATATTAATATTTATTATTCATACATGAAGGATGCGTGTAGGCAGCTCAAAATATGTTAGTTCATCACTCTCACTACAGGACATGTGTTGTTACAGTATTCCCAACGATGTCCGACCAGGTCTAATCCGAGACCATAGCTTGCAACGGCAAGCAGAGATGGACAAGAAGAAACAACAGACAGACATGAAAAACAAAGAACTTTTCCGCTCTCATAGAGCGGTGGAGCTTGAGAGACGAGAGGAGGGACTGAGTTCAGCTATCAGTAACAACAACAAGGGGTTTGCACTGATGCAGAAGATGGGGTACAAACCCGGAACTGGCATTGGAAAGTCAGGTACAGTCATTTGATTACTATCATGTTTGTTAGTTTCTTAGTTCACCCCCAAGATTCACTTTCAAACGGCCACCCGATCTCAACAATATTCTAGCCCATCCCAAACTTCCTGACCCCAAGAGAATCCGAGAAGAAAAACCGACTACCAAAAGTTCATACCCCTGCGGTAGCACCCGTTGCAGCACATGTGGAATACAAAATCCAAGGTTATTACAATTGCAAAACCAATAACTTGATATATCAACTACAGTGCAAATCATGTGATGCAGAATATATAAAGCCTTACTACAGGTTATCTCAGAAAGCGAATGAACAATCATCGTTTTGACACAAACCACAAAGATCCGGACAAGCCTGTATCCATCCATGCTAGTACCCACAACCAGGACTTTCAAACCTGCTACACCACCAAAATATTAAGAGCATTTCCCAAACAGTGCAACAGTTCTCAACTTAGACAGTGGGAACTGGCCCATCAAGATTACCACCAGGCCTCAACAGAAGAGAGTTTATTTCTAAAATATTATTATTATTTTCTTATCTATTATTATTATCATCAACATCATCATCATCAGTTTTCTATAAATATTAACCATAGCCAAGGAATTTATCTTTACTCCCAAAAACAGATGGCACAATGTGTTTCTAACAGTTTCATTCAAAATTTAAAATTCAAAATGGAGTAATCCATTGTTTGAGTTATTTGTACTCTCGTCTTCTTTGTGTTTGATAAAGGCAACAATGCTGAAATATTATATTTGTGTTAAAATGTGTGTGTGACTACTACTATAGAAGACAGAAGAAAGGAAGAAGATGTCACCTTTGTGCATTGGATTCTTCCCACATTTTTCCTCTTTACCTAGGTGGGTTTTCTTCATCAAATTTATTCTTAGTAGTTTATTTTTCCTTTTTCCTTAGTTTTATCAATTTCCTTTATTATAAAATTATCTAGCCATTGGGCCACCTCATTTTTTGAAACATTGTATCATGTTTGTTAGTGTTACTGATGAGTCGGTTTCAAAACATTACTATAAAATGAAGTGACACTGACCAATCACTTAAAATTAATCAAAAGTACTAATATTCTAACAAAGGATGAAGCTAAGTTTTAAATTAACAAAAAAAAAACTTTTACTTGTAATCTACAAAATATCAAATATGATATTTATGAAAATTAAAACTGGACAAGAGTTGGGGCGCTGGGAGTACATGAGCTAGTAGAGAAAGCAAGGGTGAGACGATATGGGCATGCCATGATAATTGAAAAGGAACTAAACCTAAGGGAGAGCAAAAAAAAAAAAAGAGATGGATCAGATAACAGCAAGTGTGCGAATGAAAGGAGAGTAAGATGATTGGTGGAAAGAAAGAGGAATGTGGAGGCATTTTACTTTAAACTGAGCCAGCCATTGGATGTAAACTGATGATGATAAGTTAGGAGTATTCGAATGGTCCAACTTTAAGGTGTCACATTCACAATAGACACATATGCAGGTACATTTCCTCTGGACTCATCCATCTTCATCCTGAATTAATTAGTATAAGTATGTGAATAGCTGATTGAGTGGTAAAACACAGTGCACACAAAAATCTTGTTTTTATAATCTCATGCAAGTTTAGTTTTATTCCTAATTTCTCAACCTGTTTCCTTCTTTGCATTGGCCGTAGGTTCAGGCAGAGTGGAGCCCGTGACCATAGCCCTGAAGATGGACAGACAAGGAATAGGTCGAGAGACTGCCCTGCGGCGTCTAGCAGTTGAGAAGGCGGCCATCCGGCAGAGACAGCGACAGAGGCGGGAACAGGAGTTCACCGTAGAGAACTTCAGAGCTCATCGTTCGCAGAAACACTTAGAAATACAGACTGCTAAAGATCTGAAGAGCTGTCAGCGAGTGTGTGAGGGGCTAGACAAGGGTCAGGTACGTGCACGCTCGACACTGGCACTCGTGGACAGCAACCAGGGAACAGATAACTATACCCTTTATAAAATTCAAACAGGTTTTTTATCTTACTATTTTAATTGTGTTATTTTATCGGTATTAATAATATCCATCAAAATGGACATTTGCAAATAACACAACAATATCTGCATATGTGAAAGTATATCTAATAACTTTTTATGTCATATGTCCATTTATAAGAAAATTGCAGTATATGTGTGATGCATACTGCTTGGACCCTTATACCCTAAGAAAAACATTAAATATAAATGCCCCCTTAAAAATGTAAAAAAAAAACACTCAAAAACAAAATACGTTAAGACATAACTAGCATAATTATAGGTTTAAAAATATTCTATTCACTGACTAAGTTGTTTGAAAATATTGTATAAATAATTAAGTCACTATCTAAGTTTGTTAAAAAAAATATTTTGTTTAGACATACAAATACAATTCATTTAGACATTTCATATATAACACATACAAATACAACTCATTTAGACATTTCAAAAACATCCACTCACTACCAAAACTATTATTATTATTTTGTAAAAAATAACATTATGTTTTGCTGGGGGAATTCTTAAAAGTTGACACTTTGCATGGCCTAAATATGATGTTTATAATCACAGCTGCTCAAAACAGGTTTATAACCTGTCAAACATTAAAACGAAGCTTAGAATATAACTATGTCATGTCAGAAACATTGTATCTATAGGATATTACAATAAAACTCTCAAATTAAAATAGTCTTATCAAATTATGTTGGTATATTATTCAAGCTTTTGGTATTACTAATCTGCCATTGCTGGTATTCAATCTGGAGTGTGCTAAGACGTCTCAAGGGGCACATAATATTATTTCATGATAAACCCTAGTCAGATCCAATTTTAGGGTTGTCCACAAGAGACCTGGACATAAGGACATGCGATCTGAGAGCACCATTTATTTATGTTGGATGTCGATGATAGAATCTGTGTAGCTTGCATTATGCGCCAACAACTTTGGGAATATAAGGTTTAAAATAAATTATATCTAAGGCTACGTGAACAAAAAAGGTTAAAAACCATTTGTATAGACAACCCAACCCACTTTGGTCGCCGCATACTCTAAGGCGCTATTCTCGCAATAAACAAGACTGATGAATACAGGGAGACAGGGGTTGATCCTGGTCGGGTGTACCGAGGCTGGTTCTTCCTAAATGGTTGCCATTATTCCTCCTGAAGCGCTCATCCTTAGTGTAATGTTGATAGTATCTAACAACCCTGTGAAGTCTGTTTGGAAATTCTTAATTAAGTTTGATGTCACATATTTAAGATTTATGTGTATATATATATATATATATATATATATATATATATATATATATATATAGAGAGAGAGAGAGATATATAGATACATAGATAGAGAAAGATAAATAAATAGATAAGAGTGAGAAAGCTAGATAGAGATATATATAGCGAGATAAAGATATATATAGATATAGAGAGATAGATAGAGAGACACACACACGCAAAAGAAGGCAAAGCCAAGCACTCACATAATTTTAATAATGCAATACACAACATGGTTTTGTGGTTTCTAAAATGAACAATTATTGTCTATTGCATGGTTCTAGGCTACAGAAATATCCATCTGTAAATGATAGACAATATCTGAGACATCAGATGATTCGCATGACTGCATATGTCAACAACAACAAAATTAATTTCACATTTTTATTTACTATTTCATGCCTTGAAAAGTTTGGTTTTAATTTTAGTTAAATTTGGTATTAACATGTTGCCAGACACACTCTAAAGAAAAAGCTAAATCCCAAAATTAAAATATATATTCGCATTTAATGTCCTTTTACTGGTGTTGTTCTTTATGTTTACCTTTTACATGTTCCTATTTGAATGTTCTATCAATTCTCACTGATTTCCTTCCTCTCTCATTTATTGGGTTTCTTCCCTCTCTTTTAGGAAGTTGTGTTGCCCGTTTTAAAACTTACTCCTGATGAGTTCCAATAGAACGAAACCTAGGCCGGGGGGATTATGTGGTAACGATTGATTTCTTTAAATAAGCATCCATTACCTCTTGGTCCAATGGCAGCACTGTAAAGTGTGAACTGTTCTTCTTTACATTGTAAAATCCATTTCATATTCATTCCCTTTTATGTGTTTCTATCGACCTTTCCTGTACCTTGCTCCAAATCTAACACAAAATTGGAATAAAGCAATGGAAGATGTTAATATCAAGTGCCAATTTATTTACCTGTTCTAGGGCTATGATGAGCCAGCAGAACCGTGGTTCTGGTTGACGAGAGAAAAAGAGAATGATGATGATGATCATCATGACAACGAAATAGAAGGGCAAGATGAAAAAACCAGGACAGCTGATGAAAGTGGCGAAGATGATGATGAAGAGGAGGAAGAAATAGAGTTCCAGGTAATATTAAAACATGTACATTCAAAGACATGCAACATTAATTAATATGAGAAAGTATTAATATCAGTTTATAAATATCATCACCATCATCATCAACTGTTTCCATCCTGTGGCCGGGTCAGTTTAGTAAAATGCCTCCATCTTTCCACCATTCTCCCTCCTTTAATTTCTTCCATTCTTCTCCTCTCACTTGTACACTTTCTGTTATATGCTCCTCCTGTCTCTTTCTTGGCCTAGCCTGCAGTATTTTTTCCCCACATACTTCATTTCCAATATTTTCTTCGGCATTCTCTCTTTCCATCATCATTACATGCCCATATCATATAAGTCTTGCTTCCTCTACTATCTCATGTACTCCCGTACCCCACTCTTTCCCGGATAACTTCATTTCTAATCTTGTTTCTCCTTGTGACAGCTAACATGCTCCACACAAACTCCATTCCCATGGCCTCCACTTTCTTACTCTATGTTACATTCATTTTCCATGTTTCTGTTGTATATGTGACAATGGACACAAAGTACGCCTTATACAATACTTCCTTACACTTCAAGGGAACTTCCCTTCTCCATAGCAGGTCGTTTATGTACCTATAGAACAACTCTTCCTGCTGTCCTCTTCTCGTTAAATCCTATACTTCCACCTTTTTGCCCAATCACACTCCCAAGATATTTTATGCTTGGTACTTTTCTCAGCTTTACTCCATCCAACTTTATAGCTTTACTAGGCCTTCCCCTCTTCGTCATTACTATCACTTCACACTTTGTCATGCTAAATTTTTAATTACACACTATTTTACTGACTCATTCCATTCTGGTAGTTATTCCTGTACTTCCTCTTCCTTCTCCTTCCATATAATCAAGTAATTAGCAAACATCGTGACTTTAGTTTTTTCTCCCCGAGTTTTCCTGCCACTCTATTCATGACCATTTCCATTACCATCACAAATAGTAATGGTGAAAGGGCACTCCCCTGCTTCACTCCATTTTTTATTAGGAACCACTCTGTCCTTCCACTTTCCGTCTTAACACAACTCCTGTGATCCACATAAATGCTTTTCAGTCTCATTACAACTCCTCTTTCCACTTCGGCCTCCTCCGTCGTTTTCCAAACTTTATTTTCATCGACGCTTTCAAGTGCCTTCTTCACATCAATAAATACCATTACCTAGTCTTTCCCATATTAATACCTTCTTTCCATCAGCTGTTGTATGGTAAAGATTAAGTCTATTGTAGACTTTTGTGCCCTCCCTAAATCCGTTCTGTTCCTCTCTCGACATTCCTTTCATTTTATTTCTTATTCACTTTTCCAGTATATTCTCACATAATTTGTACACCTCTTCCTGTCTTTCTTGAAAATCAGTAATCTTACTCTCTTTTTCCAGTCTTCTGACATCTTATTCTCCTTCCATATCACTCTCAGAACCCTCTATAACCAATCTATATCTGCTTCAGCTGCAGCTCTTATTAGTTCCACAGTCGGTTTGTCCATACCCGGTGTTTATCCTTGTTTCATATTCTTTAATGCGTCCTCCGCCTCTTTCCTCCTCTTCTATTTCTTCCTGCTCCTCTGTTTCACTCTCATCCCTTTCATCTTCCGGGTGGGACATTTTCCCAAAATATCTCATCCATGGTTCCTTTTCTTCCTCTTCTGTCTTCATCTATCATTCTAACTTCCTGTATTTTCTCTCCCCTCCTGTTTCTTACTTTGCTTTATAACACCTTCTTACTTCCTCCCACATACCTTTCCAGCGTTTCTATCCATTTTTGCATCCACTTCTCCTCTACTGCTTCCTTCACCCTGTCATTTCACCAGGATATCTCCTTCCATTTCCTCTTATTACTTGTCCTCCTAAATACCTCTTCTACCACTCCCACTGTTCTTAAACCTTTCCCATTCCAACTTAACACTTTTCATCTTATTTTGGGTATTAAACTTCTGGTCTTTCTTAGGTACAACTCTCCTCTTAATTTTGTAGCCTTCACACCCTTATTCTTCTTTCTTGTCATACTACCTTTCTCCTACATCGCCATCCCTTTATGTCTGTCACCAACAACCTGTTGTCACTATCTAAGGAAACACTTGGTATTACCTTGATGTTTATGGTCTGCCTTTTCATTTCTTAATCCATGATAAACTTTTGCCCTCCATCCCAACTGTATCTAGTGATCTTATGACTTTCTCTTTCCTTCTTGTACCACCTGTTTGCCACTTTCATTTTATTTCTTGCACCTAACTCCAACAGCCTTATACCCTCCTCGTTTCTTTTTCCCCAGTCTTCCTTCCCTAACACCTCCTCAAACCCTCCTCTCTCTTTTACTACTTTTGCCTTCATATCACCCATTACTATCTGACACTCACTCAGTTCCCATATATATATATATATATATATATATATATATATGTGTGTAATCAATACCAATAATAAATAATATATAGAGATGTAGATTCGTAGATAATTCCAAAGTATAGCATGTCGTGTTGGATACATGTTCTATGAATTGAATGCACACAAGGAATAAAGAGCAAGTAAAAAAGTTTTATATACTATATTGTATATTTCCTTTGCGACCTCACCAGTCAAATATTTTTATTTTGAACAAAATATTGTTGGCAGTATTGTATATAATATGATATATTTTCTTTTACTTACATGCTTTATATATGCTTACAATATAGATAGATGATCACTAGTTGGTATTTTTATAACTATTTGTGACTATTTGTTTCAGCCGTCTGAGAAGCTGGACATGTTGAGCAATTACCTGCGTCAGACGTACTGCTACTGTGTATGGTGTGGGACTCAGTATGATGATGACAAGGATATGAGGGACAACTGTCCTGGACCAACTAGGGAAGATCACTAGACAGTGAAGTGGGGCTATGCCCATTACAGGAGGAACATACTTCATTGTGTGGTAATGTGCTTTGTGTATACACTAACATACTTAAAGATAGGAAATAGGAAAAAGTGCCAAGATTTAAGAAAATAAGTTGTTTTGCACTCGAAAGTTTTATTTATTCTTTTATTGATGTGTTTACATTTTGACAGCAAGGCTCCTTAGTTACATTACATTATGGTAAGTAAATCTTTGTATTGTGATTTAAAATTTCTCAAATAAAACACATTTCATTTTAATAATAATTCTAATGGATTTTAAAAAATTGCATTCAGATTTTTCTACTTTATGACGGATTATCTGTGTGTGTGTGTGTGGTTTTTTATTATATATATGCTAACTCATGATGTTTTTCAAATATACATTCTTTTTTTTTTATCTTTTATTTGGATACGAGATTAAATAAAATCATGGTTGAAATACAATCACACAATATTTCTCCACTCAATCCTTAGATAAAATTATAAGAATACCAGTGTTGTAAAAAATCAACATAAAAAAAGAGAAAAGAGGCCTTCCTAAGTGTTATACATTATTAGGGACACAAGACTTGTCACGAAATGTTTGAAAAACTTCTTTTAAAAACGCTAAAACTTTTTTATTAAAGTGAAAAGAAATCATTATTACTAGGCCTGTGCAGGAATGACATTTTGATTTCCGAAAATTTTCAGGCGGGAAATATCGGTTTCCCGCAGGAACAGGACAGATTTAAATTTAATTGTTCTACTTTAGTCTTTTATTTATTTTTTAGAATTGTAATTTTAGTCTAAACTTTGTCTTCCCATTCATTCCACAACAAAAATAATTCTGATAAAATTAAAAGGCTGAGAAATCTTTTCCCAGGAGAGACAAAAACCCTGATTAAGTTGCAATTTAGAGGTCTGAACAAGAAATTT
The DNA here is from genome assembly GCA_039000515.1 of Timema cristinae. Classification (NCBI taxonomy): domain Eukaryota; kingdom Metazoa; phylum Arthropoda; class Insecta; order Phasmatodea; family Timematidae; genus Timema; species Timema cristinae. The sequence goes on from JBCFYV010000001.1 coordinate 49,440,869, forward strand.
AAATTCTGTAATCTTGTAGAATTTTTTCAAACGAAAAAATTATACTAAAATTCATAATTTTGATTTACTTTTGAAATGTAAATTTTCTAAATAAAAAAAATAATAGTTTGTCTAACAAGTTTTGGGTAGTGTTTTGATGTAAGGTAAAATAAAAACCCTAGGTCTAAAGCCACTATTATAATTCTGTATTATTAATCAAGCATTTTTAGTACTATAAATAAATTATAGATATAGGTTTTAGGATCAACTAAAAAAGTTCTCAAATAAAATATATATGACATGAATTTAAATAATTACTTACACAATAACAAATCAAGATCATAATAAACTGTTTCAGGGTGGCTACAAAACATATTTTACAAAATTTTCTGACTTTTCCAGGTTTTCCAAGCAACATTTTTTAATTTTCTCTGACTACTTTTTTCCAGTTTTAATGCTGGATGATGACTTTTGCTTTATTTATTATTGGTCACATATTAAAAAAAGTTTGTACCTACTAAACAAACAATTTTATTGATTTTTGAAAAATTAAAATGTTATTTTATATAGGTATTATTAAGTCTTGTCTTAGTGTTTAGTTGTGAAATTAATAGGATAAATAGACATATTTTTTAATTCCCTAACTTTTCCTTATTTTTAGTTAAATTCCCTGACATTTTCCTGTTTTCCTTGTCATCCAAAAATCCCCTGACTTTCCCAGGTTTTCCCTGTCTGTAGCCATCATGTGTTTCCTTGCCAGGTCAGTTTAATGAAATGCCTCCATCTTTTATTATTTCCCTCTCACTGGCACACTTTGTTATCTTCTCCCATCTCAGTCGTGCTTCCTCTATTATCTCATGTTCGCGCTGTACAACACTTCTTACACTTCAAGGAACTTCTCTTCTTAAACACCTATAATATAACAACTCTCCCTGCTGTCTCTCCTCTCGTTAAATCTCCTCATTCACGCATCCAAGATATGTTACATTGTGTACTTTTCTCCCCTGTGCTCGTCATATCCTCTTGTGGCCGACAAGCTTTGGGAGCCTGGGCTGCATCATCGCCCGCACTCATGAACAAGTCGTGCTAGGAGAGGTTCACCTGGTCTTCGCCAGTAACATCACCATCAAAAAAGATTGTCTCTGATTTGTCTACTAGAAACTACCAATCCTCTAACTCATGGACACTGAGTGGATAGGGAAGAAAATTTTCAGAACAGGAAAAACTAAATAAACTCTGTGACTTATGGTTGGCTAGGGCTGTGGAAACACTTTATGGACATAACCAGGTCTCACATGAGCAAAAAAAATTAAAACACTCGCTTGCTTGCCTCTGACCAATGATGTGATACTTCCTGGATTCTAAATGTAAAATATACTTCTCTACCATGATGTAATTTTCTACCCTGGGTTCTTCAAACCTTTTCTTGAAACTTAAATCAGTCATTTTCATCTTCACCCTTTTTTACTTTCTCGCTATCATACAGGTAGAGAAAGTATTGTGATCATAAAAAAAAATCACACACTGAGATTTTGATGAATTTTGGTGTTTCGTGACGGGGGGTCACGAAACACCAAAATCCCCCCCCCCCCCCCCCCCCACACACACACCACACAAAAAAGGGTTTTTTAAATTTCTGTCTGTCTGTACCTCAGACTAGAGCTTAAACTATTTTACCAATCAGGCTAAAAATTGGTATCTAGTGTTTTCATAGGGTTACCTCGAGGGGTTTTAGGAATTGGATATCTAACCCTAAATTTAAGGGTAGTTTACTAAAGGGCAAAACGAAACAAAAGAATTAATTTTCTCAAAATCAACTCTAACGACTTTGATTAAATTTCATTTCTAAGCATTGTTCAATATTATAAAAATAATTATTACTCACATTCTTTCGGCAAAATTACTTTAAGGGGTCTGATGTGTAAATTTTCATTTTTTTTTATCACATCTTTGAAACTATTTGAGATATGAAATTACTTATCATTGCAAATATGTAGGTCTATTTATAATAAAAATCTTTTATTTGAAACATATTTTTATAAAACCAATAATTTTTAAGCTAAACACATATATATATATATATTAAGATTTCGAGCACCAAAGGTAAAATATTAAGACCGTAAAAAAATCGAACCCTAGATGTTGATGGGGTGTTGACGTTCATGACAACACCCCCCCCCCCCCCCCCCCCCCCCGAACCCTAAAAAGTGTTTTTGCATTGCCATCTGTCTGTATGTCTGTATAACCCTAAACTAAGAGTAGTTTAATAAAGGGTGAAAAGAAAAAAAAATCCATTTTATCAAAATCGGCTCTTAACGATTTTGATTAAAATTCGTATCTAAATGTTGATTAAGATTATAAACAAATGAAACTTTTATTTGAAATATATTCCTATAAAACCAATAGTTTCTGAGATATTGCCAAATATATTAAAACAATTTGGTGAGTTTTAGTTTTACAGATACTACTAAATTCCATAAAGTAAGTAGATAAGTCTTTCAAAAAGTTTGTTCTTTTTTCTTTAACCTCTTAAGGAAAATGTTTGTACATCAATGACCTATCTCTATCACTTTAAACTCAATATTCAATCTTTACCTTTTTTATTGGTCTAAATTCATAGATGAGGAATTTAGTAAAAATGCGATAACACGGTGGCTACTCAAAATCCACACCGAAATTCCCTGATTTTTCAAGTTTTTTTTTCCAGATATAAAAGGTTCACATCATTTAATGGCCTTATCCAAATAAGTAGAAAAAAATAAAATAATGAATATGACAAATTAAACAATAAACAAACAAGTGATAAATGGGAAGATTCCAGAAAATATAATCTCCTGCTGTGTTGAAGTAAATAAATGTTAAAGAAGCTAGGTAATAATAATATAATATTTAGGTGTACCTGAATAAAATGAGCTCTAAGCTATGATATATTTGTTCAACATTAAAAGATAATAATCCAAGTCACCAATATGCACACACACACACACACACACACAAAACAGTGGTACCTACTGAACACTAAAATCTAGGTATGAAGTTCTTAGCCTTGTTTAAAAAGCATTATTAAGCACATTTAGAGTTCTAATAGAAAAATAAAATAATGTGAGCTGTATATATTACAATAAGGTTTTAACACCAGAAAAAAAAAGTACTGTTAAAAGTTTGAAAAGTGAAGTCAGGAATGATAAATATGCCTTGTTTATTTCGTCTTCAATCATAACAGATACTTTTGTGCATCTTCCACAATTTTCCGGCGCTTTTAATCCAATTTCTTAATCTCTATGGATGTTCTTCTCTTTTCTGTTGCTTTCTGGGACTTTTCAATGTTTTCTTTCTCATAGAGCTTAGCTGCTTCTTCGAAGCGTAAATGTGCACACATTGCGTGACTTTTAAATGTTTAGATTGTCAATTCCCCGTATTGTTGTCACTGCATCATACACACAACGCCGGGATATTAAAGTCTGTTCTCTCATGTTCTGAAATATACATTCTGTGTTGACAGAGAAACCTCGCTTAATATTTGTATTTCCATGAGAGAGTATTGAAACAAGTTTCATGACTTTAGGAATGTTATCCGATTCACGCTCTTGGAAAACTCGTTGCCACAGGTGGTCGGTCAATTTGTTCTTGTTCAAGAGAATATTCCTTCAGCCTCACCGTTACATTTGGAATTAGAAATGGTTCTACCTCTTGGGACAACATCTTGATAAAAGCTAGCTTGGAAGACGCAAACTTGTGTTTAATGATTGCTGCCAGTCTTGTAACTTTAACATTTTGGGGCTTTTTTTTTTATCATGTTCAGCACAATTTACGAATGCAACAAGACTTGTGATGTCAATTGCTCTTTGTGCAACACTTGCGTTTTCAAGCCACCTAATTGCACAAAATGTTTGTGGAAAAACATTTGCCCTGCATGAGTTGTATACATTGCTCTACGAGCAGATATGTTTTTAAACGAGTTATAGAGAGATCTCAAATATTGAATTATTTTCCAATCTGTATTATTTACTGCAGCCTTGAAAGTACAGTGGAATGTGTTAAGACCACAGCTTCCAATGTTCAAGAAAACTGGATCATTTTCTTCTACCCTAATGTAATTTTCCAAGTCTTTAAGAAATTTAATGTTTACATTTGGGCCATCCATGGATACCTGTAGAATGTTTTTGTGATTTAAAGGATCAATAGCTTTTCTGAAAGCTGCTACCACGTCAGCAGCTCTAGTCCTTCCCAGAAATGTGGATGTAAAATATCTTGTACACACTTCATGCCACTCGCTATATAAAATATCTTGACATTTATGCCCATTTGTTGTTTTTTTGATATTTTATTTAGGGATTCATCAAACCCAATAACCAATATTTGCAGCCGCTTAATTTCTGGACAAGTTGATTCTTAAAATATGGTGCATTCACATAAATAATTGTATAATTTAGTTTTATCTCTTTGCAGTTAAATTTTATATACAATTTTGCTATCATAAAACATTGTTTTAAACAGTTTTAACATCATTTGAAGCTCTGCGAAAAGACATGAGTAAGCATGGATTCTACACACCACAAAATTTCTGCTTTGGTTACATCTTCATTTAATATAAATGCCTCCCTTCCTCAGGGTGCTATCGCAGGTGATGAGAAATTACAATTGCTGCAACTGGTTGCACACCTTTTGACATTGAACACTGACATTGAAAACTGACATTGAAAACTAGTGTTTGGAGTGGAATCTGCAGCACTATCTTTAGATCTATCTATCTATCAGATGTTCTTGATGCTGTAGGACTACATCCTGGTTATAAAAATGTTTCAAGTAACATCGAATGTATGATAATTTGTTTCCATTTCAAGTGAGGTTTTACCAGTCATGTGACTCACAAGAGCCTGGCATCCCATATTACTTAAAGAAAAACTAGTCTTGCATATGGAACTGAGTACTTGTATATGGAAACTTCTTGAATCCAATAAAACTCGGGCTTCATCAGCCATTAAGCCTGGAATGCTGACTTTAAGGATTTTGAGTTTGACATTATTACTAAAAAGTCAAATAATACTAAATATTAATATAGTAGTAGAGATGGGAAATTGATGTTTTGCTTCAATTTGTAAACATATCTACAGCGGTAGTACAATGTATTTGATCGCTGATCGAACAAACCAAACCAAAATCGATAAGACTTTAGGCTATTGTAAATCCCACAGTTAGGCAAAAAGTATTCAAAATCTCATATCTTGTGAAGCAAAGTAAACGTTTATTAACAAATATGTTAATAAAATATTTATAAACACTCCAAGAAACACAAATCAAAATATCAAACATTCTAAAATCGGAACTAGTGTGGTTTGTGACTTAATCTGTTCCTTATGTTACTTTTAAAATGACTCGTGAACTGCTTTTCACATGCACAAAGAAACATACAGACGAATGAGCTTAGAGGATGGACAGTGGAATACAAAATGTGCATTCATGGTAAGGACTAAGAACCTAGAAAGGAAGACAACATATGAAATTATTGGCAATAGCCAATCACATTCTTGGTTTGAAAATATAATATACGTTAATTAATAACGTGATTTTGTCTGCTTCTGTATTTAAAAGTTTGTACTATTTATATCTGATTGTGTATAATATTATATTATAAGTTTTACAGGCTTTGTAGGTTAGTTTTTTTAATACTCAGGTTTTTTAACCTATTTCCCAAATCTTGAATACTAAAAAAAATTACTATAATGTTAGTCATTCTTGAAATACTTACACCAATTTCAAATTGTTGAAAACGTAAATCTGATTGTATTACTATTATTGGACAAATGCATCAATATGATCATGTGGTATCTTTGTGAAATTCCAAATTATAAGAGAAAATTCCCTGAAATTTCTAGGTGAGTCGCCACCAAGTTTTGCAACCCCTAATAAAAGTCAAAAATTTTAACCGAATAAAAATATTAAAATAAGTAATAATAGAGCAACATTGTTATGTATTTTTTGTTTAAATAGTTATAATGCTTAATTTAACTTAATAATACTAATTCATCTCCAAGTATTAAGTAATACAAGCAAAAGCCTTAAAAAAAATTATGGATGTACGGATAGTATGGTAAACATATTTTAGGTGTGGTCTGTACCATATTTTCCAACACATTAATTTGTATTTGATAAATAATGAAATTGAATCAGTGGCAGACTTTCTCATTCTTTTACAAATAAATTTCCTAATAGAAAACTACTTTGTATTTTGAAATTAAATTTAACTCTCCTTATTTAGCAATAAATACTGGTTCATTTGACGTTTTTCATACAATCGTTACTATCATATTTTCAAAACTGGATAGGAAATTGCCCGAAATTACGTGATTTTCACAGAAATAAATACAGCCAAACCGGGCCGTACTGTACCGTTGAGAACCAAACACAGGTAGGAGTGACCGCTTGTGTTTTATTGACAGCGGCGGGTGGGCGGAGAGTGATGAGGGGGATGAAGATCATTAGCAAACTTTTCAAAACTAACTGAGAAAATAATTGAGGCACAAAAACATATGAAGAGTAATATTCTGATATTTTGGACTGTTCTTGCCTGTTAGCTATTTAATGTGGGAAAGCTGTACAGTCTATTGTTACCAGTATTCTTTGACATTGTTTAGTTTTATAGTTTAGTTAGCGTAGTTGACTAATGCGCTTGTCGTGTTTAGCTCGACTGCTGAGGACATGGAGATCAAGGTTCGAATCTTGGTCGGGTGAACTGGGGGTTGTTTATCCTAAATGGTTTTCCACTCTCCCTCCACGCAAATGCGGGTTCACTTCCTCTAATTAAACCTTTCCAATTCCTAATCCATTAGCGTAATTAGTACTTAAGGTGTATAACCCAAACGGGTAGTAAGATGCGGTGCTAAATAATAATAATAATATCATTATTATTATTATTATTATAGTTTAAGCGTAAGCTACCATTTAACTGGCATTAATATAATTATATTAGTAGCCAGCCAATAATTTCAGGGGGGAGGGGGGAGGCCCATCCCCCAATTAAACTCCTCTAGAAGCTCCCTGAAGTATTTTTTATGGCAACATAACACCATAACTGCCATAGGCTAGAAAAATTCTAAATATTAATCACCTCTGGATGCTCTCTGAAGTGCTTTCTATGGTAACACAGACCCTAATTTGTACTTGTACCTTAATTTTGGTATTGTTTAAACCATAAATAAAGCAATATATATTGTTCATAAAACTTCCCGACTATGGCCTTGATATTAATCAACTTTTATGTGAATTTTACTATGTACAAAATATCTAAGCCTCGTTCATTTCCAAGTAAAGTATGCAAAAGAAGAAAACGATCCAGAGATTTAAAGAAGAGATGGAGAACCCAGAAAGAAGAATCATAATTCACCGGAAACAAATTTGAATCACTTAAAAAAGGTAACTGTAGTTTGAAAATATTACAACTAATATTTATATTTTGTATTTGTTAAAGTATATTTAGGTGTATTTTATTTGCTTATTTTCTAAAAAAAATTATGCCTATATGCCAAAAATGTGCCAAATATATTTATGTTGATAAATAAATTGTAAAAAAAAATGTACAGTCTTGTACATGAAATGTCTCTGCGTTAAATTGGTTTCAAACGGAAATGATGACAAGTTTTTGTAATTGAGTGTGTTGGCTACCTAAAGTGTAAAATACACAAAATATAAAGTGTTGATTGTATTATTATATAATTTATAAGTTATGGGTTAGTAATTATAAGCCCTAATTAGTTATGCATGCCGAGTAAATGACACGTTTTTCTAGTTTGTTAGTGAGTGGGAGGTCAAGGTTTGAGTTCCGGCTGGGTGTAATCTACTAAAGCTTCTTTTAGTAACAGTTTCCCACGCTTCCTCCACACAAACGCGGTACATTTCCTCTCTATTCTACTTTACTCACTCTTACCCTATTATAATAACTAATTGTGAATAGCTTAGATGGATGGTAAGACGTTTATAAATAATTATGTAAAATATATATATTTAATGGTTTTTAGGACTTGTGCCCAAGAAAGTGAAGCCTTTACATCAACTGCAGAAACATCCTTCACTCATTAGTGAAAATAATCTTTCAAAATATGAATATAGTAATGAGAATACCTTACCACCACTTTTCATAGAAAATATTGAAAGGTTGAAAGGACACAGGATTCTCCCACTACGGGTCACCGAATTATTGATGTAATGCCTTTTTCTAAGCAGATCATTAAATTAGATGAACACTCCAAATCATGTACGTTAGGTCACTAGAAACTAGAAAAGGAAATAAGAAATGGGCTTGAATTTACTCTGGTTTATTTTTGTGACAATTGTGATGGTAAGCAATGCATTACCTCAAAACAACTCGTAAAAATTAACTATTTGTTGGGAGAAGAACGCATTGAACTCTAAATACAATTGAAAATATTTATGAAGATAACCTACAGATTCGAGAAGCATCTAATTAAAATAAATCCATCTAAGGATAACTCCAAATAAATTAGAGAGGCATACATTTTTTATCTGGAGGTGGGAAGCACCAAATAGCTTTTAGAGACTTTTTTTTTAATCAGATCACATGGGAGGGAGCTTGGTAAAATCTCAGTGGCCCCCCCTGATGGAAATGTCTAGGCACACCACTGGTTTAATGAAAGGGTAAATTTGATGGACCAACATAGAATGGAACACGCATGATGTAGTAGGTGTCTAGATTAGCAATATATTTTTAAAAATTATAACATACTATAAATGTGTTTCAAAGAGTAAAAGCTATAGTGCATTAGTTCAAGTGTTTGTATCCAAGATTACGAAGCATAGTATAAACTTTTCATATTAAAATGTTTAGTTTATAAACTAGGAAGTATCGAGTCTACTTGCTCACTAAGCAAGTGTTGGTGTTAGAGAGTGGTGATACAATGTTAGCTATGCATGAATTGCTAATAAACCAGACAGTCTTCAGTAAGCAGTGTTGATGTTAGAGAGTGGTGATACAATGTTAGCTACACATGAATTACTAATAAACCAGACAGTCCTCAGTAAGCAGTATTGATGTTAGAGAGTGGTGATACAATGTTAGCTACACATGAATTGCTAATAAACCAGACAGTCCTCAGTAAGCAGTGTTGATGTTAGAGAGTGGTGATACAATGTTAGCTATGCATGATTTGCTAATAAACCAGACAGTCTTCAGTAAGCAGTGTTGATGTTAGAGAGTGGTGATACAATGTTAGCTACACATGAATTACTAATAAACCAGACAGTCCTCAGTAAGCAGTATTGATGTTAGAGAGTGGTGATACAATGTTAGCTACACATGAATTGCTAATAAACCAGACAGTCCTCAGTAAGCAGTGTTGATGTTAGAGAGTGGTGATACAATGTTAGCTATGCATGAATTGCTAATAAACCAGACAGTCTTCAGTAAGCAGTGTTGATGTTAGAGAGTGGTGATACAATGTTAGCTACACATGAATTGCTAATAAACCAGACAGTCCTCAGTAAGCAGTGTTGATGTTAGAGAGTGGTGATACAATGTTAGCTATGCATGAATTGACAGACAGCTCTCAGTAAGCAGTTTTTTTGTTGCAGACTAGTGTCCAAAACATACGAAGGTAACCACTCTTTTACTTACTCATATCAAGATAAAGTATTGTAATCCTGAAAAAAAAAATGATTTCAACATATTGATGAATTTTTACTTTTTTTATAAACTCGAACTCAAAAAACTAGTTTTCCCAATTCTGTTTGTCTCCATGTCTATCTGTCAACCTGTCCCTGGCCACAGATCGGATACGGTTTGATTGATTTTTTCAAACTTGATATCTAGAAGTTATAGGGCAATATCTCAACACGTTTATTTTATTTTGACCCTAGCCTTCAAATTAAGGATAGTTTACAAATGAAAGATTTTTCAATGCATTTTTTTTTAACTGGATCTAAAGATTCTGATTAAAATGCATACCTAGGGAGTAATTGATCTCACAAATAACAATGTATAGGCTATTTGGTTTTTGGTCAAAAATTTGTTGAAGAGTGATGAGTGATTTTTCAAAAACTTGAAATATTTTAAAGAAATTTGATGATTCGGTCCCAAATTGGCATCTTGGGAATTTTTGACATGACAAATAACATTATATAAGTTTACTTGTTTGTTTTTTTTATAAATTGTCATTTGTGGGTAGTTTACAGATGATTGCTTTTTCAAAGACTTGGGGAAAAAATGGCTTTGACAATTTGGCTCTAAATAGGTATCTTGAACTTTTTTGAGATTAAAACAACACACTGCTGCTGGCAACAGATATATTAGCCTATATCAAGTAATATTTTGTCAATAGTTGATTTAACAGTGTTACTTGTAATTAATTGCGAGGTATATATCCAAAGTAATATTTTGTTAGGACGTGAATTAACAGTGTTACTTGTAATGAATTGTGAGGAATAGAGCTAAAGTAATATTTTGTGAGGAGGTGATATGAGTGTTATTTGTAGTTAATTGTGAGGGATATAACGCAAGTAATATTTTCAGGGTGGCCACTCACCAGTAAAATTGGGAAAAATCCCCGGGAAATTTCTTGAAAATTTGCCATAATTTGAGAATTTAAAGGCTACGACCACTATAAATAGTTTTTTTGGGCATACACATTTAAACATTTGCCATGGGGAAAACCACTTTAAATATATTCTGGAAAAATTAAATTAAAAATATTATAGGTAAGGAAAACTATAATTAGCTTCTAGAGGTATCCAAATCTCAAAAATGTTCTAGGGGAGGATCACTCCAAATATTTTGGAAGGAATCTAATTTTCAAAATATTACTGGACAAGGACCTTTCAAAATGGATTATAAGGGTATTCAATTTTCACAAAATATATGGTGTTGAGTCCCCGGATCTCCTTTTACTTGGGGAAAAGTTCCTTTTAAAAAAAATTTGTATACACCCTACAGAAATAAAGTTCCACCGCCACTGGGTGAAGCACCTTTTGTAAATGTATAGGCCTATGCATACTACTGTTTATCTTGCCTAATCTCTACTTGTATCTGAGTACACATCATACGTAAATAATGGCCTTTTGATTCAGACCTTTAAAAAATGTAGTTGAGAATGTAGAGTAATACCATGGATGTAACCTCGTTTTTAGTGGGGAGAGAAAGGTCCTGTCTATGGTGGATCATGGTAAAGTCTCCCAACAGGAGATGGTCAGCATTTTTTTTATGCATGGACTCATCTAAGAAATTTGTGTAGTACTGCAATCCAGGGTGGTAGAACCGAGGGGCGTGGGGGCAACAGGGGCCTCGTTCTCCTGAAAATAATCTCAGCTGGAATAAATCCCACCCCCCTATATATATTTTAAATCCTCTGATATTATCGAATATGAAGTTGAAAGATCTTGCATTAACTTCAAAATAACTTCTATATACATTCAATTATCAAAAGTTTACCAGAGAAGACCACTTCAAAGTTTCTAGAGTCATCTAATTTTAGAAAAAAATTCAAGGTAGGAGCTGTCTAAATAGCTTCTGGAAGCACCTAAATTTTAAACATTTTTGGAGGAGAACTCCTTCAAATAGCTTTCAGAAGATCTAAATTTAAAAAAGTAAACTGGTTGAGGACTATTAAAAATAGCTTCTGGAGGTATCCAAACTTTTAAAAAATTTCTGAAGGACGCTACTCAAAGTAGGTTCTAGGAACATCCAAATTTCAAAATAATGTGGAGGGGGGACTACTCTAAATATCTTTTAAAAGAGTATAATTTCAAAAAAGTGGGAAAGGACCACTTCAAATTAGGGACAGGGAAATCGATAAGTGGAGTGTAGAGAAGGGTGATTGCCCTTCTTGGAATAAATTATCCCCTTCTATATGTAGTTCACACCTTCTAATATTCTTGAATATGAAGCTAACTTGAATAAAACTGCAAATAACTTCTAAAGACATTTAATTTTCAAAAATGTTCCAAGTGATTGAGGTGACTGAGGTGAGGACCCTCCAAATAGTTTCTAGAGACATCCAGTTTTAAAAATTTGCTGGTAGGGAATAACTCCAAATAGACTATGGATGCATATAATTTTCAACAATAGCCCAGGTGACAACGCCAAAGAGATTCTAAATACATTCAATTAAAAAAATAATCCAGGTGAGAATCTTTCCAAATAAAGTAATATTTAATCTGCGTATAACCCAAATGGGTAGTAAGACGCGGTGATATAATAATAATAATAATAATAATAATAATATTTAATCAGGAGATAACGTTAATTAGGCTACTTGTGAGTTATATGGTTAGAGAAATGTGTATATTTTTGTTGATTATTTTATTGTAATAAAAAATAAAACTTTAATATTTCTATGAATTCCTTATATTTTCTTCTTAAAGAAAATAGCTTTTCTGCTATTATTTTACAATAATTTGGTTTACATTTTCGCTTTATATTATGTATATGATTAATGGATTTACCAACATTTCATTATTTTTATTTGTACATTAAACAGAAGGGACATTGTTTATTTAATGTTAAGTAAAGCACACTAATTTAATCAATTGACATTGTTATTATTAACGGTTGACAGACATCACTGTAATGACTAAATGTAGTGGAAAAAGAACACCTGGGTAATACTAGGGTCGGATACCTGACCCACCTAGCATTCCAAATATTTGTCTACTTTTTGTCGACCAATTGGATCTTTATCACATGGTCCTACTCACATCGACAATGTGATCAACATTGCTTTTGCGTGACAGTCACTTGTCTGTCAACCACTTTTTCCACACATGTTAACCAGTGTGTTGTCGATCAGTTAACTTGAGCCACAATTGGATCTTTATCACATGGTCCTACTCACATCGACCATGTGATTGACATTGCTTTTGCGTGACAGTCACTTGTCTGTCGACCACTTTTTCCACACATGTTAACCAGTGTGCTGTCGATCAGTTAGCTGGAGCCCCAATTGGTCGGCCAGTTTGCTGTCACTTTGTCCACCTAAGCATGAACTTGTCAACCAGTTGTTCTAAATCGTGTCGGCCGCATGTCTCATCTAGCCTTTGAGATATATTTTACAGCTTATTGACCTGTTTGTATGATGCCAGTGTAAACAATATGAACCTGTAACTAATTTTGTTTACAAATACAACTATAGTACTTAGGCCTAGAAATTTAAACCATATCATTAATTGCAATCAGTTCTAGTTAAATATAATTGTGCCTAAAAAATATCAAGATCATTACACTTATCATATTTCATTGAATATCATGTTTAAAAACAGTGTTTATCTTACTTTAAAAAAAAACTTTAGTTGTCATTTTTATCCCACATATTCCTAAAAGTGTATTTAATTTTGTATATTAACTTGTTGGAGGGTGACCTGGTGGTCTAGGGGTAAGGTGTCAGACTTCTGAGCTGGCGGCCGGGGTTCAATCCTCGGTCCCGGCACAGATTTATCCGATTTCCAAACCCTTCCTACACCTCTGACAAGATATCTTGTGAATGTGTGGAATGCCAGGTCGCCACCGTGGTTCGGATTCCACGTTAAACTGTAGGTCCTTCATTTCATCTCACAATCACCCTACCATTACACATTAGCGTAAGTGCGTATAACCCGAACGGGTAGTAAGACGCGGTGCTAATAATAATAATAACTTGTTGGAATATGTAATCTTTACAAACAGCACAGTGAATTTGTTCTCATTGGCATTAAGTGTCATATATTTATCCTAGTTTCCCTGGCTAGGCCAGGGTAATGATAGCATTGTATTCCACCAAACCCCTCTGTAAAAATTTCCTGTTAGGATAGTAATCCCTTCTTTCCTTACTTTTATTTGTTCTCAAAGTAATAAGTTAAGGGGAAATGAGAGGTCATGTAGCTCCCTCTTTAACCGGGCCTCACAAGAAAACCCAAAACCATAGTACTCGCTCATTGGGAAAAAAATATCTGTCCTTAGCACTTGTGGGACACCGTTTAGGGGGGCTTTGACACCCCGATAAAAATTTCTAGATTAAATTACAACCAAATAACCCGCCTCGGTCGTAGTTGGCCCAACCGCTATCTTTGAGCTCCCCCGAGGGCGGGGAAATCGAGGGTTTGAATCTCCGGGCGGGGGAACTGGGGGGGTTTTTTCCCAAATTGGGTTTTTCCCCTCTCCTTCCACCAAAGCCGGGGTTTACTTCCCCCTTTTTCAACCTTCCCCTTTCCCAATCCATTTCTAAAGGACTTAAAAACGTATAAAACCCCAACTGTAGTAAGACGCGGGGCCCAAATAATTTTTTTTTAGCAACCCCAAAAAAGGTTATTAGCCACTTTTTTTTTACCATTTTATGCAAAATTTAATCTGGGTATTTTTCGGGAGGAAAAATAATTTTTATTTTGCAAAGTACTCGAATTTTTTCTTCACGGGGCCGGCCGGGAGGTTTTGTGGGCGGCATTTTCAAACTTTAACTTTTGGGACTTAAAAATTCCCTTTTTAAAACTCAAAGAAGTATATTATTTTCTTATTCCCCTTTCAAAAATAAATTATTTGGGTTTCTTAACAAAGGGGTTAAAAATCAATATTAATTTTCACATTAATAACATAATAAAGCTTTAAAAACCCCTTTCGACCAAC
>JBCFYV010000001.1:49472183-49879519 GCA_039000515.1 Timema cristinae
AAATTTATCTTGAGTTTGAAGGTATTCCCTGTGTATTGAAAGGTTTTGTTTTTTTATTCAAACCATTTTGTTCACCAAAGAGAGCAAAGACTTCTGTTTATAACTAGTGCAAGCACATAATATTTAGCTCAAAAAAGAATTCTTACACATAAGATATAAGTTAATTTCAAGTCTTAGTATTTTTTTAATGTGCTTGCTTGTGTTTTGTTTTATAATGTTAAAAGTAAAATGACACAATCAAGATTATAACTGGGTCTTCATTGTCTAAAGATTGGTTTAACAAGTACTACTCAGGGGTCATTAAAATAAAGTGTGCACAGAAATAATACCAATTAAAGCAAGTAACACCAGTGAGCAGTGTATTGGAATCTTAAATCATGTCTAAATAAAATAATTTACTTGTTAAATAAATCATTAATCAAAATGGTATACCTTCATCATAGAATAAGCCAAATAGTAAGAAGTTAATAATCATCAAAAATCACATTGGTTCTTGGGTTCTAATAATTGTATTATCTGTTATTTACAGCTAATGCTGATGAAATAAAAAAAACAAGACTACCAATGCCATATTTATGAACTTAAGGACTAGAAAAAGAACGAAGACCAAATCACCTACCTTGGCTTGCTAGTCGAGAGGAAATGGGTGTGAATAATTACAATAAAATAAGGTAGATAATTTTATGCTCTCAATGAAATACATAATTACATATATATTTTAGTAAGTTTTCTTAAAATTGTAAGGATGGTGGCAAAAAACATTCTTAAAAATTATAAAGCTAAAGAAATAAAAGAATATCAGACACCTTAGCTCAGTCAATAGCATGTCTAACTACTGAGCTAAGAGTCCTGAATTCGATTTCCAACATGGCCAAAAAATGTAACATTGTTAACCATTTCAAAGTAATTAACGCACAGGGACTGGATATTATGCCGCATCTAGTCTTACGTTAGATTATGGATGCTAAGCCTCTCCTAGTTTTAGTTGGATTATAAGGCATATGAAGCTACGACAGGGCTAGCAAGCCGGTAGTGAAAAATATGACTTGAATAAAAAACCGACCCATGCTAAAGATTGGAAACTGTGATGAATGTAAAGTTAAAAAAAGTGATAGATTTTTGTTAATTAACTCATCACTATGCAGTTATTAATGATTAGCTATCAAAACAACTTAATTGCTGTCATGAAGATAACTTTTAGTACATCATTTTGACTGTTTCTTGGGACATGACTATCTTAACATACTGTTTAAAATTTAACAAAATGGAGAATAAAAGATTTTTCATAAAAAAAACACTTAGTATACACAATTCAAAGCTTGATTATTAGAAAACATCTACTAGCAACAATATTCGGGTGATTAGGTATGTTAATGTGATGTATGAGAACGTTATTAACCATCGAGGGGGCGCCCTGGGGTAAAATGCACCAAATTTATATATTTGTTAGTGGGATAACTGGGAGGCAGCCGGCAGTGTGACCTTGATTATCTGATGGTGCAGGTTGATTTTGGATAGATATTACTATCTGGAACTTTTTGAAATACTCTACTCAAAGTTAGCTCAAATCAAAAAACCAAGTTCGCAGACACCTTGTAATTTTCAAATACAATTCACACATTTATTATCAGTACTAACTACAGTCTCTAAAGAGTGGCAACATCAGCGATCATGCACTTGCCTGCTATATTGTAGTCAGCATTTGAAGTGCTTCACTGGAGTGGCGATTGCAAAAATGATAGTCTACTCCACACACATATTTAGTAGGTTAACCCAGTGATGTTCAAGCTAGGGTAGAGATCCACTAGTGAATTTGTTTCTTAAGAAAATTAGATTATAAATTAATGTTAAAAAGTGTTCTAATTTAGTGATGCTTAACCCTCCCTCGATCTTTCCAGCTCCTTCCCCTCTGCCAGGCAGTTGAGTTAGAGTAGTGATGACCATCATAACAGCTGTTTCATTCATGTAATGTATGAATTGCAACCAATCGTGTACATAATGCTTGTCCTATTGTGGATCTAGAATCAAACACCTATAGGTACTAAGTCCAGACATCTCTACATCCCTCTCACCTCATGTTTATCTAATTACTTGTGAACGGAGTAGTCCAAACGAGGCTTTGATACAGTTCAGACACAAACAAAGTGATGAAGATTGGACGAGACAATAAAACCAAATGGCTGCAGCAGCATCTTCCCCTTGCTTGAAGACAAAATCAACACAGATGAGTGTGATTAAATTGCCTGGTAAGTGCATCACAGGTAAAAAAATGGCAAGACATCGAATGAAGCCACCATATTCAACACTGATAAGATAGAACAAGTAGTTTACTACACAAATAAGTACATTATCTCTATTCAACAGAATTTCACAGAAATAGGGATGGAAGAATAAGACATGATAGACTGAAAGCTGTGATAAGTTTTCTGTATTAGATGTTGAGACCAATGGCAGGAAACTGACAACTTGCAGTGATATGTACGTGGTATGACCTCTCTGTGAAAAAACGTGACCAAAGATAAGATGCTAGAAGAACCATTCATAAGGAGGTGCATATTTCACCAATTCATACCATCAAAGTGGTAACAATTTTTATTTATTCAATCCTTAAACCTGAATGTGGCAGGTGTCAATTTGTGAAATGATAATGAACAGATGTCAAAATGAGTCTTCCTTCATATAAGCCTAGTGTTTCAGAAATGGTTGAAAAACAACCATCAACCACACCTTGATGGTGTATCTGCACTGAGAAATGAACAGGGCTACTAAGAGAGGTGTGTCAAAATCACCTTTTTAAGGTATGAATCTGTACATGGAAGAAACTAAGGAAAATATTTTAATTAGCTCTTTCCCTTAACTTATTTCATGTTCAATAATTAAAACATTTACTACTAATGATAAACATAACATATAATAAAATAAATCATATCTAGCAAAATAAAAGGTTAGCATCTACATGTTGTGAATATTATTATTAAAACGGCATTTAGGCTATATGGTTAGTACACTTCACAAGTTTTTGTTTTACGTGAAAAACTATTTTAAAAACCTAACTATTTCAATTCTATTTTATTAAAGACACGAGAATGGGTTAAGAAAGATAAATATGGGTTCTTAAAAAAATTGCATGGAAGTGAGATTAAACTAATAGTTTATAGTGTATTTTATTTAAGGTGTGTATCAACCTTGTTTCATCACTATTTTAAAAACAGAGTTAGAATATTTAGGGTTGAAAGTTAAATGGTATTATGATGGTGGTTTGAAATTACAATGGCAAAGATCTTATCACTGTTAAACCAGAGGTAAAAATCATGAACTCTCGTTAGTTATTTAGTGGGTAATATTATTAGTTTTTCTTCAAAGGCAAGGGAATTTTTAAATATAAAAATACACTTAACATTTTTAAAGTTATATGTATGTCCTTTCAAATGCTACCTTTGCAACTATTTTCTACTACAAAAACCAATCTACGCCCCTATTTCAAGCAGCCGATGGCTCTTACTTGTCCCGAACCCGCGAACGCCTGCGAGGCGGCGGGGGTGGCCCGCGACTCCGGCTGCGCCCTCTCCACACATCACTGCCACGCGGTGTCCCACGGGCCTTCTCTACAGACACTCTGCAACAATCAAGCAATACGGAATATCGGCTTACTTGTCCATCCACGACGAGCGCCGGCGACCGTAGCCGCCGCCCCCACCTCCCCCGCCGCCGCCACCGCCGCCACCACCACCGCCATATCCGCGGTCTCGGCGGGCTGTGCCGCGGGCGTGTTCCACAATCACCCTGAAAACAAGAGAACAACGCCAGTGTTACGAGAAGCGGGGCCGCCCACGCCACACCCATCATCAGCCGTCAGACATCACATCGTCATCACGTCAATCAGGACGCCTAAAAAACGTCACCACACGTCACGCCAATTATATAGTAAACACTTTTGAATGGCATGTAAGATAGGAGTGAATGCAAATTGAATTATACACATTTAATAAATAAAACAAAATTTTAATAATCAGTAACCAAAGAAAATAAACTCAATGTCATCCACTAAGTATTTCATGATGAAGGGCCACACATAAGATAATAAGAACGGGTGATAAAGAGTATTTAACACAAAAAAGTTATGTAACAGTAATAACCAAAACCCAAATAAGAATTAAAATATTTAAACAAGGTGGCAGCAGGAATAAACTTTTCTAATTCCTTCCCTTGTCAAGACTTTCCAGACAAAAATTGATTTTTTTTTCCATGATAATGTTTCACTCATGTATAACTATTGCGCCGAAATGGGTCAGACATTTTTGATAAACTATCTGTGACCTGTGTTGGTGAGCGTGCTGACCAAAGTGTCAGTCTCATCTATGAATTTCCCGGTGACGAATAGGGTGAGGCTCAAATCTCCACTAATTGCCATGGAGAGATTTGTTCTTGATAGTTTCTCACTACTGACTACACACAGATTCATATTCATCTTTGAATTCCATCCAGTCAACCTCATTACTGGTTATTTCTTTCAGATCCATTCTAATATTGTCTTCCTGCCTGACTTCCTTTCATTGTGTTTGCCAGTCAGTACCCCGAACAAGGTTCTAGATCCTCCCATTCGTGCTCAATGTCCTGCCTACTGTAATCTATGAGACTTGATTATCCTAACAATGTAAATCATAATTATGTAACCACCTTTATTCCTAAATAGTCTCAACTTGTTTTGATCCAATTATCTTCCTAAGCAAGTTATTTAGGACAACATAAATTGTTTTCCAAATAAGATATCACGTTTAAGACCCATATAGTAAACCACTAAAACTATTGTTTTGTATATTCTGAGTCTTATAGTCCTTGATGGCAGGTGAGATATTAATAACTTGCTGACCAAGTAATAGCATGAATTTCCGAACTGTATTATTTTCCTAATTTACAATCTAATATCGTTATTGCTAGTTAAAATTGTTCCTAAATATAACTCATTAGCCATGCCAAATGATACATTGTTCAAAGTAATCTTTAGATTACAGCCTGTGTGATGTCTAATATAAAAATGCTGATCGATTGATAGCTCAAGAAATAAATATTTGATTTAATTGGACTATGTTATCAATTGTATTCACATGGTTCAATTTAATACAAGGAAGTATTTGATACACAGTATTCATTGTATGTTTTACAAACACACAGCATTTCGCAAAGTTTTTTTTTTTACAGTTTAAAATTTTGATTACATCGTTTCAGGAATAAAATCTAATGCTAATTCCTAGTTTTCCTGGTAAACAAATAATTTTCTTGATTTTTAAAGGCCTTTCCTCTGGTTGTGAGACTTTGGACAAATGATTCTGAATGAAATTGAGCAAATATTGTTAATAATTATTTGTACCCAATGCCTGGGCTTGTATATTATTGTACTTTGCCATGAGCCACCAGAGGGGGATGCCTTCCTCCCCCAAAAAAATTATTTCAAGGTACAATGGAATTTCTCTACTCTCTCACACTTTCTTTATATAAAGGGAGAATTAGAAAAAGAAGAATTGTCTGGATCCCAGATCAATGGATAATGTTTGAAAATTGAATTCCTAGACCCTATTTTGAGAGGACTGGAAACATTTTGAAAATAGCCTCCTCTCCAATCTGTTTGGAGTGGGCCTTGCTGGGTTTTTATTAAATGTTTCTAAAGTGTATTTGAAGTGGCTTTCTCTTGCAGAGGTTTTAACATTTGAATGCCTATAGACGCTATTTAATAGAGGATCCCATCACCAGCAATTTTTTTTAAATTTGGATGCCCCTTAAAAGTAAGGTAGTCCTCACCTTTAATTCCCAACAGAGGGCAGAACTAACGAGAGTTACCCGCAGTGGCCACTGTGTATTTTCCATTATTTTAAAAAACTATTTAAGCATATCGCTAAGAAATCCCTATCACTGTTCAAAACATTTCAACATAATCGCATGGAAAGTATTAGAGACAAAGGATTATTTCATCAATAAAATAGGTATAAAAAAGATTCAATAATCAATACAGTAAATTATTTGATAATATATTTAATGTGAACACAATATGAAGATCCGAAATTCAATGTTAAGATTAACAAGAAATGAATCCAAACCATGTTTGTTCACTAATCAAACAAGTGAATGTAATCAAATACTTGTTCAGTTATTATATTGTGAATTTGATGCTTAAGACCTCCCATTCCATCTAAACCTAATACAGTTTACATACATTAACAATATTTGACCTTTCAAAATCAATTATTAGATTAATGAATCTGTAATTGTTATAAAAAATATCAATTGCAAAAGTAAAAAATTGTTTACAATATAATTCAATTATTTAGTCTAAGGGTTAAATCAACCAAGCTCACAACTTGTCACCAAGCTTAACCAAAGTCAGGATGTTGATAGTATCTGTATTAAAAAGCTGTTCTTAAGTTTTTTTCAGATACCTACTCTTAGGAAACTAAAATTAGAGCTTCAAAAGAATGCATTCAGTTACCTTTCCTTTGTATCAATAGTTATCAACTAAGAGTTTTTTTCCCCTACAGTAAAGTTATTTTTAAATGCTGTGATGTTTGTGAGGATATGATAATAAATATATTATAATTTTACCTTTCTCCAAGAAGTTCTTTGCCATTTAACTCATACACAGCATCATCAGCATCGCGATAGTCATCAAATTCCTGTTAAAAAGAAATACAGCTTAATGCAACAGAAATATGTGTTAGATCAGCCAAGTTGATGAAATAGTTAATTAAAATAAATATATGTTGGGATTTTTCATTATAACTTATGTCAATGTCAATATACTTGTCAAACTGAAATATAATGTGATATAAGGAAATAGTACAAACAAGTTAACTAAATGGTTGCTCAGAAAAAGAACACGTTGGGATTTAAATAGTGTCATCAGGTCTCAGACCCGAAAGAATTTACATCATTGCAACTATTTAATTAAATATAATAAATAGCACATCACATCATTGAACAACTAAAGCTTATGTCTGTAAACTGGCTAGAAGCGTAGTTATTGCCATTACATCGAACAGTGTGGTCAAAGAATCCCAAAACTACAAAATTATGGAAAAACCCTCACTTCAAAATTAATATATATAATAAAAAATAAAACTACTTTATTTGTTATTAATTATTTGCAAAGACAGTAAAAAATAAACAAAACAAACACTAAATATAGACACTGGTTAAAAATGATGCAATAAAAATACATTTATGTTCCCTTGTCAGCTCAATTCTCCATTTTTTCCAAACAATTTATAAATTGAAATTTCCTTAAATTTTAAGATGGTTATAGCGTAAGATTTTAAGGTGGTTATAGCGTAAAATTTTGTCATTTTTTGTTATAATGCACATTTTCTCCAATTATAGAGTAGGCACCCTAAATCTAGAATAAAATTCCTGCAAAGTTCTCAATTTTATCGCGAACAGATTCTTTATAAAGCTTTTCCTCCGGTTGTGAGACTTTGAACAAATATGAGAACTTCGAATATGTCACTAATTTTAGCACTAGGTCAAGTATTTGAACTGAACGCCTAGGTTAGCAACAATACCACTACAATATCTATTTTATGTTAAAACACATTAAGACCTTCCCCATCCCCACCATACAAACAATTATTCCACTTGTGGAGGGTGCTCAGAGAATAGTCAAGTTAAACAGTGGTTGGTATGTGTATAGATGTGCTAAGCTTACACCCGATGGCAGCAGATATTTATTCGTGTAAGAGCAATGAGGGGGAGGGAGGGGTTAATTAGCCCACAAGTCAAAGGTGGGATACAAGGACTCAACCCCAAAAATGTTTGAGAATTGAATGACTCTAGAAACTATTTCAAAATTAAACTTCTATAAGATAATTAGAGTCATCCTCCTTTAGAAAACTATTATTGTTATTACTATTATTAGAAACTTATTTTATAACATTAGGTTATTATCAGGGGAATCAAGCCAGAACCGATAATCGTAGTTAATATAATTTTTAAGGAATCAGAACTCTAAAAACACTATGCTGAAGAACCTTAATTGAAAGTATTAAATAATTTTAGGTTAATAAAGGTTCTTAAAGTTCCTAGTTTTACAGAATTATAGGCATGTTGCACATTTTCCTGAGCTTGGTTTAATTTTGAAATGTTGTTATTCCCCCTTTCTCAGTAAGCTCTGAAAGGGCTTGATATATTTTAGTTTACTACTTTTCTAGGTGATTAGAAAAGAGTTAATAATGAGCCCTTAGCAATACACACTAATGTTAGATTAGAGATTGTTGGCTATTTTTCTCACTTTGAAGTTTTTAAGCTAGAGCCTCATTATTTAGAAGTTGAAATACAGAAATTAAGCAATCACCTCTTTTGGACCCGCAGTCTAAGCCTATTGTATGGAATTGAAAACTGATAATCTGGTGGTTGGTTGAACAGCTTATAATAGTCGGTAAAGAAAGGATGATGGAGGGTGGCAAAATGTTAACTTTAAATTCTTTCATTCAAGTTTAAATTAGGAAGTAGCTCAGTGAATGTGTTCCTCCTGTACAGTGCAAAGGTGATTATTTTTGTTTGTTAGTATGTGATTTAAATAATCTTATTGATGGGGTACATTAAAATAAAACTTGGTTCAGGAGTTTTTTAACTATAGATAAACGTGACTGATAAAGATGCAAATTAGAAAGATGCACTATAGTTATTAAGGTCCACTTCATTGTTTTAATCTAGCAATACTTTTGATCTAGAGGTATTTCAAAAGTGGTTCTCTGCTCTCCTTCCAGGCAAATGCGGATCCACATCCTCAAAATATAAAACATAACACCTTCCTCATTCATTAAAAAACCATTAATGAAATCGGTATATTGATAGAAAGACATTGTACTAAACTTTTTTTAAATGTAAAGAACCGGAATCAGAACGAACAATTTCAGAACCAAAGGAACCCCAAACTTAAATTGTGCTCTAACCGGAACTTTTAAAATTTATGTTTAAAGAACAGTAACAAGAACCAATACAAATTTCAGTTCGACTCCCTGGTTTTTATGTTATGTGCTTCATGTACTTATTTTGATGAATGATTTTTCATTTATTGTTTCAGAACTGTTTATGTTGCTAGTGTAGAGTGACTTGTGTGACATGTTCTTCTATACTTGTGAAATGGCATCAACTTCTTCAGGTCACACAAGTTAAGCAAAGATTTTTATGTCCCTTTTGTTGTGGCTACATTTCCAATCAAATCGTCGGAGCCCACTACCTTCGAACCGGCAAGTTTTAAGTGTTTATTTTTGTTCTACAATGTAAGAGTTGTGAATCGAATATTACAACGAAAGAACGTGCAGCATTGGTGATTCAAGTTTTTTTTTTTTTTTGCAAAAAGCACTTATGCCTACTAAGAGAACTGACCACTGCATTGATAAATCACTCAAGCTCTATGTGAATGGAAATGTTTACAGAAAGATTTTTACAAGAACTGCAGGCAAGGAAAACCAGAGAGATCTTTTTGACATAGCTTATACAGATACATTGGGATGATGAAAAATGAAGAGGATAAGAATTTCATATGGTTTTGCACCAAAAAAAGGGCGACCGGGCTCCCTGTGGTGTGATAAACTAACCACAGAAAGCATGAAGTGACTGCAATGGAATCTGGCAGGAAAAAGAGGACTTATGAAGAAATTGAACATTTTGCTACTCCCTTGCTACATCATAAAGTGATGATTCAACATCAAGCAGCCAAAGCAATGATGGTGGTGACGACAGTGAAAATTCCAATATCAGCAACACACAGTTCCAGCAACTTGAGGTACATTGCAGTTTTTTACTCCTCGTCTCTCTGAAATTTTTGATAGGTGCAAAATCGCTTATAGAAATGGGGTTTACATACTAATGGCTGCTGCAGAAGCTTTCGGGCATGATAGTGAAAACCTGGTAGTAAATCACTTTTTTCAACACATTAGAAAATAATTTAAAGCGAAACAGAGAAATTCAGTACAAATTTAACCTAAACGACTGTCAAGAATTAGTGTTGCCCTGGGATGAAAAGCTGCTCCCAGCACTCACAGATGTTGAAAAGGTTGATAGATTGGCAATAATATTAAATTTTCAAGGCAAGGAGCAATTGTTGGGAGTCCCTGAAATTCCAACATCTTCAGAAGAGCAAGCCACGGCTGTTTACCAAGCAGTGGAGAAGTGGGTTATGGCCAACAAAGATCATATAATAAGAGCAGTAAGCCATGCTAGGTGGTTGATAAGGGCAATTTATGCATTCAAGATATAACCTGTTTCAAGACCAATTTCAGTTATCTCATAGGGAGTACAACTTTTTAAGCAGAATATGTATTTTTCTTGCTCGAGTGTATGTTCAGAGTTTGGTTTGTGTCATCAGGAGCAGTTAAAGCACCTTATCTTATTTTCCATTCATGCGTCGACTGATAAGATTATCAGGATGTATATCCAGAAATCGTAAGGCTGCTGCAAAAAATGTTCCAACCATCTCTGGTACTTAAGTTCCTGAAACTGTGGCTCTACCCTTATTTGATGACAATATTTCAAACGCTGTTAGTTAAGACGAATATGGCTCAAATTATGCTGGAAGCAGACAAAGGTGAAGAAGAGGAGGTACATTCATCAAAATGATTTTTCTTCCTTTAAAAACATCGAGTTTTCGTCTTTGTAACTCCTGATACAAAACTTTCTTCACAAGATTTTCTATCAGCCCCAAATTTCCTCGACAAAGGCCCTTCAATATGGATGGTTACAAAAGTGGAATTGAAAAACTTGAGAAGACAGTTGTTGTGAATGACGTTGCAGAAAGGTGTCAAACTCAATCAAGATTACAATAACATTCTCACAAGATGAAAATGAGAAACAATTCATTTTACAGATTGTTGCTGTAGACCATTAAAAAATACCCAACTGCTAACTCAATCCGTCTTTTAGGAAAAAAATTTGTTTCTCTTTTAGAAGTTGTGTGTGTGTTTTATTAAAAAAACTAATATGTATTTAAATGTTCATGTTATTTCAGGAATTTTTCTATTAACTTTGGGAAATTTGATTCATAATTTTTTTAAACAATTGCTGGAATTGCCTGAATGTGTCCACATAAATTTCTCAAGAAGAAAAAAGAAAATGGTCAAGATAGGGAAGAGTATACCGCTTCTGAACAGAACTAATCGTTGTGTATACTATGTCGCAGCTTCAAGGTGTTTGAGGGTCACCTAGCAGTTGTCCAATTGAGCGAAGTTTTCACAGCCAGTTTTTTGTTGATTGAAAAAGGATAAGGGGTGGTAAAAGAAATAGTGTGTTAGCTAACTATGCCACCGAGACGGGTGTAAGCAATTTCAACTCTTTTTCAAAACAGTGTTATACAAATAGGTTTTATATAATTAAGGAAACACTTTATGCAAATTATTTATAAGCTAAACAGAACCAAGCCTACTCTATAGAAAAACTTTTAGATTAGATCTTGCAAATGCATCACAAGGAACATTTTCAATAACTCAGGTTTGGAGGTAATAAGTAGTAGTAATAAAGTGAAAGATAATTAGTGTCATGTCAAGGATTTTACCTAACAGGATATAAATGGGGTGAGGGAAGAGGAAGTAGCGGGGCTTACAAAAAAAAATATTGTGAGATAGATATTACCAAAAAAGGGTTAGGGAGAGGTGGTTCGGATATCAAACGCATCTGGCAGGAAATGGCTGAACTTTTTTAACATTTTAGGTATGATTTAATTTGAAAATACAAAATTTTGTTGTTATAATTATAAGTTAGAACATTTTATCTTTTTCTCTATAACAATATGATAGCTTCAAAACTATGTTCTTGTATTTAAAGTTTGATTTAATTTTCATTTGATCAAAATTATGTCTTATTGTAACTAAGTAAATATTAATACAGTTCATATTATATTTACAAGTTAAATAGAATATGAGAAACCACATGTTATTATGTATAGTTTTTGAGAAAACGGCTATACAACTTTATCGTTCTTATATAATAGGTGTCCATCCGAATCTTACGCTTCAAAATTATTAAATTTCCAAACAGTATAGCCAAAGGCAATTTTAAAACGTTTGGATATTTTTAAATAGGCTATATAAACAAAATGTATAAAAATTTTAAAACTTGAAATACATTTTTTAAATGTTAAAAAAAACAGTCAATAAGCCATGCGTCAAGTCATATGACCTGCAACAACTGTCACTTTGGATAAATATCATTACATCCAAATCAGGACTACTTTAACTGTGGGGGTGTCAAAAAATTTGGCAACAGTAAAAGGTTTCTCAACACGCCAAGATTAATCCAAAATCAAATTTGTCCGAGGTATTTCTGACAGCGCTTGCTTGTGTTGCATCGCAAGACTTTACTGTAGCCTTGGTTCCGAACACACAAAGTGTATTTATGTTTTACTTAAAGAGTTAACATGGGGAAGAATAAGGAAAATGGTTCTTTGGATATGTTTGCAGGTAAATATGATTTTATATTGAAAATAACCTTCCCAAAGATTCAATTGTAAGAGTTATAATTGATCTGAAGTGAATGGAGACCAGAGTGGGTCCTCTTGATGAAACCCACTTGGTTTGCTGTACAGGGTTTTTCGCTTTAAAATTGCCTGTGTTTGCAGTTTAATGTAACATTACTCACATAATCAGCAAAGTTGGTTGAAATACTCAATGTAAATGAAAAGGAAGCGAGTCATTCAGATACATCAGAAGGGGGGAATCCCTCAGTAGCCATAGTTGAAGGTCTCAATATTTTGGCAGGGGGATTCCCCTTCAAGCAAAACAGCAGCTGCACTTGTGACCATGGTTTAAAGTTTTAACTTTAATTTTTTTTTAATATTAAGTACTTTTAAGCTTAAACTAAACTATGCAATTGTGTATGCCAGATTTTTTTAGCTATTGTTTGAAAGTTTAAAAGTTTCCTGTAAAACCCCATGTTTTTTTCTAACCCCTTGTTGTCAGAATGACCCTACAGTGTCCCTTGTGGTCAATAAAGATTTTCAAACAGTGGTGATAAACAAATCTACAGCTTGAATGATACTATCGCACAACCTAAGCTGCCTTGTCTTTAGATTTTTATCTCTCCAGATGATCTGTTGGTAAAATTTGCCTCAAAATCAAGAAGTGTCCATTATGGTGGGCAAGTATGTAAGTGAAAACGAGGATTCCTTTGCTAAATGTGAGCTTTTTTTTTAAGAATGAACTGAATTTATGATTTACTATTTGTATAGCCACCTAAGGAGGATGTATCCTGGATTGGAAATGTATATTTTATTCAGCTATTGGAAGCTGCTATTGATAATAGGGGAAGAGATAAAGTAGAAACAATAATAAAATTTAGTGATGCAAAATGTTTATTCAGTGGTTTTATATTTAAACACTAAAGTAGGGTTCAAACTATTGAAATTATGGAAATAGTATTTACATATTATATAAAATCCTTAACCAACATGCTTATGGAAGTTGTAAGGTCTATCAAAAACTTAATAATATTTCACTCAAAATAACTAATAAAGGTATTTATGTTGTTGGATCATCTGAATGTTTAAATGTAGAAAAACCATTTCATATGTTTGCAAACAGTGATATTAGTCTAGTTTCACAGTTTCTGGTTAGAATTGTTCATTTATTACAATGTTTAAAATTTACATAAAATATTATACACACACAATTAAATAAAAATTATTTTAAAAATTTCAGAATGTAGCAACCTCCGCAATGGAAGTGAGTTAAATTTGGGGGGGGGGGGAGGAAATCCAAGAGTGTAAGGTTCAAAATTGTTAAAATAATGGGTCACCTGACATAGAATTACCTGCACCATAAAAACAAATTGTTCATGGTTTTATTATGTTTATTTGTGGGAATTTAACCTAATTTTTTTAAATATCACAAAAACTAATTTAAATGATCACTCTCAAGAATTTAAACGTTAATTCAAAATTTTCATTTTTTACAATTCTGGAAAGCTTAGATCTTTATTTATTATTTGTGTTAAGTGTTTTCTCTCAAATTTGAGATAAGAAGTATGTTGCTCACTGAGACAATTTTATTCAACTTAATATTTGTCAAATTCTCATACTATAACTAACTTTCCAGGATTATCAATATTAATTTTATTTACTGATTAAAGTATTCCTCAAAGTATAACTATCAATGAACCAAGTTTAATTTTAATAAAAGAAAACAAACATTGCAGCAAAATGTGTAATATAACTTATCAGAATGAACCACTTTAATGACAGCTACACAATTTTGGAACTTAAATACCCAAAAAATGTATAAACCAGTAAATTTATCATGATAATTTAAAAGAGTATGGGAGTTCATAGTTGATTCCCTCAAATTAAGTTTTGATATTTATAAAAATAATCTCAAATAATATTTCAATGAATTTTCCCTCCCACAAAATGGCCTAATGGCATAAATTTTAATTCCCATTCCAGTCATTTGAAAAAAATTACAGTACTTACACAAAACCCATAACCGTTCTTGAGGAGAACATCGCGAATGCGGCCAAAGCCTTTGAAAAATCGTTCAAGGTCTTTCTCCCTGACTCCGTATGGAAGGCCTCCGACATACACTTTTGTCCCTACCATGCTGCAAAGAACAGAAAACAATTCGAAAACGTAAGTCTGTGTGAAACTTACCACAAGGCAAATCCATTCTTCATTGCAACCTCCTTGATTCTACCATATTTCCGGAAGAACTTCTCAAGGTCGCGTTCACGCACCCGGTAAGTTAATCCACCAACGAAAACTCGGGTGCCCATTCTAAAGGAAATAAAAGCAGCCTATCACACATTTGTAGGTTGTAATATTAATGTTAGCCTATGACTTAAGTATGATCTATCAGCAATTGCAAAATAGTTTACTTTTTAATAAATCCATATAAAAATGATTGAAAACATTCCTTAAGACCCAACTTATGTCATACACACTACTTAAACTACTAAAATTGTTTAGAAACATTTAAATGTTGTTGGGAAATGTTGCTAACTTATAACGATTTATCCTAAAAGGTTTTTCATTATACTACTAAATAGGACCTAAAAGTAGTTTTTTTCCTATTTATGAACCTCCAAGTAAATTACTACAAAAGAATAATTACAGCCTAAAATTCTAAAGATAAAATAGACTTAGTTTTAAGAATATAGTTTAGACACAAACAATTGGAACTAGACAAATAAGTGACTAGTGAGGTTAGATGGTGTTGGTAATGGGAATTATCGAATAATCATTCGATTCTTTGAAAAATAATCGAAAGAATCATTTGAATGATTTTGAAAGGTAGTAAAGTTGGATGTTCGCTAGCTATTACTACTTCTGATTAAAAGTAGTTACTAGTTGCTGGTTTTGCTTTATGCTACTATTCTCTTCACCCTGCTTTTGCATTCCTTTGTGTTTGCAGCTTATTAACATTTTTCTATTAGGTACTGTATTTAGTTATTTTTGCCGGTATCAAAGACCGCAAAAAAACCGCCACAGCAAAATATCATGCAGTGAACATAATCGCATAGGTACATCACCATTAATAGAAATACTTTCGTGTACGATGAATAAAGAATATATGTTTCCCTTTGTCTTTAAGAGTATAAATAGTAAATAATTGACCCTCTAATATTTACTACACATAAAAAAATAAGCTTAAAATAATATTTATATATCAGGTAGGTGATAAAATACTTGAGATTTGAATATCTGAATAAATTATATGGCTCCTGAAAGCTTCACTAAGAAATTAGAATCAAAACACACAATTATCACATCAAACAACAACGCAAGTTTGCTGTCTAATGATATTTTGTGTTATAAGAATGTAAAATTAGTGCAATGAATAAAATTATAATACAATCTGAATAATACAGCCAGGCAATGTTTCAACGTTACAAAAATGATCTCTCAACCCATGCAGGTTATTTGCGTTTAGTTAATGTGGAAGGTAAAATTTAAAGGAAATGAAAAAGAACAATCTACGTAGCAAAATAATTTTATCATTTTGTAATTTTAATTATGTTTGGCTGATATTAGATTGTAAACTGTGACACCAATTCTTAAACTTTGTATTAAATTAGCCTTATAATCATTTGAAAGTGTAAGGTCAATTATTGTGTAGCAATGGGGTATATTTAAAATGAACATAAGAGAAATGAAGACCTGTATAAAGATAGCCTGGAAACATTCAGTCATTAGATCGATTTTCCTCAGCACTTCTGGCAAGGAAGTGGTAAGAGAATGAATTGGCCAGCTCGTGTCAAGTCAGCTAATGTTTCCATTCGAATAATTTTGAAATAATAGAATGAATCGATTCTAATCGTCCGATTCTGCCCATCATTAGAAGGTGTTTGAAAAAGCATTAGAGCTTTGATATGGGGAATGGTGGAGGGGGGACTAGACTGTCAGTACACAACTATATTTCAGGGAGGAAGGGTAGAGGAAAACTATCAACTCTTTGTTTGAATTGGTGTAGTTAGTTTTTCAACTTTTATTCAATAAAAACCCTAAAAGTTTAAGTCTCTTTGTAACTTATAGTTGTGTTTTGGGATAGGAAATTTCTTGAATTTTCCAGCCACAAATAAATGTCCGCATTTAGTTGGGAGTAAAGTGTAAAAGAAAGGCTCGTGAGGAATTGGGAGTGTAATATGCTTTCCTTAATTATTTAGCCATGAGCTCTCTTCAATCCTTTCCTTCAATTATTTACATTATGAGCTCTTTATTCCTCAAATAACTCCTGCTGGTGTGTAAGACAAGTGGATTCAAAAGTAACCTAATCAAATTGTAAATAAAATATTGTCTCTAATTTTCAAATAAAATTAATATATAGCCTATTATAAAAATGGTAATAACTTAAGAGAATAAAAGTACTTACTATGCATAAAATAATTATAAGAAAAATAGGTTCCAAAGTCTTAAGCCAAATTAATCAAGGACCAAAAATTTTACTTTAAATAAGGATTTTATAATTTTCCAGAAAAGCTGCTCTATTTAAGCAAATTAATGTGCTAAAATGAGACAAAATGTTAAGCTTTACATTATAACTTTGGATCTATTGACTGCACACCCTAATAAAAAATACTGAAAAATATGATTTTGCCTGCTGAATCTATGGATCCAAAAAATGTCATGAAAGTAAAAAAAATCACATTAGGGCCACAATGGGGCTAGTATGGTACAGCTACATTGTGTCTACTCAACTTGACCAATGAAATTTCCAACTTTTCCCCTAATCATTTCCTAAAATTCCCGACTAAAGAGTATGTCACATCCTTCTAATTGCCCCCTCTCCACCCTCATTTTCCTATTAATCCTTTTTATGAATAATAATAAGTTTTATAATTTGAATAAACATTTATTTTAAATTCATATTAACATCATTTACTAGGAATTATAAAAAATATTATTACAAACTACAAACAAAAAAACTAGTTTGAATAATATTATTTACTGTTTTAATGATTATAATATTTCATATTTTGAGTAAAGCAAATTTTCTTAGATTTTTTTTAATTTATCAAATTCCTGACTTATTCCTGTTTTTTACCCGATCACTTCAAATTCCTGGTTAATTTCCATTTTCCCTGGATGGTAGCACCTGCTTGGCTATGAGGCTAAAGTGATACACCCTTATATCTATTGGTTATCAACACTAAAGAAATGGGAGTCCTGTATCGAAATGGCCTTTGGAGTCAAATGTATCACCCACATTTTGTTTTTGTCTAAACCATGTGTAATTGTTTATGCGCTCACCAGCGTGACCATGAAGACCCCCTACATTAACACCCTAAAATATATTATCATAATTTTTAGAAAAATAACTATGCAGAAAATTATCCACAACCCTTGAATTATATTTGATGAACTTTTAATCGAACATAGTGGAAAAATATGGTACACAGCTTATATGAAATAATTATTCTTTTTGGTGGACTTTTTATGTTTATTAGCACCACGTCTTACTAACTGTTCGGGTTATACGCTTTAAGTACTAATTACGCTAATGAATTAGGAATTGGGAAGGTTGAATTAGAGGAAGTGAACCCACATTTGCGTGGAGGGAGTGGAAAACCGTGTAGGAAAAACCACCCCAGTTCACCCGACCGAAAATTCGAACCTCGATCTCCCCGTCCTAAGCAGTCGAGCTCAACACGATTAGCGCGTTAGCCACCAGGCGAGTGATGTTATATGTTCCAATATTATCATATTGCCCCACAACTTTGGGTGTCTTTTAACTTGGGCTACAATTATAATATTCAAAGTTTCAAAAGTTGACAAGACTCGCCATTTCTTTCTCTATAAAGCGCAATTTCAACTACTCACATGAGTATAAATTTTAAGTCCCTCACAACAAAATATTCCAAGTTGGACAGAAAAGTTTTTGCCCCAAAAAATGTAGGTTTAGTTGTATTTTTATGTCCACAGTGATTTGAATTTGAATGGATTCATTATGAACAACAATTAAGGAATATATTCCCAGCGAAAATTTGTTTTGAATTTTACTAACCACTTTAATTTTGTGTGTCACATTAGCTCCATTTGTTTGCATTTCTCATACTAGCCCTGATTCACCCAATAGGATATTAAAGAGTGGGATTAAAATTACAATTCATAGGAAAAATTGAAATCGATTACAGGGAGCCATGATATAGCCGATTTAGATATATAACTATGGCAACCATCTTTAAATAACCACCATTTTGTTTCTGTTCATATATAGAGTGCCAGCAAGGCTTTTCAAGAACAGGCAAAGTAGTGACAATTCATAACACTATAAACAATTCTTTAAAAAAGGCCTACAGAATACATTTTGTTCCACAACAATTCCAGGCATGTGGCAACCTTGGATAATTTATTATTATATACTCTACAGTGAATTAATTCAAAACTTCTTATCCTTATAAAAAATTAGAAACAGGCCTCACAGCCTTTTTAAGTGGTATGATTAGGCCCTATAGTTTTAGAAAATTGGATTGTAACAAAATTGGGTTAGGACTATTTTGTCCTTGTGTGTATATTCCATTCACGATAGGTTTTTACCTGGATGACAGTTCGAAAATCATATGTTTAGGTTTTGGGTTTTTGGGTTGCCAACACTTGTAAAAAATCACAGTTTTGTTATAAATTGTAAAGATCTTTAATTACCTGTTATATATTACTTTTAAAATAACATAAACTTAAGTTTTTTCATATTATTTCATTTTTTTAAATAATTTCTTTTCAACCAACTTTAAACAATATTTTAACAAAATTAAAAGTACTTATTTTTCGTTTTGGAACGTTACTGATTTTGTATAATATAGTGCACACATCAATACCTTTTAATACAGGCATCGTATTTACTTGGAAAAGAGAAAATTGTTGTCATTATTTTACATAAATAAATAATTTTATGATTATTTTATCGTATTTTGAATATTTTATCAACTGCGTGTCTGCATCATTGTAAAAAACTTGCTTACTGTTATGTTCAATCATATGGTTTAGATTCGTCAGTGGCCATTTTTAAGCTATGTTCGTTATAAGTTTTTGTGAAAGTGGTGTTATATTTTTTCTAAGGGGAATAAAACTATAAATAAACTTTTATGTCCGACCTCAAATAAATATATAAATAATATTTGGGCCTAAACTACTGTGGTTAACTATCACAATATATTACCATCTGTTTTCATTACAGTCATCCAAGTGATAGATGTCAGCTGTTGCTAGTGTATATTAGGGATTACTTCTAGTGACATTTCGAGCTGTCATCCAGGTAAACTTAGCTTGTGAATGACTTATAACTTACTACAATATGCAGCCCCAATATTTAGTATTTATTATTACTAGGTCTAGTTTATTACTATTATCTTATAGCTTTGGGTTTATCAATATATTTCATTTAACTTGGCCTGTTTTTTCCATTTCTCAAAAATTGTGTTCAGATTAACTGAAATAGCTACCAAGGTTCGGTCTTAACAGGTTTCAATATATATAAATTATGGATGCTTTCAAAGTTGGATTTGAAAAGGCATATTATTTATTTAATTGGTTTTTATATTGCGACACCATCTAATATGTGTGGCAGTATAAGCCAATCACTTGAACATGGATTCTTGTGAGTTCGTTTACATTGCATGGTTTTATTAATGTTCAAGATTTCTCCAAACAATAAAAGATAAATCTAATTTTAAATTATTATTCCTACAAACAATTATTTTTGGAATATCCTAGTTTAAGGTTTGCAATGTGATCTAAAATAAATGGCTACAGGTATTCTGTGAATCAAAAGAAAAAATATTCTCTAATAGGCCTATGGGTGACCTGGTGGTCTAGGGGTAAGGTGTCAGACTTCTGTGCTGGCGGCCGGGGTTCAATCCTCGGTCCCGGCACAAATTTATCTGAATACCAAAACCTTCCTTCACCTCTGACAAGACATCTTGTGAATGTGGGGAATGCCAGGCCTCCACCGTGGTTCGGATTCCACGTTAAACTGTAGGTCCTGCATTTCATCTCACAATCACTCTACCATTACACATTAGCGTAAGTGCGTATAACCCGAACGGGTAGTAAGACGCGGTGCTAATAATAATAATAGGCCTATGAAGTCTTTTTCATTAATTAGATAAGGAATATTTTGTATGGAAAAGGGGCCTTAAATGCACAAGTGTGAATCATTCCACTGTTTACTGGTAATAGAAAATAGTTTTTCAAATAAGATAAATTAAAATTTTAGATTAAATCCAAGCATACTTTTAGAAAGTAACAATCATTTGTGTATTTTATGTTCCAAGATGATTTGATAAATATTTATAAATACAGTGGAATCATTTAATAGCGGACACCTCCTAGATTGCTGTAACATGTCAACTTTTACCGGTGGAGTACTATCATCGCTCTAGTGTGACAAATTTTTTTTTCACAAACATGTGCTGTATCCTTTTGGCTTTAGAAACTATTAACACTATTGAATTATTGAAGTTTACAGAAACCACCATGAAAATCATGTTACCACAGACCTAAACAGTTGTGCGTAAACAACTATGATGGACCAGTCACAGAAGTCATATAGTTAAGTTTTTCGTGGACCATGTAGTCAATGAAAATGAATTCAATGAAATTTTATTAAATATGGAATCTGATGAAATAAAGTTACTATAGAAGAATAAATATTCTGAAAATTAGGACAAATTAGACACTAGTGTCTAATTTGTCATTAGTTAACGATATTGTTAGTGGTGTTACTTTATGTGAAGAACTACCTCCTGATAATTTCTACAGACTACTGATGAACAAAAGCAGGAAAAATAGCCTTAATAAGTGAGAATGAACCTATAATAATTGTTAGTGTAGACTAGTCTGACAATTAAATCCATCATTTGCCATTTTGATTCTAATTCCGGCATAAAATCTAGTATTTTTACGGATGAAGCCGTTTTGGTAAAACTAAATAATAGATATTATGAACAAGGTACCACCATAACTCATCTTTCATCAGGTTCAAATTTGAAACTATGGAAACCAGCACATGTAAATTTAATGTATACATTTCTAGTAGCCATGTTTATAATTTTAAAATATTTAAATTCATACCACTTGAACACAGTTTTAACCTATAAGGCATTCACGAGCTAAGTTTACCTGGATGACAGCTCGAAATTTTACTAGAAGTAATCCCTAATATATCACTACACCAACAGCTGACATCTATCACTTTGGATGCACTGTAATGAAAACAGATGGTAATATATTGTGATAGTTAACCACAGTAATTTAGGCCAATATTATTTATATATTTATTTGAGTTCAGACACAAAGTTTATTTATAGTTTTATTCCCCTTATAAAAATATAATACCACGTTCACAAAAACTTCTAACGAACATATCTTTAAAATGGCGGCTGACGAATCTAAACCATATGATTGAACATAACGGTAAACAAGTTTTTTACAATGATACAGACACGCAGTTAATGAAAATATTTTATTCTGTTAAATATTTAAAAATACAATAAAATAATCATAAAATCATTTATTGTATGTAAAAAAATTACAAGTATTTTCTCTTTTCCAAGTAAATACGATGCCTTTAATAAAAGATATTGATGTGTACACTATATTACACAAAATCGGTAATGTTCCAAAACGAAAAATAAGTACTTTTAATTATGTTTAAAATATTGTTTCGAATTGGAAAAAAGAAATTATTTTTAAAAAATGATATAGTATGAAAAAACTTAAGTTTACGTTATTTTAATGTAATATATAACAGGTAATTAAAGATATTTACATTTATAACCAAACTGTGATCTTTTACAAGTGTTGGCAACCTAAAACCTAAACATATGATTTTCGAACTGTCATCCAGGTAAAAACCTATCGTGAACGGAATATATTTGGGCCTTATACTGTGGGTTTTTATTCTTCAGAATCTCCCAGTTTTGGGTTTTCCACACACCAAATTAAGTAGCAAAATCATGAACACTTAACTTTTCTTTAAAACTCCTTTCACAGTTAATTTATCTTTCAGGGAGGTGCTTACATTTTAGAGACATTTTATGAGCCGAAAAAAGTACCACTTTAATAAAAATTACAACTTAGAAGAATCACAAGTTTAGTCACTAAAGAGTGCAGTACAGAATAAACATTTCAACCAAACCTTGCTAATGACTCAAAAGGGGTGGAAGCTATGACCTTGTTGAGATTTCTGTGTAGGCTATTATAGAAACTTCAACTAGAAGGGGAAGGTAAGCACTGCTTACACTTCACTTGAGACAATAGCATTCATAAAATTTAATGTTTCTCTTTCTAGAAATTGTAATGCATAACTATGAGTCTAGAGCAGTGTCCAATTCAGTTATTGAGATTCTGTTATTGGGGAGTTGTTTCAGCATAAGAGGCTATGTTATTTTGCTGGGGAAATTTCAACTCTAGTAGTATTTTGAGCTGTCACCCAAGTAAACTTAGGTTGTGAATGAATCATCATAATGAAAGGACTTGTTTAAATTATAAGTTTAATTGATAGCTCAAATCGCGTTGCAAATATATGTATCATGATTCTTATGTAACTTGCATTTCAAGAGTATTCTGGATATTTTCTCAAAAAGTTTATTTAGATTTTACTGATTGGCTGACTGCTTGCCAATGGCTCCTGTCTAAGCAGTTTTCTTTATTGGAGTTTTATTGAACATGGGCTGTATCCGAAAGTACACATGGCTTGATGCAGGGAGACTTGATGAATGTACACTTTTCACACACTTGAGATCAACTATTTTAAATGCCATCTATCAGCCCGTTAATGCAGATCACATTACTTTTAAGAGTTCTCTCTAACTCTAGCAGACAAATATATAAGTGCCTTACAAACACTGCATCAAGGGCATGTCAAGGGTGACTTGATGTCGCTCTTGGGCTCAGGGGTGTGTGAGGGGTGCATTGGCACACTGTGACAATTCTGACAGATCTACACTTGATCACATGATTGTCAATGTAACAAACAAGTTAACATCAAGGGTTGACACCGTGTAAAGTACATTATTCAGATACAGCCGAGGTCTCCAACTAGGTATATCACTGGTTGGTACGGTCATATGATTAAGGATACAGACGATGTAGACACAAGTAGCATTTCTAAAGAGTAAGGACAAAACCACACACCTACAAAAACAGAGTTTAGAGTTAATAGTCAGGGCTTTTAAGTTTTGAAATTTTGTATTTAAAAAAAGAAAAACACTTTGTATTTAAAAGTAACAATCATTTGTTAAATTTAGAGGTCTGAGATGATAATTATGATTAATATTTATAGATATTATTTAATTTATTTTTAGCACCGCGTCTTACTACCTGTTAGGATAATACGCCTATGTACTAATTACATTAATCGGTTAGAGATTAGGCAAGCTTAAAGTGAAGGAAATGCATCCAAAATTGCGTGGAGTGGAAAATCATTTAAGAAAAAAAACCTCAGTGCACCCGGTCGGGTTCAAACTCCGATCTCCCAGTCTTTGGCAGTCTAGTCTAAAGGTCCTGACACAAACGGTATCCGTAGGTCCGTGGTTCGTAAGAAATCGATGCTACAATATCAGAATGCTCTGGCCACAGAGTCGTTATCCGTAAGTCCTTACTCCGGAGAAGTTAACAAACTTGAACGTTCTACAGACTCATTTATACGGACTACCAATCACAGCCAAGTAAATATGCGCAAGTGCATTGAAATAAAGAAAGAATAGCAGTGATAGAATATGTCGCTATGGAAACATATACAAAATGAAAAGATGGCTACACGCGGACCTATTTCAGAAACATTTTTCTAAAAATCTAATCACCTCAGGAAGAGCGGCTTCAAGGAAAGTGTTTTCTGAGAAATACCAAGTTCTAAGAAATATTGGCTTTGCTTTTGAAGATTTAACATCCCTATTGTTTGGTTTAAACTCCATTTACTAGCGTCATTTAATTTTTTGTAATTGATAAATTATGGATATAAGTGATTTTTCATCCAAAATATTAGTAGGCCTAGATCTGTTTAGCATTTTCAGGCTATTGCACACTTATTTTTAAGAATGATAGTTAAAATAAAGTTGTAAATATAATTCTTGCGATTGTTCTTAACCTATATTTTAATATAAATACTGGACATTTCTCAACAAAGTTTTTGGTTTCTTTGATTAGCTGACTGCTTGACGCACGCTCCGTGCTGTAGATCATTTCTTTCGAATTTTTTGAGTGGATGAAGTCTCTTACTATGTCATTGGTTGAAACAGTCACGTGATTACGGATATTGAGAATGTAATCGCGAGTAGAATTTCTTATGGACCAGCACAGAGTACGGACCACGGACCTAGGGATACGGAGTCTGTGTCTGGGCTTTAACACAAGAATAGCGTGTTTGACCCATTTGTTAATATTTCATTTAGGGACTATATACATATTATATAAAACATAAGGACCATGCTTATTTAACAAAGAGCATAATTGCTCAAGTCTTAACCAATGGACGCAGTGCAAAAAAAAAATCTAAGCTAGCCTATAGACATAAAAATATTTTTCAGCAAATATAGTATCCAATCATATTTCATATTGTTTAACGTTTTAACTGCCAGTATTAGGTCCTAGAAAATGTGAACTCTCTTGAAGCATGCCAAAATCAGATATTTAAGTTCACCGTTAGTATAATTGATAAAACCTAAAATAGTCGATTTATAAGATAGTCTGTATTTATAAATAACTTTAAAGTAGTATGATTTAAAGTATCCAATAGTATATATAGACGATGAAGAGCGATACAGTTTACAAAATGGAATTGACTGAAATCTGCCATTGTGAGCTATAAGTATGTAAAATATTTAAAATATATTTAAAAGTTTAAACTGAGCCAGTTACATAAAATACCCAGTTAATAAGTTTCGGGAGTAAACAATCAAACACTAATAAATACCAAACAATTTGGGGTCATACAGTAATAATTACGTTTAACTTTTTATTAAACCGGTTGATAAATGGCTACCGGCAGCAGGCATAATCAAACTTCAACTCAAAACAAAATATAAGTTATTGATACAGAAATTTACTTACGTTTCATGAAAAATGGGCACCAATAAACACTTCTAGCTCAAATTCAAAATTGATTTCCAAGAATAAGATAAATTTTGTACTATCACAAGAAGTAGACACAAGATGGTGTAACTTTAACAGAAAAGACTCGCTTAACAATTATCTACGGGGTTTACACGACTACGTCAATAGAAGATAGACTCGACCCCAAAAGTATGCCACAAATACTGTGAGAATGCAACCTTTATTGATCCAAAAAGTATTCTGATTAATTAATTTCTACTTGTATCTGTTATAATGAAGCATGAAATGGGCTATAATGTACAATTAATATGAAAAAATACTTAAATTGTTCAATTATTATATATGTGACACTGTAATAAAAAAATCCAAATAGAGAAAGGACAGAGAATCACAATTTTAATAAAACATATCCCAAGTAAAGTTTATCTAGCTAGGATTAACATATGTCAAAATTGTTTCTCCAGAACGTTTATTTATATATTTTTTAAACAAAATTAATTTAATTCTATTCGAATTTGATCCAAATAAAATAGTACTAAGTTATGAATTATTCTTATTTAAATGTAACGAGATGGTTTTCTTTTTAATGAGTAACCTTTCTCATTAGTTTATCCTGTCCTCTGATTGAATCATTCA
The DNA here is from genome assembly GCA_039000515.1 of Timema cristinae. Lineage (NCBI taxonomy): Eukaryota > Metazoa > Arthropoda > Insecta > Phasmatodea > Timematidae > Timema > Timema cristinae. The sequence goes on from JBCFYV010000001.1 coordinate 49,498,342, forward strand.
GTACATCTAAAAGCTCATCACATGATTTCGCAGGCATTCTCTGGTATAGTTTAAAAGATTTTCGTCATGCAACTTCAGTACTTGATAAAAATTGTTAATCATCCACTTTTCTTGACGACACTTCAACACAGAGTGCACCCAAGTCTCTTATTTTTATTTTCTTTACGCTTTCTTAGGAGGTAACACATACCAACTGCTTGCTTCATATTCAGTGCGAAATTCACTGTACAGTATTGCCATGGCTTCTTTCGTGTTGAGTGACAGTTCACAGCTGACTTCTGACAGTCAACATTAGGTATACCTAAATTTTGACTGTCAGAAGTGACAGCTGCTAAACATGTCTTTTGCAGATCATATGGTTTGGCGTAAGGATACATAATTTGGTCTGGTAACTTTTCAAAGCTGTCATCTGTGAGCTGTCACATAACACACTCAATAGCCAGCAATTCGACATGGACGCTCTTTATGCCACGCTATCTTTTTTCCCGCAGCCATGCTGCACGACATTGCCACCAAGGAAAGGCCGCTAGTGCTCAGGGGTTCCTAGGGCCTTCTTATACAGGTGTTTCATGACGTGGTGCACAATGAGGTGCTTTTATAAGTACATGGAAGACAATGAGTGCTTTTATAAACTTCCACGCATCATTTAGCGTTCACTGTAAGGGCCCTTTTATACGGGCGTTTTGTGACGTGCGTCCTGGGCGTTCGCTTTTATACAAGCAGCATATGCCACGCGTCATGAAAAGAGTGAGAGTAAATAAAGAACAGAGCCCAGGGTTGCCAATCTATTATTTTCTACCAAACGTGGTGGATCCGTTTTGTAGTTGCCATTCCAGGAACAAATAAAGTGGTAGGCAATACATGGCCAACCACAAATAATGAATGCACTCCCTACCTGTTAGAGAAATACACTGATACTGGTACTAAGATACACCGAGGTTCCAACACGAGTGGCGTAAGGGTTGGCTTCCCTGCAGTCTCACCTACACGGTGAACAGAAGCTTATGCCTGTATAATATTCCCTATTGAATATATGCATCTTGGATCGTCTTACGTCATTTTGGACGCAGCTTTTTCTAGGTATCTTTGTAATTTAAAGTAGTTAAAACAATGAATATGAATAGCTCGAGTTATGTGACACATGGGCTTGTATTTTCTTCCACAAAATATCTATTCTTGAATGTATTTGCAAACAGACCCGCAATTCCTGTTCAATTGAAATAAGTATTTCTTGTCCCTTATTCTTTGTGTTTGTAAGTGCCGAAAATCGCAGTTCACGGAGGTATGTAGTAGAAAATGACAACAGCGTTCTTACAGCACATTCGGATACTGTTGGGTACTCCTTCTTTGCTAAAATCCCAAACTTAGCAAGTGGTAGTTCTCCATATTTCAGCTGTAGGGTGCAATATTCCTGCAGTTCGGTGAGCTCTTCAACTTTTCCCATAGTGTGTTGAGTTGTTGCTTCAAGCGATACTGCATATGGATTGCGTAACCAGTCATTTTCGTTGATGGTGAGAGAGGGGAAGACGTGTTGCTTCATTTTATCTTCAAAAACTGACAGATGTTCAACGATCAAGCTTGATGTAATTTCTCCTTGATGATATACTTCAGCTGTAGAAGGAAACATTTACATCTGCTTTTTTTTTATTTGTAATTTCCACAGTATTAACTTATTTAAGAAACTATTAAGTTTGTCACTTGAGGTTAACATATTTTCTTCTTTGTCTTGCATACTTGCATTCAAGGCATTTTTAATGGCTGAAAATATCAGCTAAGTAAGCTAGTTTGACACACCACTCCTCATTATTTAATTGGGAAATAGATGCCAGGTTTTCAGGAGTAAACACGTTTTTACGTTCATAAAATCTTGTGAGAAATTTTCCTCTTGACAGCCAATGAATATCGGTGTGTAGAAATAATGTATCGTGGCGAGAGCCAGCTTTAAGTTGCATTTTTTGGGAAGACGTGTTTTTAAAGCTCGTGATTTAACGTAGTTGACCATCTTAATAATTAAGTCCAAAATACCTTTAAGTTTGGCTGGGAGAGTTTTCGCCACTAGATCCTCACGATGTATGAAGCAATGAGTGGAGTACTACGTCCGGAAATTCATGTTTTAGTCTTGCAATCAAACCTTTTAATCTTCCAGTCATTGCTGGTTCACTATCTGTACAGACAGAAACAATTTTTTTCCAGCATAGTCCATTGTTTTCCAAGGTATTAGAGTGGAGTTGAATATATCTAATACTGTTGACGTGTTAAGTAATTCTGTGCATGACCAAAATTGTTAGGGGTGTGCGAAGCTTCGAAAAATTGGAAGCCGAAGCGAATCTTGGTGTACTTCGTATTCGATTTGAACCCATGGTCGACTTCAGCCGCTATTCGAAGCTTCGTCTATTATTCAAAGTCTAGTGATTATATTACACTTATATTTTACATCAAATAAAAATGAACTGAACTTACCTCAAGAAATAATATTTAATTTATCGTTTTCAGTTTTAGAATAAGTTTGATTTATTTTCTTGGTGGAACTTAGATAATTTCTAGAACACTTTAAATTTCAAAAAGCCCATAGCATTAAACCTGTAAATCCCTCGGTCACAAACAATGATTGGCACGACTGAAGATGAATCCATTCCTCTTGAAAGTGCAGATTAAAATAAATAATGATTTATTTTTAAACTGTCACTGTGTTTAATTAAACTTTTGAAGTGTTTCTTGAATTTTGGAATTTTTTTTAATATTATAAATTTCACACACACCATCATTTCAGTTGTTTACTACATAAATCAGTATGTACAATTCAAATGTCTGTTACTACATAGGCTAGATTTGAGAGAGAGTTGAGCACATGTGCGAGAAACATGACAGTCCTTAAATTATTTTTTTTAAAGTATGCAAATAAGGAATACTTACAAACGAAAATTGGTGTTAATTTAGATAAAATCTTAGATATTTTACTAGAAATAAAATTAAATAAAATCTACAAAAATATCATGATTTTATACAGATTACAATACTTATTTATGAATAAAATTATTATCATCAAGGTCGTATTATTTTCGAGGTTGGCTATAGACGCTTTCAAAATCAAAACCATATTTTTTTTACTAATTACTTGGCAAAATTTAAATGAATTTATAAAATCAAAAGTCTCCTTGTTGATTTGTAAAACAGAAAAACCAAAATTGTGTAATACTGGATTTCTTAAACCTATAAATGCACCCGCCGAATTAAATTAAACCCTATTTTTTTATAACATTGTTTTTGAACGTCCGATAACTCTTCTGTTTTGTTAATTCTTATCTAGTGTGTGAAAGGTTGGTAAAACACCACGCAGGGCAGATCCAAGGATATTAAAGTAAAAACATGTTTTTTTTAAATACTCAGGTTGTACACATGAAGTGTTTTTAAAACAAAGTGAGTATAACATATGTTGAAAATAAGCTACGAATATTAGTGTTAAGAAAAAAATTATGTAATATTTAGTTGCATGTTTGATAAATATACTCAATATAAATATAATATTTTTACTCAAAGTTAAATAGAAAATATTCGAACTACGAATTCGAGAATATTTCCTATATTCAGCTCGACTTCGTTTCGACCTAATAAGTGGACTTCGCACACGCCTAATATAAAGTTTAATTTATTTTTAATGTGTTAAGAATATATAATTGAATAAATAGAACCAAATTCAATTTTTTTAAAGATCTAGTGTAACCGCATGGCCTCAATTGGAAGGTGTGTTTGTATACGCATTATATGTTGTGAGTTGCGAATAACAAGACCAACGTTAAGCGATAGTTATAATGATTCCATAAACAAATAAACTAGTATAGGTGACCAAAATGGTGGTGTCAGCATTCCTTAAATAGAAACCAGACCAGCGGCCCGGTTAAAAAGAGAGGGATTGACCCCCTTTGGGCTGACAGCACGACATCGTAACCTAGGGGTCACGTAGCTAGTTTCGGAGCCATGCGGGCCAATACGCCAGTTCACTAGTATTAGTTCAGGTGCTGCCACTCAAGCCCAGGAATCCCTGTTCGGCGACTATGGAGGAACCGCCCGGCAGTCAAACATGCCATTGGGTAAACCTCATAATATCTTGTTTTCTCACACGCTTCCTAATATTCTTTAATTTCTTTCATTCTAACTTAACTTTTAACATAACATTTTTGATTTCTATATTAGTGTTAATAAACCTCTTAAAACCAAGTCTAACGTCAATCACGATCCCACACAAGTATTACCTCCCCCTTATCCTCGGCCAAGGACATCCTGGCAGATCAACAGGCCCACACAATTCAGATACACAAGGGGGGTGGGGGGGAGATACTGGTCTAGCTGGGCCGACTAGCTCTTTTGCTGACTTGGATGAGTTATGCCGATCTTGTCAATCACTGATGTCAATCATTTAGTTAATTTCTTTTCAATATTACAAAGGTAGTATACAAAAAAATAACATACATTTTTTTAATATACACAATTTTTTGTTGGTTAAATTCTTAGGAAACATTAAGTTAAAAAACATAAAAACCGAAATATGTTGTGCCAATTATTTGAAAAAGGTGGAGGTTATTCTTAAGACCTCTTTGATAAAAATATAAAAAGCTAGGTGTGCGCGAAGCTTCGAAACTTTGACTTGGCTTCTAAACAAACATCAAATTTAACTTCGCTTCGAAACCAATTCTGGCTTCGAAGCTTCACCAATAAAAATATTGACAGCTAAAATATTCAATTTATGTTCAATTATATCCATTCTGAGCTGTTATTTACATTACAAATTAATATTTATATGAAAAAAAAACTGACGTAATTTAATAGCAAGCTGTGACAATAACTTGATTTGTCAGATTAACATGAACTATTACAAACAATGGTACAATAAAACATTTTTCAAGTAGTCTTAGTGCATTAATTATATAAATAACCATAACATAATATTGTTTCAAGCATAAAACAACTAAAAGAAAATATTCGAACTTTGATTCGGATTTGAGAATATTTCATATATTCGATTCGAGTTAGCTTCGAATTGAAAAAGTGCACTTCGCACACCCCTAAAAATTGTTCAAAGATTTCATTATCGTCAACAATTCTGATGTAGCTCAATTTAAGAAATTTTTGGCTGATGTCCGTTGACTCATCCAGCTGCAGGGAGAATATTCACCCGTCACTCTATTTTTAAGTTACATTTTTCACAATATCTTAAGACATGTCATCAATACGACAAGAAATTGTATCATTTGACAATATTACTAAAGATACTTCTTTCTCATCTGCATCTCCTAAAATTGATTTAACAATTTGTTTGCATGCAGGCAAAATCAAATACTCAGGAATGGTGTGTGGCTGCATCTTCATTGATACTATCTCAGCCACTTTATAGCTATCTAATTGGGCTTTTTCAGCTATAGTTGGGTTGTTTTTCACCATAGATTTTGCTTGTTTTACACTAGAAGAGAATAAACGGCTAAAACAATTCCTGTCTTTTCCAGTCAAATGACTGTGTTTTGTATTTAAATGTATTTTTAATTTACTCGGAACCATTACTAAGTTTTCCTCCACAGACCACACATTCAGGAATAGGGCAGTTTTCAGGGCCAGCATACGCGAATCCAAAGCTCGGGTAACTGTCGTTCTTGTGAGTTGTACCAAGTAACGGTACTGCCTGCGAAGCAGATTGCATGGAACTCAGACTTGCAACTTGTTCGTTTGCACATTTATTTACACTTTGATATTCCACTGATGCATTAGGGATTTCTTTTCTCCGTTTTACCAAAAACGTCCATTTCTGACGTAAGTTTGAAGTATTACCATCACAAACGATCGTGTGTGGCGCTTAATCTCAAGGAGCTATACTGCACCGTGAGAGAGAAAAGTGTGAGAACCACCGATATATACAATCATATTCATTGATGCTCAAACTAAGAAAATTCGTAAATAACAAACAAGTATGCTACCACAAGGCATGCCAAGCATTAATATGAATACAGGCGCTAATTATTTTCGTCTGCTTTTATATTGTCGTTTGTTTAGCTATATCCTCCCCGTATAGTAGTATTTAGGTAGGATGAAATATCTTCCAGAAAGGACTTCCGACTACTGTTCTAGAAGACCATTTATACTGCCAAAATATTAATATACATTAGTTTTTCGTACGAAATAGAGACTTGAAAAACAGGTATCTTACCAAAATCAGAGTATAGTAATACTTCCTAAAAATCTTTAAACTAAATGATCGTTTGAACGTAAGACCACTCACGCAAACAAATGTAATCAATTTGTTAGCTACTTTACCTATAATATTGTTTATTTAACTTATTCTGATACCGACAAACAAGGTAATCGCTAACCTAAATATATTTTAGTCTCAACAATATGTAAACAACATCGGTACTAGCTAATGTATCATTTTCTTCACTTGTATCTGTACACTATTACTTGTGAAACTGAATTGTATATTCTTTAATGTACCGGTATATATTTACTCATACAAGTGTGATACCATACTTCACTATTTTCAAATTATAAACATAATGCACCAGATACATGTTTTCGGACAAGAGCATTGAACAAAAACCCAGTTAGATGTGTCCTTGTCAGAATATAGATAATGACAAACTTGAGAGTTACGCTTTGGGCCTTTGTAAGGGGAGTATTTACGTTCATTCAGAATAGTGTAGAGATCACTGAAAACACATAACAATATACTTTTTTTGACCTCCTAACTAAAGCTTAGGCAGGCGTTGACGGGAAAACCATCTTACGAGAACAGGCAATATCGCCAATCTCTGGGTCTGGGCTAGCCTTAAAAATAGTCTCAAACCCAAATGCTAAGCCGATCTTATTTAGCAACTTTATAACATCGAACTATTAACTAATTAATATTAAATTCATTCAATGAAATGTGTTTAATAGACAACTTAAATAGTAATAATATTTGTAGTAATTAATTTAAACAATGAAAATATTATGTTTTCTGCTATTGAGTAAGGCGCCCATCGCTTTCTTAAATAATGATGGCGGTGTACCTTGAGGTCCGCAAAGATATGGGAATCAGCTGGTTAATGAACTGGCTGTTATATATTTTGTTGAATAAAACAGATCGCCATTTTGATTATCCTTATTTTAGGGAGTGTAAATATTACAACCATGTGTTTGTGAATACCATAGTATTTTTTTCAGTACGTATAAAGCAATGAATAATAAACTAAAAATGTAGTTCACTCTTAATTCCTAAATACTGTTTTCAAATAATGGTACAAACCAGTTTTTGCCACTTAGTGCCACACAAATATATCATTATATTTTGATGAGTAACTTATTTTCAATTTTTAACGGCCTTACGAATATAATATATTTTGGCGGCCTTCTAAAATGTAGATTTGAAAATTTACACTAATCAAGGTATTTGGCTTAATCTGTACACCGTAAATACCGAGGCCCCGACAAAATTATTTGTTCTGATAGTAATATTGGCTACCCCACTAAGATTTATAGCCCTGTTAGGATGTTCCTTTTGCTTTTTGATTTTTTCCAAACAAACCACAGAAAGCACAACATTTGAGGCCAAATTTCAAGTTTAATTTATGTTTACATAAGTATATTGACTCTCCTTAAATTTATATTTGTGTTTTATCAAATAGAAAATATTCTGGGATTACTAGCATCTGGACACCTAATTTGCTATATAGGTCTATTGCGTCTATATTAGGGAAACCCTAGATTTTATAGACTATGTATACTAAACATGTAAACATTTTTTATTATATTACTGAACAATTTGTCAGAAGCTGAGAAGTTAGTTGTTGCCGAGTTAAATGCTTGGTTTAGTTTAAATAGTAGGCCCTAATGTCACTATTAACACACACTAGGAGTAGGGCTAACCAGGCCCTGACACAAATAAATACAAATTTATCACCAGTTTGTGTTACACTTTAAACTTATTTGGAAGAAAGACAACACTTGTAACTTACAGACATAGTGAAGCTTGGAAGATCAAAATGATCTTCAGGTTAGGGTATCAATCGTAATAATAAATTGAAAAATCACACCTATTTATGGGAATCAAGTCTTCCGGGGGATCTGAAACCCTCTGGACGTGCATGTCGAGGTGTAATTTTTGAATTTTCGAATGTTGCTTGATACAGTACAAACTGTTAAATTGTTGCAAACATTTTGAGTATTTATAACTATCAAATCAAGTAGCTTGGTTATTAACAGCATTTTGATATTTTTGGGGCAATTTAGTCTATTATGATCTCTTAAAAGCCTGCTCAACTCAGTTTATCTCCTGCTTGTTTTACTAAAGATGATGCTATTTTTAAAGTCCTAAAAAACTAAACTAAATCTGGTTTCTACTCATGGTGAGCCATGTGTTTGAGAGCTGTCAATTTTGACAGACTGTGTCAATTATGCAGATGTAGGATGAATATAGCAAGAACCGTTACTTCTTATTGGATACTCCACATTTGTCTCTATATGAAATAGACTTAATTGGTTGTATTTAATGCATTCTGACTATACTGATAAAAAGTCGATACATATTTATACTTTGACCTACATCTCACAGATGGATTAAACCAAAATCTCATGAAGGCTTATACTTTAGTCAGAGCTTGACTTTGGGTATATAAATTACTGTAGTGCAAATAATTGTGCAGCCGGATACCGATCGTGGACATGGCCGAGACCCAGCAGACCATGGCTCCAAGCAGGGAGATGGCCAAACCACTCCACATCCAGCAGTTGGAGAATGCCCTGGACGTCAGACCGTTCTTGGCTTATGTTGAACAGATAGTCAACACACCCATCACGTGAGTTAAATAAAACATATCACTTGCTGAAGGCCATTAGATCACTAACCTGAAAGATCTTAATTGGCACTCGCAGTCCAATATAATTACAATGTCAACAACAACAACAACAATTATTAATAAATAGCATGGTTGTCACACACCGGGATAAACACAGGGACTCTTTACAACTAAATACCAAATTGTAAAATATCATTGTTGACTTTGACCCATCAGCCTTGATATGAGATAACTTTTTGGCAACATTTGTATACGCTTTCTGACTCGCTGATGGAAATTGTGTGGGAGACAGTGAGAAAATACAACACTTATTCACGACTTCCCTAGCACATGTGGTTTCTCCCAGATAGAGGAAAGGGTGACATTAACTATCTGAAGGGTTGAGTGTGTGTTCTGGATGGGTTGCAAACTCTCAATCATACTTTTTCAGTGTTATTTTAATGGCAAAATATTTTAAAGATAGTTTACAAGCACATCACTTATGGGTGATTATCGTGAAGCACAGAAAAAAGGGGGAGGGGGTGAAAATGAAGTATTTTTAGGGTAAACAGCCTCCACTCTAGTCTAGTTTATTGAGGTGTTGTGCTTAAGATAAATAAAAAGCTGATACAAACCCAGGGTGGTATTTATTCTGTCGTTGGAATTTTAAGGATTTCTTCTGACCCCCCACGAGGTGAAATATGGCTTACAGGTGCCGAAATGTTGATTGGATCCAGGTGGGGTGGTGACATTCAGTGATTAGAGGTTGTTTGGTCGTACCCCTGTAAAGACACTTGTGATAAATGGTATATTTGGATTCACAACTTTGTGAATTTTAAGCTATTATAGTTGACATTATAATTTAATATAGAGTAATCTTGAATGCAAATAAACGATTTAATTTTACTTTATATACTACACACTGATGTTATAAAATTAATAACCTACACATTTTTGAAATCTCACACTGTCCTGGTTTAAGAGGCTTTGCACTGGTTAGTACATATTTTACATGAAATTAAAAAGAAAATCACATGTCACACAGTGATATATCCTTATAGTTAGACAGAATAAAGAGAATATTCCCTGGTTCATACAAATTTACTTGTTATTCCTATCTTTTCCCTAAGTATCCTAAACTACTTTTTTTTAACTCAAGGAGTTTGGTTAATTTCTCATATATCACGTCTAATCATAATACCATGTAACATTGTAACAAATTTATTTTGATAAATTCTTATTGGATGTAGACAATCTCGTTTTTTTCTTTCTGATTTGGCCTTAAAGGGGAGTTGGGTTTTAAATCCTATGTGGGTATACTGAATTTTTTTCTAAAATTGAGTTTCCCACTCTCCCTCCGCTAAACATACATAGGCCTATATTTCCTCCAAATTCTACCATCTTCACACTTACTCCATTAGTGTAATTAAATGTGTTAACTTTGAAACATTGATGTGAGAAATAAAAACATTACTAAAAAAAATGTAAGTATTATTTAAAACCAAGTGTACCAACTGATATTAAATATGTGTATGTTTGTACTAACATGAAGCAAAGCGTTAGTTACAACTATTTTTATTATTTCAGGGATGAGAGTAGTTCGGATTCTGACTTTGAGTCCCGACTCAACGAGGATGAGCTGGTGAAGGGAAGCAGGATAATAAATGGAATAAAGATCAGTAAGGATGGTTAGTTCCCTTTCTTCAATGGGTTGTTTCATTGTACAGCATCTCATTATCAAAAAACAATTTGCTATTTAAAATAAGAGGTGTTTGAAAGAGTGTCAATAATAAATAAAAGACAGGAAATGCAAACAAAACATTTCAATAAATTAAGTTTGTTTAATCTTTGTATTATCCTTTTATTTTAAAGACTGAAAAATATATCTCAAATCCAGTTCTGTGGCTGAATGGTCTAAGGTGTCATTCTCATGTTAGACTGGCTTGCTGAAGATGGAGAGATCAGGGCTCGAATCTCGGTCATGTCTAGTGAAGGTGATTTTCCCTAAATGGTTTCCCACTCTTCCTCCATGCAAATTTGGTTACATTTACCCTTAATTATCCCCTCTCATACTTACTAATCATCATCAACAACTGTTTCCAGGCTGTAGTCAGGTCAATTTATTAAAATGCCTGCATCTTACTATTTCCTTCTACCATTCTTCTTCTCTCACATGCACAGTTGCTTTTTTTCTGCTCCTACCATTGGGTTTCTGGTCTCCCTCGCGTTAGAAAAGTCACAGCACTGCCAAGTTGCTTGTATTTGTGCACCTCAAAGAGCAGTCAGATAATGATACACATTAATAAAACAATTTCTTGCTAGATTTATGAATACACACTTCATGGTTAAATATTCTCTTTATTCTTCAGAGCGTCGATCAGACCGCATGAGGCTGTTCAACCTAGACAGTATAAAGGAAGACCGCTATTGGTTGAGAGACCTGCTACTCAGCGACTCTTCTGAGTCATCCGAGGATGAGGATGGGCCAGTCACGGAGGAGGAGATACATTCAATGCTGCGGTTGCACCTTAGGAGGAAAAGATACGCAGAGCAATACCACCACAATCCTGAGGTAACTTTCCTAACACAGTGCACAATGCTTGTTTTTAACCCCTGTCTAACCCTTGGTCAAACTCGGCCAGTTTGTAAATGTGTGACTGAACTAGTAGAGGGGAGGTCAACAAGGTGAATGAGTGTTTGGGTTAGAATTCATGGAAGAAGATAAGGGCGAGAGGGAAAATAATTGGGTAGGTGACTCTTGGTAGGTAGTTGATTGTTTGGACAAGGACTAGGAGTCTGCAAGCTCAAGTGTTTTGATTCGAGTTGATCTCGAAAGAGTTTATCATGAAGCTTTCGATTATAAAGCCGAGGTAAACTCAGGTGAAATAAATACATACTTTTAAAACTTAATTATGTAATTAAAAAATAAATACATGTTAAAATTATTTTGATTCTTTTAAATGAAATAAGACCAATATATTTTAAAAAAAATGTCTTTTTTAAACTTATTGTTTATTTTTAAATTATAAAAAAAAGTCATTAAATGATTGCTTTAAATTTTCTGTGATGGTGACCGAAAATTTAATTATGATTCAATTTAACGTTCTTGAGGAAAAAATATATTTGGATGTGAAGATTTAACAATATAAAGAAAAATAAATAATAACCCCATTATTTCCTGACCATTTAGGATGCAGCTACGCACTTGGATTTGGCCGCTTAACAAAAAGCACATTTAATGTATTAATAATTTTCAATATGTACATAGTACTTTTGTGTTAAGGTGCACTTGATGCATTCTTTCACTAAGCTATTTCGGTCCTAAAATCCCTGCAAATTCTTCAATATCTTCTTTTATCCATTTATCCAAACATCATATTCTCTCCCTTTCATCAACAAAACCCATTAATTTATTCAATTGCTGACCTTCGGCAGGTTTTTGCAAATTGACCTGGTATCGATATTTACCACCAGAGTGTTTTCATGCTCCTGGTATTGTGGTTGGTTACGCAAGTTTTTGAGCGAGACAATACCAAATTTAGGTTTGGCAACGCTTCCTTGACCAAAATAAATACCCTGGTTTCAACCAATGTGTGTAGAATTGTGTACCAATTTCAAAATGGCATCGTTCACCCCTTATTTTAGATTTAAACAAGTATAACTTCATAGTTATTGGATTTTAACATTTATATGTAAATTAAAATTGTCAGAAACTACTAGCTTAAAATATATGATAAGTAAGTAGTATCTTATTATTATTATTATTATTATTAGCACCGCGTCTTACTACCCGTTCGGGTTATACGCACTTACGCTAATGTGTAATGGTAGGGTGATAGTGAGATGAAATGGAGGACCTACAGTTTAACGTGGAATCCGAACCACGGTGGAGGCCTGGCATTCCTCACATTCACAAGATGTCTTGTCAGAGGTGTAGGAAGGGTTTGGTAATAAGATAACTCTCTGCCGGGACCGAGGATCGAACCCCGGCCGCCAGCACAGAAGTCTGACACCTTACCCCTAGACCAAAGTAGTATCTATTTCTGATAATACTACTGCTAACACCCCTTAGTCTCCATACGATTTTGTGAATTTTTTTAAAACTAATATTATGTATATACAATATATCACTATAAGAAAAACTTATTTTCGCTTCATGAAGTAAATTTATTATATTTGGAAGAAGGTATAGGAATGGTGGATAGAAACATATAAAAGGGGACGAACATAATATGGCTTTTACAATGAAAAGAAGAACACAGCTCACATTCTACATCGCTGCCAGTGGACAACACAACTTCCTAAAAGAGGAAACTAAAAAACACAAAAGCAGTAATGACTGCCTCTTTAAGATTCAAACGATCGTTACCGCCCACTGGTGTGCAGAATATGTCTGAACACGCGAACGAGGTTCGAGGGAAATTAAAGCAGTCCTGGGGAAATTTGGGGCAGGGAAAAAGTCCAACAATTTTGTTGTTTTTAGTACAGCCTGGTTCTGATATGGTAGTTTCATTTGTATGAAAAACAAAGGCTGATGACACTCAACACCCGACACTATCAGTATGTACCATAGTGGGGCAGTGTTGGTGTAAGCACAAAGAGTTGCGGTGTCTGGGGGCTAAGATAATGGGTCACAGTTCTAGATAAGACGTCAAAGGTTGAGATAAGGGGCAAAGGAAACATCTAATAATTCAACCTGGCTAATGTCGTGATTGAGTGATGAGTCATCAGTCACCTACCCTACCGCGGGTGTCTGTTAGTTATGGCGGGCAGGCGGTGGAGGGTAGGGAAGGGTGAGCGAGGTTTTGTTTTTGTTTGAATTTAGTCACCCTTATATCATGACCTAATTACACGGTGATGTGCGCACAATTTATTTGAACTCGTGACATGAGTATTGTAATGATTGTGTAGCCATGAAACTTGTTTTTAGTGGACCTATTAAGGTTTGTACATTATACAATAGATAGATTTTTATAAAAAATTAGATGATTTAGTGAAACAAATGTTTATTATGTCGACTTTTAAGAGCAAACAAGACGTCAACTTGTGCTTATTGTGAATGGCGTGGCAGACGTGATAAACTCGAATATCACATATTTAATAAACATCCCCAAGAAAAACTTAGAAGTAAGGATCAAGGGATTATTGTAAGTTTTGTAAAACATAAATTATGTGATCAGGTAAAACTCATAGTTGTAAATAGCAATAGTATTTCCCTTAATGTGGTTGTGATAAACCTTGCCGTAGTGGCGACTCTATGAAAATACGAAAAGTCTATGAAAATCAACAATTAACCCAAGGGCTCTCGGAATTACACTCCATTGCCTCTTACTCTCAAGGTGTAAAATTAAATGTTGGTACAGGTAAGCCTACTGGTATCAATGGACAATTAATAACAATATGTGATGCACACAAGGAAATGAGAAGGTTGCCTTTTCTGGGAGACAACTACATTTTTTATAAGGTAGGTACTATAAAAATAACTATGATTAAAAATATATTTAAATTTAAATTTTCCAAATTATTTAGTAGGTAATGATCCTTATTCCCATCAGCCTCTATAAAATATTCAATGTTTAATTTGAGTGCTATGGTTTTCGGGGATTTTTTTTATGAAAATGTTTGGGGAAATATTGGATCTCTAAACATATTCCATACCCCTGACCACCCAATCCCCCAACAGGAGGAAGTTTGGAATTTGCAACACAACTTCCTTATTGTGGTTCCTTCCTTTAAAAAGAACTTTGCGCGGTGCGTTTCACACTCCCTCCTGATGAATTCTGGTAGAATGAAACCTAGGTTGTGGAATTGTGTTGTAATTATCGATTTTCTTAAAGAGGCAGTAATTAGGCCTACCTCTTTTGTGTTTTTAGTTTCCTCTTTTAGATGGTTGTGTTGTCCAATGGCAGCAATGTAGAATGTGAGCTGTATTCTGCTTTTCATTGTAAAAGCCAAACTGTTTTTGTCCCTTTTATTTATGTTCATCTCCACCTTTCTTACACCTTCTTCCAAATATAATACAATTACTCTGATGGGTTAGGGATGAGGACGGTAGAATTTTAGTGGTAATCTCGCCACATTTGTGGGGAGGGACAGTGGCAAACCTTTTGGGAAAAACCACCCTCAGTAGACCCAGCCAGGATTTGAACCCATCATCAGCAGGCTAGTCTAACATGAGAATGACACACTTAGACCATACGGACGCTGAAGCGGGTCTCTGGCATGTGCTTGGTTTCATTAAGAGGACTGTCGTCGTTTCTACACCATCTTGTGTTTAATACTATCCATGTATTTATTAGGGGTGTGCAAGGAGGCAGTTTTCACTTCAAATCGAGTTTGAATCGAGTTGGAACAAAGACATCAAGTTGTTTTTTTTAGTTTGAGTAACAAAAAGTAATATTTGTATTAGAAATAGTAAAAGATGAATTTCTGTAATAGAGGTATAAAAGTATTAAATTGTTTTGAGTTTTTGTTTAATTCGTCGAGTTTGAGCAGCTTTTAAAACTCAACTTGAACACCCCTTAAAGAGTTTTACAAATGTGGTTTTAAGTTCCAAGATTATAACAAAAATATTTTCTATTTTATTTTGTGTTTTTTATTTACTCTAATGTTAGGAAGAAAAATATTTATATTATTTTTTAAGCCATATCTTATAATAATTTATATTTATATATAAAAGCCATATTTTATAATAACTTATATATATATATATATATATATATATACACACACACACACACACACACTCCAATAATGATGATTGTAATAATCCCTTCTTTCACATTTGTTATTAGAACTATCAATACCAGTACTACAGCGTGGGACTTTTATCCAACTATGATAAGTTCCCAGACCACCAAAGAAGCATCATCGGTAACAAAAAGAAGAAGAAAGACAAGAAGGCTGAGAAAAGGCTAAAGAAAATGAAGAAACTCAGTGCCAAAGAAAGGCGGATGATGGAAGAGAATCAGGTATTACTTGTGACACCACCAGTTCATATCTCTGTGACATTACCGGCTTATTACACGATGTACCAATCCTAACCCAATATTAGATTTAGAAAAACTGGATAAATAGGTTATAAATTAGACACAAAGCAATTTCCCCATCAATAGGACTATAAAACAACTACTTTCCCCCTCTCAAGCAACTCTTAGGACCAGTTTCATGGTCAGACTTACTGCGCCTCAAGTGCAGTGCTATACTAAATACAAGACAACACCTACCCAGACTTGAATAGAATGGGTCAATCTCACATATGAAACTGGACCATTCCATTCTGGTCTAGGTAAGTATTGTCCTTTATTTAGTATACCATCACACTTGATGCACACTAAGTCTGACTATGAAACCAACTCTAATTCTAATTTTCAAGAAAAGATTGAAATATTCTACAAGGGGGACGTAAGCCTGATAAATTCAGATAATTTTAATGGTATATATCTTGCATTAGACTAGACTAGACTGCCGATGATTGAAAGATCAAGGTTCGAATCTCAGTATAGATACTAAGGGTGGTTTTTACTGAATGGTTTTCCACTCTCCCTCCTTACAAATGCAGGTATACTTCCTTTAAATAGAATTTTCCCTAATCCCTAAAAACATCAGAGTAATTACTGATTAGTATATAATTGTATAACCTGAATGGGTAGTAAGTTGCAGTGCTAAAATAAATAAATAAATAATTATTGTCTAAAATGGCTTTGGGGTGTATGTGAATAGTCTTTAATTGGGCACTGAGAAGTTAAATGTGCTTGGACATTGCGTTGATTTCAACTAATTCTTGGTGGGATCCAAAATTACTTTCAAATATACTAATGCACTTATTTATAGCACATTTAACTTTGGGATAAATATAAGTTTTTCTTCTTGCCCAATTATAATCTTTTTTTAGCACTATGTCTCACTACTCATTTGGGTTATACTCTTAATTACTAATTATGCTAATGGTATTAGGGATTAGGAAGGTTATATTTATAGAAAGTGTACTCACATTTGCATGGAAAGAGGGTGGAAAACTATTTTGGAAAAACCACCCTCAGTACACCCAACCAAGATTTGAACCTTGATCTCAGCATCTAATCATACGGCCACTGAAGAAGTTAACTTATAATTAAAAGAACGATTTCATACAAATTTAATTACAATATATTTTAAATTAATGGAAGAAAATTGAAATAAATTACTAAACAAAGTGTGAAATTCTCTTTTTAAACAAGAAATTAATTTTGGGTTCACCCACCTCGGTGGCATAGTTGGCTAACGCGCTAGTCTGTGTTGAGCTAGACTGCTGAGGACGGAGAGATCGAGGTTCGAATCTCGGTCGAGTGAACTGGGGGTGGTTTTTCCTAAATAGTTTTCCACTCTCCCTCCACGCAAATGCAGGTTTGGTTCCTCCTATTCAATTCAACCTTCCCAATTCCTAATCCATTAGCGCAATTAGTACTTAAAGCGTATAACCCGAACGGGTAGTAAGACACATTGTTAAATAATATTAATAAAATAATAATTTTGGTTTCAAAGTGAAATAGTATAAATAACTGTAATAATTTATTAAAACAATTATTGTTTTAAATATGTGTAATGTGGGAAGTAATCATAAGGACATGATTGATATTTTATTTGATAGCCCTGTCCTATTGTAAACAAAACATTAAAATTTGATTTGGTTGCCATTTAAATACATGTTTTGGATGTGGCCACCAGGTAAATCACTGTCAGATAACTCTTATATGTCCTATACACTTGAAAGTGTTTGAGAAGTGTGTTACTCAAGTGCACAAGTGTGTAGAGCCCAGATCACTCAATCTTGTATTTGTTCTCTAAAAGGACCAAGACATGGACGATTTTGATTTTGAGGAAGGATTGATGAATCTCAAAGAGGAAGATGAAACTGACGGCTACTTGGATATCTCTCAGAATTTTGGCAAGGGGTTCAAATCAAAAAAGAAAGCACAGCAGGCAAAGAATCCAGAGATTATGGCGATGAGAAGGAAGAAGATTTGGGTGATGATGTCCAAGAAGGAACTAGGGAAGGTTTGTGAGGGTTTGAAGAATATTTTAAAACTTTTTTTTTAACATTGGTCATGTCAATACATTACTGTACTTGAGAAACAAGAAATAATTAAATGAAGGTAAAGATTAGGTTTAAGAATCCTAAACAGTAGATTGATATTTATTTGCCTGCCATCTATATTCTTTATGAGTATGACCCGCCTCGTGGTGTAGTTGGCTTAACGCGCTTGTCGTGTTGAGCTCGACTGCTGAGGACGGGGAGATCGAGGTTCGAATCTCTGTCGGGTGACTTTTTTTTTTTTTTTTTTCCTAAATGGTTTTCCACTTCCCTCCACGCAAATGCGGGTTCACTTCCTCTAATTCAACCTTCCCAATTCCTAATCCATTAGCGTAATTAGTACTTAAAGGTATAACCCGAACGAGTAGTAAGACGCGGTGCTAAATATTTATTTTATGAGTATGTGTCAAAAAACTTATTCACCAAACAATTAAAATAATCAAACAATTGTTATTTTTTTTTTCCAAAATAAATGTGAATACTTAACCTTAAGGTTTAAAAATTTCAATTCAACTTATATCCAAAAAAAATTTTTAATTTTTTAAAATTAAATTCTATCACTAACTATTCTTTTAGGTCCAAACCAACTATTACATTGGACAAAAAATTTCCCCCAGACCATAATTTAACATTAACTACTTTTACTAATATCAAAATCTAAAAATAAGAAAATGTTAAAAATTTTTTCCAACCCTGCTTGGGTTTGATTTCTTTTTGAATACTTTAGATTTTTTTCATAAAATAAACTTAAACAACTCAAACTTTAAACGTTTTTCGCCCTTTTTTTTAACAAAGGTTTTGTTCAATAAAACATTTTTTCTGACTAAAGTAAATTTTGATTTAACACATAAAAATAAACAAATTCAAATCGGAAGGTAATTTATTGAATTTTCTAAACCTTTTCGTCTTATTTAATTTTCACTTTTTTTTAAAAAATTTTAATTTTAAAGTCAAAATATTCAAAATTTTTCCTTACATTTATAAAATAAGTTTTTCAAAATTTTTGAAATATGAATTTTAGCCATTTGTTATAAATCACATAGTTTTTTTTATTTAAAAAAATTTTATTTTCACATTTTTTTTTTTGTCACATTTTCCCAAAAAGCATTTATTCCTAAAAACCATTTTTTTTATAGCAACCCAAATATTCTACAATCGAAAATATGTTTTGACATCCAATTTGGGCCTAATTACCTTTTAAAAAAAAAATTTTAATTTTTTGGTAACATCAAAAAATTAATTTTTGTGCTACAAAAATGTTTTCCTCAGGGGTTTCTTAAATAAAAATATTTTCATCTTTTAAAAATAAATCAGATAAAAAAAAAATAAAAAAAAATTAAATAAAAAAAAAATTTTAAAAAAACTCCCGAATTATTGATTTTTTAAATTTCCAAAACCCCAACCAAATAATATTATTACACTCACATACATAATTCCAATCATAAAAAAATTTAAACACAATAAATAATTAAAAAAAAAAATTTTAAAAAAAATTAAACCCTTTAAACAATTTTTTCTGCCACAAAAAAAATTTTCGTGCTACAAAATGAAAGCAATAAAAAACAATCTTTGTTATTTTTATGGGGAATTGACATTTTCAAAACAACACCAATGTAAGGGGCCCCGGCTTCTAAAAAAGAAAAATTAACTTTTTAAACTTTTTTTTGCAATTTTGTCCCAAAAAATTTAAATAAAAAATTTTTAAAAAAAACTCTTTTCGAATAAAGATTTTTTTTTTAATAAAACACATTGGGATTAAAGGGGGCCCACGGAAAAGGGAAAAATTGGGGATTACTGGTAAAATTAAAAACATCAATATAAAAGATACCTGTCAACACAAAGTGTTTTTTACTTGCAAAAAAACACAATAACTTAACTGAAATAGAATTGGGGGGAAAAACAAAAATTTTTCCCCCTTCCCTTTTTTTTACAGATTTTTTTAAAACTTATTCAACTCTAAATAAATATATAAAAATTAAAAATTTAATTAATTTTTGTTTTCGGGATGATTTTTTCTACAAATAATAAAAAAATAAGACACATTGACATTAAATCCTATAAGTTTTATTTATTTTTCCTCGGTCTTTTAAAAAAAAAAAAGTATTCCTTTTTTAAAAATTTTTTTTTAAAAAAAAAAAACTCCCACAGGTAAATCTCGAAAATCGAAAAAATAACACGTTTGTAAATGTTGATTGTTTACCCACGAGCCAAACAAAAAACCACAAAAAATGCTGACCTTTAAAGGTACGCAATATGCATAACTTGGGGCAGAAGTACAGGTAAAGCACACAACATGGACAAAAATTCACTTTTTTTTTAAATTATTTAAAATTTTTTTCTATCCTTTTTTTTTGACTGAAATTGGATCCTGAATCCCCATTTAAAACCTATACCCGGGGTTTACTTAAATTTTGGGGCAAATTTTAGTTTAAAGGGTGGATACTAATTTTATCTAAAACTCATTTTTTTCTATTGGTTAATTTTAAACCCTCACTTTCTGGGGGGGTTTTGAAAATGCATAGGGGAAAACTTTCACATTTTTTTTTAAACTTTTTTTACTTTTTTTAAAGGGGAAAAAATTCTCTGCAAAAACCCAGGGGTTTTTTGAATTTGCCCTAAACCCCATAGTTTTTTAATTTTAATATGATAATTTTGTTTTTTTCTAATTTTTCCAAATTTTAAAAATTTTTGGATTGTGTTTTTTTTATCCAAAAAAACTGAAAATTTTGTAAGCAAACGCTGACCGGGGATGAAGCCTACGAAAATATACCGGTGGGGGGGAGACAAAAGAAAGAAAGGGGGGGGGGGAAAAAAAGAAAACGGAGGAAATTTGGGGGGGAAACATCGAAAACGGCCCCTTTTTACAAGTTTTTAAAAAACCACACTTGTTGTATTTTTTTTTTTCAACCACAATATCCATTTCACATTTTCAAACTCTCTCGGAATTTTCCCTTAGGGGAAAATTTTCCCTTCCACTCCTAAAAAAAAGAAAATATTTCCCCCCTTTTAAAACAGCATCAACCGCTGGGGCCGATCAATGATTTTTGAACCGCCAGCCTTAGATAACAAACAAAAGGGGGCTTTTTATTTTTTATAAGCTTTAGAAATCACCATTTAATTATGATTTTAAAAAATTTTAAATTTTTTTAAAATAGCATTGATTGGTGCAAAATTTTTTTTAAATCTTAACAAAAATTTATACTGTTTTTTAAAAATTTGATGCAAAAATTTTTAAAATGGTTGCATCTAAAGGTTTTAAAAACCCCCTGTTTTTTTTTTAAAAAAAAAAAAAAAAAAAAAAATCCCCCTTTAAATGGACTCTTTTCGAAATATTAAAGTACAAAAAAATGAAATTTTTTAAAGTCTAACACCCCATTTTTTCAAATAAATTGTTTTTTTTTTGGGGGGGGGGAAAAGGGGGGGAAGGTTCAAAATTTTGTAATTTTTAAATTCCTTTTTTAACAAAAAAATTTTTTTTTTTAATTATTTTAAAAAAATTTAATAAAAATATTCTTTCTATGAAATTTGCCCCCCCCTATTTTTTTTTTTTTAAGCACCTTTTTTTGTTTATACCCCTTTTAAAAAAGACAAACAATTGCCCCAAAAATTTTTAAAAATAAACCCTAAAAAAAACGTAGAGTTAAAAAAATTGTGAAACCTTTTTTATAAACTTTTTTTTATTTTTAAAAAAACATAAAATAATTTTTTCCAAATAAAATAAATTGTTCCTGGGGGCCAAAAACTATAATAAAAACGGTGTAGAAACATGTAATTTTGAAAAAAATTTTTTTTAAGGGGAAAGGGCCCAACCAAAGTAGAGTTATTAGACTAAAATAAAAAACACTTTTACCCTTTTTTTTTTCTTCTTGCACTTTTTCGTTTTTTAGGTTAAAACACAGTTTGACGGGGGAAAAATCAAAACAAATTTTTCCAAACCCCCCTTAAACCCAAAATTTTTCCCCAAACTCTGTGTAAAACTTTAAAAAACCCTTTGTTATTAAAAACAAAAAGGGTAAATTTTTTCATAAAAGGGGGGGGGGGGGAAGGCCCATAAAGTTAAATTACACGTCATGAAAAAAGGGGTTTGGGGGCTAAAAAACTTTTTTTTCTCTCTTTAAATTTTCATTAATTAAATTATCACGGGGTTTTTTTTAAAAATTAAAGGGGAAGCCCCATCTACATATAAAAAATTCTTATAAAAAAAGAAATACTCCACTGCTCTTAAAAGACTTTTTGATGTTATTTTTTTAAAAGGGCGGGGAGGGAAAAGAAATCAATCAAGAGGGGCCCTTTTTAAAAAAAAAAATTTAAAAGCACAAATAAAAAGGGAAAAAGGGTTTCCCCCTTTTAAAAAAACTTTTTGGCTAACCGGGGTTTTGGGGGGAAAAAAGGGTGTCAGATTTTTAACGGAGCCGGGTTCAACCCTCGTCCCGCACAGATTTATTTTTTTCCAAAACCCTTCCTTCCCTCTACAAACATTTTGTGGGGGGGGAACCACCTCCCTCTTTCAATTCCTTTTTAAAAAGTACCCCCCCATTTAAATCCACAATCACCCTACCATTACACATTACGTAATTTAAACCCGGGGGGGTATAAATGTTTTAAAAAAATGAGAAAATTTGGGGGGGAAAAAAAAACAAAAAAAATTAAAAAAAAAAATAATAATAATAATAAAAAAAATTTATTTCATTTTCTATTTTTAAAATTTTTAAAAACCCATTTTTTAAACCCCCCTTTTTTCCCAAAACCCAAAAATCAAAAAAAAAAAATTTTAAAACCTTTCATTTTTTTTGAATTATAAAATTTTTAAAAAAATTTTTTTAAACATTTTTTTTCTCTTTTTTGAACAAAAATCATTTTTTAAAAAGTTCAAATTTTGGCACAAAAAATTCAAATTCAAAACGACTTAGTATTATGGGGGTTTTGGGATTTATAAAAAAAAAAAAGGGGGGCTTTCCTCATTTAAATATCAAAAATTTTCGATGACGTTAAGAAATATAAAATTTTTAAATTTTTGGAAAAAATTTTTTTTTTTGCATATAATTTAAATTTTTGCATAGATAGTGACAAAAAAAAAAATTTTTAAAAAAAAAAAAAAAAAAAACACCACCACCCCAACAAAAATATCAAAAAAAAAAAACTAAAAAAAAAAGGAAAATAAATATATAAAATTTTGAATTTTTTTTCACACCCTAAAACATAAAAAAACTTAAGAGTGGGGAAAGAGGCTTTACCTTTTTAAATTTTTTTTTGGGGGGGGGCTAAAATTAAAACTTTTTTTGTTCTTTTTTTTTTTTGAAAAAAACCCCAGCGCAATTAAATTTTTCTGATCACAAACCCCGGACTATACCCATTCATGCCGTTTTTTTGGGTGGACCAATCCCAAGCACTCAGTTTCCCAAACCAAATTGGGAGAAAAATACTCCTGCAGCCATTGACCTATAACCTCAATAACAAACACAAAAAATTTTTTTTAAACCTTTAAAAACTTTTCTGAAAAATCTAATTTTCCCAAATTTAAAATTATTTTGTCTTTTTTTTATTTTTTAAAAGGGGAAAAATATTTTTTAAGGGGTATTTTAATTTTTTTAATATTACTTTTGCTATTCAATTTATCCCCTTAGGGGAAAAAAATTTTAAAAAAAATTTTTTAATTTTCCCCTTTTTTTTTTTTTCCCAAACCTTTTTTTACTGTAAAATAAATAAATAACATATTTTTTTTTTGGGGGTTAAAAGCAGGTTGGATTACTTGAAATGGGAAAAAATCGAAATTGAAAAAAAAAATAAAAAAAAAGAAGAAAAATTTTTATAATCTTTAAACAAAAAAAACAAAAACCTCATTTTTAAAAAATTTCCCCCATTTTTTTGTTATTAATTTTTTTAAATTTTTTGGGGAAAAAGGGTAATAAAACCCCTGCCGGGGATTCAAATTTTTCATCCCAAAAATAAACAACAAAAGGGGGGGGTTTCATTTGAAATAAAAAATTAAAAAACAAAAATTTTACTACAACTTTTTTTTTCCTGCCCTTTTGAACGGGTTTTTGGGTTTTCCCAAAATTTTTTAAAACAAGGAAAAAATGAAAAAGGGGGGCTTTAAAAAACATCCCCCCATTTTTCATTGGGGGAAAAGGGAAAAACCCTTTAGGGAAAAAAAAAACCCCCAAAAAATATCCGACCACTTTTTTTAAACTTATTAAAACTAAGGAAGTACACTTTTGACCATGCCCCTGTTTCCCCTTTTAAATCTTTCTGTTTGAAGCAGTAATAACATTGATAAAATTTTTAAAAGTATTTTATAAAAAATGAAACTAAAGGGAAAAAAAAAAAGTCCGGGGGTGCTTTTTTCCTAAAAAATTTGACCCCAAAATTTTCCCAGGCGTCCCCACCAAACTGGAAGGTTTTAAAAAACAAACTACATCACACCGAGAAGGCGCCCCCCGCCCCTATTTTTTCCCGGGAAACCCAAAAAACATCAGCCAAGGGCATAAAAGGCTGCGAACCTTAGACCGGGGTTTAAAATTTTCCCCCCTTACTTTTAAAAACCCCAAAAAAGGGGAAAAATTAAAAAAAAAAGGGGGTTTTTTCCCAAAAAATTTAAAAAATTTTTTTAAAAAAAAAAAAATTCAGTTTTTTTCGAAGTTTTTTTTAGATCCAACTGTACACATCAAAAGAATCATTGCATGGCCACTAAAAAAAACTCAGAGTCAAAACGGAAAAGGGGAAGGGGGGGGTGGGGAAAATTTTTCCCCCCCTCATTGTAACTACTTGTAATTAACTTGGTCGGGGTTAGTTACGGAAAATTTGCTTTTTTTGGGTTTTAAAAAAATTTTTTAGGAGGCCCTTTTCCCCTAAACTTCACAAAAACTAAAAAATTGTCAATTTTTAAATTTTAGTTATATATTTTACCTTTTATTTTCCCTGTAGAAAAACCCCCTTTAAAAATTAGATTTTTTATGCCCCCCTATATTAATTTTCCCCAAAACAAATTATTGTTTCTTCTAAATTTTAACACAAAAATTTCTTCCAAAACTTGTTAAAATAAAACCCAAAAAAACTTTTTTTTGGGCTTTTTCTAAAGTTATATATTACCCCAAAGGGGCAAAGTTAATAAGCAAAGAAAAAAGTGAAGGGTTCAATCAAAAGACAGCTTGGAATTTTTTCTTTCATTGGGAACAATAAAACGTTTTTAAAAACTTTTTTTTTTTTAAAATTTGGGCGTACCCTTCCGTTCCTAACATTTAAAATTTTTGTGCCTTTCCTTTTTTTTCAAAGCTTTGCTGTCTGGTTAAGGGGGGAAAACCTTTCACAAAACAGTTTTAAAAACCCCGAAAAAAACAAAAATTTTAAAAAAATTTAAATATTTTTTGAAGAAGAAAGGGGAAAAAATAGAAACATAAAAAAAGGGAAAAAAAAGACAAAATTTGGGCCCTTTTAAAAAAAAAGAAGAACAATTCACACTTTCACGCCCAGGGGCAAAATAAGGGTTTCTTTAAAGAAAAGATCTCACCCCCCAAAACCCCCCCCCGGTTTTTTATTCTATCAAAATCATCAGGGGGGGAAAAAGGAACGCAATTTCCCCTTTTAAAAAAGGGAAAAACCCAAAAAAAAAAAAAGGGGGAAAAAAAGGGGAAAAGGGAAAAAATGATAAAACAGATAGGAACATGAAAAGGGGTTAACAAAAAGGACAAAAAAAGAAAAAAATTTGGGGTTAAAAAAATAATAATAATCAAAAGGGGAAAAATTTTTTCCGTTTTTTTGGGGAAATTTTTTTATATTTAAATTTGGAAGAAGGGGAAAGGGTTTTTTTGGTTTTTTTTCTTTTAGGAAGTTGTGTTTTCACGTTTCACCTCCCCCCCCATGAGTTCCGTTGAAAAAACCATTTTGGGGGGTTGGGGGTGACGCAATTTTTTTAAAAAAACCATTCCCTTTTTTCCATTCAAAAGGGAAAAAAAAAATTGTTCTTTTTTCTTTTTTTTGGCCTTTTGTTTGTCCCCTTTATTTTTTTCCCCCCCACCTTTCCTATCCCCTTTTTCCCAAAAAAAAAATAATAAAAATTCCCCCCTAAAGCAAAAGGGTTTTCCCCCTTTTTAAAAATTTTAAAAAAAAAAATTTTTAATTTTAAATTTTCTTTTTATTCTGGGTTTTAACATCACGTGCACTGGGGGACAATCTTTCCGCCCTGGCCACATATTTAACAAACAGACTATAGAATCTTATTTTTCTTTTTTAAAAGTTTCAAATAAAATTTTTTTTTTGGGGAAAAGCCCAAAAATTAAACTTTTTTAAATTTTTAATTTTTAAAAATTAAAGGGGGGTAGAAGGCGGGCCCACTTACTAAAAAATTGCAGCCTCAACTTCCCAAATTTAAAAAACCCAAATAGACTAATTTTAATTTTTTGAGGTAATCAACCTCTTTCTTCAGCAAAAAACAATTTTTCAAAAAAAAAATTTATGAAAAAATTTTAGAAAAAACCCCCAAAAAACTACCTGACATATTTTGGGGAAAATTTTAAAAATTAATACTTGGGGAAAATTTTGTCATGTGTCCGTGGTTTTTAAAAGGGTTTATTTTTCCCTTATTCAAAAAAAAAAAAAGACATAAAAATTTCAATTTTTATTTTTTCGGGTTTTTTATTTTAAAAATTTTAAATCTCTTCTTTGGAAAACTCTTAAAAAACTGAAAAGGAAATTTTTTAAAACACCCCACATCCCTTTAAAAAGAATTTTAAAAAACTTTTTTGAAGAAGATGTCAAAAAAAAGTTCTTCTTCATAGGGTTTTTTCGGCTAAATGGGGCATGCAAGGTCTGCCCTTTCAAAAATTTAAAAATTTTTTTAAAAGAAATTTATATTCTCCCAATTTAGAATTTTCCCGGGGGATAACTAAAAAAAAAAAACACCTTTTTTAAAAAAGGTTTTAAGGGGTTTCATGAACTTACTAGAATGAAAAAAATCTTCAGAACAAACCCAAAACCGCTTTTTATTTAAAAAAAAAATTTTAAAAAAAAAATTTAAATTTTATGTACCTTCGTTTACCCTGCTACATTATGGTGCAGTTTATAGACAAATACCATTTTGTAATCGATCAAGGTAAGACTGCCCCTTTCAGATTGATAGCATGTATTATCAATTTTCAATAAACACCACACAAATGTTTGGCAACAAACTTTAACAATAATTGCTATATTTAAAACAAAAGTGGAAATCATGTTCAGCACTTCCCCTTTCAACTACTTCTGCTGAGATTTTATTTGTTTGCACGCGCTTAATTCATTGGTGCTATTTGTTAATGATAATTTTTATTACAGGGTACAATGGTATTCTAGCTGACGAAATGGGCCTTGGGAAAACCGTCCAGTCCATAGCTTTCCTTTGTCACATTGCAGAGAAGTATGGTGAGTGTGAGACAATTCTGGGTGTGACTGTTGTTAGTTTCTCTCTCCACGCAACTTTGTGTACACTTCATCTAAATATAAGCTTCCTTATCTCTAAACCATTAGCTTAAGAGTATAACCCAAATGGGTAGTAAATGCAATGTGAAAAAAGAATATTACCAATAAAAATATAAAGACTCTTATAATTTAAATAACAATACCATAGCATTTTAACAACAAAGAAAAACTTTAAAATGGTAACTAAATTTTTAACAATGATTAAAAAAAACTGTATTTTTAATAAAACAAAAAGGTCAAAGGAGATTATAGTTTCCAGCTGTCCACTAATTTTCAGTGCAGACTTTTTTGAATTTTTTTAGATGCGTGGGGCCCCTTCCTCATAATCTCACCAGCCTCCACGCTTCACAACTGGCAACAGGAAATGGCTCGCTTTGTCCCAGACTTCAAAGTTGTGCCTTACTGGGCAACCCTCAGGTATTTTATTTAAATTAAGGTATCATATAGTGAACAGCTGTATAAGATTAAAGGGAAAACCATAAAACTACTAGATACAGTTGTATTGGGGACATAGGTTTGTAGTAGATTACATCCTTACGTACAAGGAAATAAGAAGAAAGACCATAACAGTTAATGTCACAGCAAGTTTGTTTTCTAGATATGAAAGAAGATAAAGGTGGCGAGGCTTGGAAAAAAGAAGGAAATATTTGTGTTTAAGTGATGGTTAAATTAAGGCCCAAGATGAGACCAACTGTAGAGGTGGGGGGATTGGGGAAAGGTTTAAGAAAAGTTAGGTGGGAGCTGCAAAGGATCTCTGTGGGAGAACAAGTGATAAAAGGAAGTGGAAGCACATATCATGGTGGAAAGACAGAAGCATTGGAGGAGAAGAACAAAGTATTCAGGAGCTTTAACAATAGGAATGAGGAAACAGAGGAAGAGTATATGGGAGTAAGAAAAGAGCAAGTGTGTGGTACAGGAAGCCAGGAAGGATTGGATGCAATAAAGAACAGAGATTTTGTAAGGAATGTAGACGGAAGTAAGAAGGTGTTATATAGCCAGAACAAAAGGAGAGAGAACAAAACAATAAGTTCGAATGATGATTGAAAAAGAAAGAATGTTTAAGACAGGATAAAAGGAAAAGGAACTATAAAAATGATATTTTGAGAAGAAGTTCAACCTGGGAGCAGAAAGGGAGGAAAGTTGAAGCAGAGGGTTGTGAAGAATTGGCAGAAGAGAGGGGAGTGGGTCCCACATGGAAAGAGGTGGAGGATGCATTATTAAAGTGGATGAAATAAGTAAAATCATCGAGTGTGGACAAACTGACTGTGGAAATGAAAAGGTGCAGGTGAAGCAGAAATACAGGAAGAAGGGAACTATGATAGTGATTTTTAAGAAAGACAGGCAGAGACTTACTAACTATAGCAAAATATATGCTGTTGTGCCACTGCAAAAAAAAAAAAAAAGGGGGGAAAAAGAGGAACAGCAGGATTATGAAACAGAGGAACAAACTAATAGACATTAATTTCACCATCTGACAGTGATGGAATAAGAAGAAGAGGAAATTGAAAGGATTGTCTGTTAGATAAATTGGAGAATGTACTTTAGGAAAGGTGTTTGAAAACATAAAAAAGAACAAACACAATATGGCTTTTACAATGAAAAGAATATCTAAACTCACAGTTTGGATTGTATTTCCTATTATAACTAAAGTAGAGTCGAATACTATTTTACAAATATGAATTTTCATTTAACTTTCATATTCCTAATATCAAATCAGAATTTTAAAAAAAATTAAGAACCTCAATGGAAATATAATGGATTATTTTTTTACATCCAAGACTGTACACAAGCCATAATATTTTCCACTACCAGGCTGGCTAGGCCTGTCCTAGCTTCAAAATATAGTGGATTATGTAACAAAAAATATAAATAGTAACTAAATATTAAATCAATGTTCTGGGGCCTGGTTGTCTATAATTTTAGTTGCTCTGAACCACCTTCAACAGTATTAGAGCTTAAAAAAAATAGATTGAAAAATTGAATTTTTTTAAAAAAGAATTTGTGTCTTGAATATATTTAAGTATGCCTTAGAGACATGCAAAACGTGAGGTTATTTTAAGGGGAAAGTGGTATTATTTTTCTCAAAAAGTGATATTATATATGCTGAAAATATATTGTTTACTTAAATATGAGTCGAATTAGTGTTATTAAAAGAACCCTAGGATAAAATTGTCTTAATTTTTTTTGTTCAGATTATTATTTAACTAATTATTAACATATTCAGAGACAAATCAAATAAAACAGCACAAAACATTTCACACTTTGTAATGTCAAACTCTTATCTCACGATCATTTATCATAAAGTTTTTACAAATAGTAATATCTAAATAATCGATTGTCAATCTATGTTTAGACCAAACATGACCGCCTGTTGCAAGTCCATATATTATTAATGTCCTTGCTTGGACCTAGCGGAAGTCTTTTAAAAGCTAAAAAACAAAGAATCGGTCAATAGAAATTGAAATTTAAGTATCGTAATGTGTAAAAGTAAAAATTGTGATTTTTTATTATTAACCTATACAAAGCCTAGTTCTGTAAAAATGCTCATATATCCTGTGATTCGTTTTATACCTTTAAAATCAAAAAAAAACACAGAAACCATCCTATAAACAGAAGCCCTGGCATAGTGCTATCTATCTCCAGTGTTACCACATTGAAAATTATATTGCCTGTTGTGGTAGTTGCCTAAATTACAAAGAAAATGTGTTTATTTAGAAAAAAAAAACCTCGTAGAATTTGCATAAAAATTTGTGTTATCGCAAATGTGAATTTTACATGTCCCTCTGTATGCTATATAAATCACGAAACTAGTAAATCTGAGTCACTTGGTCGTCTTAGATTATAAAGGGTACTATCAATAAAACTTGCTATATTAACTCAAACAACCTAATGAGTTGAGTTTTGGTATTATTAATATTTCCACAACATTTGGAAAATGGTTTGTACATACACTGTTCTTTTATCATTGTACTTTCATAAGCGTTTCTACAGTTTTGCTATACAAACTTCATATCCTTACCTTTTTTAAAAAAAAAAAGATGATGGTTAAAATAAAATTTCACTAATTTTTAGGGTGTGTGCGAATATTCAAAATTTTGAATAATTTCTAATAATTAATGTCCTAATATTTGATTCGAAATGCTGAATAGCAACTCTGAATAATAAGATCAAATATTTAAGTCATGAAACTCTTTCAAGTCTTGTCCAGACTCGTAAGTTTACGGCAGTACGGAAGCAGTTGGTGCGAGACAAGCAGGTAGCTAGATATTCTGTTGGCTCAGAGTTAAAAATACTCTTGCTCTTTTTTTCAATAAGGGGGAATACCGTTGCTAGCAGAAAGCAAGAGGTTGTGGCCTGCCTAAGGGTTGATAGAAGGGGAGGTTTTTTTTTATAAAAGCGGGTGGAGAGACAAACATTTGGGAGTCACATGCTTGTGCTCTTTCTACAAAGGAAAGTGCTTGCAATGAAATATTTAGAGAAGGATAGAAATAGCTACTCTACCATATTTCATGGCATGTTAAAATGAACCGGGGATGGGGGAAGAGAAGGAGTATTTGCAAGGTCAACCATTTGAGGTGCCTGTTAGTCTGTTGTAGGGATGGGATATCGGAAGCAAAATCTTGATATGAATATCGTTTACTAATATAGATAACAATATTATATCGGTAAGAAAATATTGATATTCGATAATATTGAAATTTTTACTAAGATACTGTTATTTAATGAAAATTTGTACCCTATAGCGGGCCTTGAAAAATATTCAGAGGTTTTAGGGGCCATTACCTTACATCGAAGAGATCCATAACAAATTTAATCAGTAATATTATGATAAAATTAAATAAAGGAATAATTAATGTAAACTACTGTCACTTTGATTTAGGGAAAAATTATAGTTCAGGTTTGGCATCACTGCTTGTTGTTACGTCTCCGCCATCTGCCGCCAGGCACCATGACTGTCTGCTATCTTGCATCTTGGTTCAGCTGTTAGATTGACTCACTAACACCTCGTCTGGACCTCATTTAGTATTACTTCCTTTATTTATTCAGTGTTAACGACAAATACGTTCATTTTTTTTGTGTTTATGAGGGTATTTCTCTGTGAATTTGTGTGTCTATAACTGTGTTTATCTTGAGTAAGTTTCTAACCTATCTGTGCCGTGCCACCAACGAAATCAAAGTGGTGGCTTCACTTTTTAATAATTGCTGATAAAAGTGCCAAATGCAAAAACTTGTGGACGTATAGTCAAAACATCCCCAGTACCAGCAACTTGAAGGCTCACATGGACAAAATTTATCGTGCATTGTCAAAGCTGGTGGCTTTCCAGTCCTCGGACAACGACCTAATTTCAGCACCAGTGGCGGTGGAACATCTTCATCAGCCGCAGTTCTCGAATCAGATGATTTTGAAGTAAGGGATGAAGATTTACCAACCTCTCTTTCAAAACATCCCCCAAAATTGAAAGTACATAAAGAAGATAGGGACATACAGCGTCAACCGTCATCCTCTAAAGCTCCGTATTTAACTGTACAATCCACATTGGATGGTCTTTTGGCATATTAGCTTCTCACTGGGAAGGAGGTAAGCACCACAGTTTAATTACAAATACATAATATACCTTCTATGCCAGGCAAACCTTCCTTTGTCACTTGTTAAGCATAAAGCTTTCCTGAAGTTTTTCAAAGGGGTAGCTCCACACTACAAGGTCTCATCTAAAAAAACCCATTAAAAATTATGTTTATTAGAAATACAATAGTGTGTTGGAGGTATTTAAATCAAAATTTTCAGCTGTGGAAAGTTGTTTTCACCCAACAGATATTTGGACCGAAACCCTGCAGATGAGAAGTTTTTTGGGCATTACAGTACACTATTTAGAACAGGATAATTAGCTTCTTGCACCATAGGAGTTTTTGAAATGGATAAATTGCAAAATACATTTCATGAAGAATTCTAAATATCTTACAAGAATGGGCTTGAAGAGTGAAATTTCCACTTAGTCGTTAGAGATGGGGCGGCAAACATGGTGAAAGCTATGGATATCGCCTTTGGAAAGAAATAACAAGTGGTATGTTTTGCCCATATTCTCAATTTGGTCTCTTATCACCTATTGTACATGTACCAGAGCTGGCTTTACTAATTGATAAGGTAAAAAGATGGTAACTTGGTTCAAACAAAGTGTTCGAGCCTCTGTGGAGGCAGAAAGCAATCTGAAGATTATACAAAGCATAGGCACAAGATGGAATTCTACATTTGAAATGATTAAAAGATTTCTCAGCCTTAGCTCAATCCTCAACAACATCATTCATCGTCTCACGTCTGCCCTAAGCTTGATGTCGGCTGCAGAGAATCGAGACTTGCAGGAAGTCGTGCAGCTACTTGAGCCTCTGCAAGCAGCTACAAACCAAGTATCAGGTGATAAGTTTCCGACCTTCAGCCTCGCTATATCCATAGCTACCAACTTTCAAAACAAAACTTCTTGCTTCTTCCCTACATCCACTGTTGGTATCAAGCTGAGATAGGCAATCTTAGAAGTAATGAGAAAATGGCAGCCAAGCATTAATACATTGTTGAAACCCTTGATGGAGACTTTATACTTTAGAGAACCCGAGGCTTTTGCCAAAGCCATCAAGAATTAAAAGAACGTTGAAAAATGCTAATTCTCCAAAAGGTGGTAATGGCCATAGCTCTGATTCCAACTCTGGAGAAGCTGCATCATCTTTCGATGGTGATCACGCAAAAATGGTCAAAACACATGGAAACAACGGAGCTCTCTAGTGGTATAGGCTCTGGACTCCCTGATGAACTTGCGCTATATTTAAGACCCCCTTCAGAAGCTGTTACCAGAAAATGCCCTCTTTCCTTCTGGAGCAGCTCAACAGGAATGTGTCCAGAATTGAGTAAAATTCCCAAGCAATATTTGGCGTCTTCAACATCTGCGCCATCTGAAAGAGTTTTCTCGCAAGCTGGAAACATTATGAACCCCTCAAGAAATCATATGAAGGGAGAAATGCTCAGCAAACTTCTGTTCCTCCATTCACTTGGAGAAAAGTACTTTTTTTAAATAAATATAATTAAACGTTGCTAGATGTCAATTCAATTTTTTTCTACTTATGCTTTAATCTTATTATTTTTTAACTTAATATTGCCTAATCTATGGCCTAAAACTTTGATTTTGTCAATTTTATAAATAAATATTTTTATAACAGAGTTTATTTTTGTTTAAGTCCCTTTCTCACCCTTCATTTTTATTCTTGTTCTAAAATTGAGAAAATTTATATTATTGAAGAGAAATATCGATATCACAAAATTATCGAACTGAAATTTGATGTAAAAATATTGGACATTGAAAGCAAAATATTGATATTTCAATAATATCGATATCCCATCCCTAGTCTGTTGTTACTTTTTAGCCAGACAGAGAGGTGTCCCAGACAGAATAAGATTACAAGGGGTGTCAAGTCTAGACAACATTTAAAGGGGTCAAGAACTAATTTTATCATTCATTACTGTTGTATTGTTTTAATAAATGTATTGTTGTGTAACATGAAAGTGTCGGCGGTTATGAACTGATACTAGTAATAACATTTAATATACAGCCAGTCCCTGTAATGAACGGAGTGAAGGTGTCGCTTGTAGAGTCGGTTGTTTGCTTGGTAGACTGAGGTGCAATAGTGCCTTCTGGCTCAGTAAATAAAAGCAACATGAAACTACTGCACTCCTAGTTTACCTAGTAAGTCTTTTCAGTGTTGCCAAGTCTTTCAGCTGACAGTGGAATTGTTGAGTATCCAACCAAAACTTTGGGTTGAGTACAATCATCACACTAACAAAAGTAGGCCTTGCATATTAGAAAATGAGAACTTTATTAATCACCCCATTACTTTACTCTTAATATTATTATTATAATAATAATAATTAATAATAAATAATAATAATAATAATATAATAATAATAATAATAATAATAAATAAATAATAATGATGATAGATGATGATGATGATGATGATGATGATGATGATGATGATGATGATATGAACTGACAACAATGACACCGACAACACCACCCCATCACCATAACCACCACCACCACCAACACCAACACCATCATCAACAATAATCTCTAAACTTACCAGTTAAACATTCTCCATGCAATTTTTAAATTTAAATTGCTGTCAAAAAACTTATCACAGAATTTAAAAAAATTGGATTCAGGTGAAACCCTTTGTCTAAAAGACTATCAAAGGTTCTGTCATTTTCCTCAAATTTTGTTTTAAATTTGGTATTTTTTTTACTAATACCGCTCAAACAACAATGTTTTGAAGTAATTTTTTGCATTTCGCATACTTAAATAATATACCACATTTTAAATAGGAATTGACTAATTTAAATTATTTTTATTAAAAATGTAAGAAAAATACTATTATTTTTACTATTCGATATTCTGTTCAAAATGGACCGGTCCGCTGGAAACAGTTGTGATGAGATGATTAATTCCAATCTTGTCTGTGTGTTGCTTAATCTACATCACTAAAACGCTTTGATAAATGTCTTCAGTGTGAGGTGAAGCTTCTGCTAGGGTTCAGCTGCCGCAATCGTTTGCTTCTCACGGGACCCCCATCCAGAACAGCATGGCGGAGCTTTGGGCCCTGCTTCACTTCATAATGCCTACTCTCTTTGACTCGCATGACGAGTTCAATGATGGTTCTCCAAGGACATAGAGAGTCACGCAGAGAACAAGACTGTATTGATGAAGTGAGTACTTTCATGTACTTGGTGTGTGTGTGACAAGATAACGTTGTCTTTGGAAGTGAATATATGAAATATTTACAAAGCAGAGTTAAAGCTAGAATATATTTGTTGTTGTTTTTTAGATATTTTTATAGCTACGAAAACGATTGTTAAAGTTGTCATTACAACCAATAAATCACTAATTACCTATTTCAACAATTGTAATTTACATATCATACAGAATGATAAACATCGAAATAAAATGTTTAGTCAAATGTATATTTTTTATGGCAAAATTTCACAGTTTTGAAGGAGGTTTTTTCTAGCTTAAGTTGAATTTGATAAATTTTGAATTGAAGTCAAAAATTCTAAGCTTTGCACACTATTTGTTCGGTTCACAGTGTAGAACACGCTATTGTGTTAGGATGTGTAGAAACTAAGCTTAGAGGAAATGTATCCACATTTACATGGAGGGGAAAGTAAAAGACAACTTCTAATTTTAATTAAATAAAGCTACTATCACAGATGAAACACACTAAGATTTTTTTTACACATGTCTGTTAATTTATAATTTACATACAAGCTCAGTGTGGTAATAATAGTAAACATAAATGAATATTTTAAATGTCAATATTTTTTATTGGGGAATCTTTTTAGTTGTTGTTGCTGTATTTTTTAAATAGAATTTGAAGCTCATGTTTTTTTCAATCTTATTTGAGGTTTTGAAATTTTGCACACCCTTATACTTCCCACCTAAACTATTAAAAACACATTATAATCTTGCTTAGAGCATTTGTCCCGCCTGCACATGATTCTGAAGCCTTTCATGCTTCGCCGCATTAAGAAGGACGTGGAGAAAGAGCTCTCGGACAAGATCGAGGTGATGTCTACTGTCCCTCACCACAAGGCAGAAACTGCTGTATTCAGGTGGGCATCTCAACAGACAGAGCTGCTTTTTATCATCTGCTTTTGTGTGTAATTTATAACTTCCAACCATGGTTTTTAAAACTAGGAGGGATAGCCAGCGAGCGCACTTACATGAGTGGTGCTAAAACAGATTTAGTTTAATTTAAACTCAAGCATCACTCAGTTACCTGACATCCAAAGTGTTAGGAAAGATTAGTAAGGAAGTGTGCTGTAGTAAAGATAAAGGTTCATCTAAGGTTGAGGTGATATATTGATGGGCCGATATCCATATCTATAGATTTGAAGGATTTCATATTTTTGGGAGATTCAAGCAGCTTGGTGATGTCACACTAATTGAAGTTTAGTTTATGAGTTTCAGGATATGGGTAAATTTGAAGATTAGATTTATTCCCTTCATACATCTAAAAGGCTTAGAAACTGCATTAATAAACAAAACCAATCCTAAATTTCACTAAATTTAAACCTTTAGGATGCAGCTGGACAAAACTTATAATTGATATGAAATGTATCAATTTTAAGAACAGTAAAATTGGTTTTCCTGAGATATTTAATATTTCATAAAAATTAAAATTCATCAATTTTTTTTATCAGATAAACTTATAAAAGAATATTTAAAAAAAATAATTTTTAGCTTCTAGAATAATTATTAGGAATGTGTGCGTAAAAAATAAAATATTAAAAAAATCATAAAACCAAATTATTATTTTTCCCTGGCGGTTTCAAATGGAATGATCCATCCTTCTCCTTTCAACTACATGCTGACCTTGCAATATTTCATTGACCTTCTGCACACCACCCTCTTTGTTGGGTTCTTTTTCCCTCCACCCATTTGTACATTTCACGAACAACATCCGGACAAGTAGAGAGAAAGCAGAAACAATAAAACACCTCTTTCAGATGAACACAGTTGGGCAATTTACAAGAACCAATACCACATTGTTTGTCACTTGAACATCTTATTGTTTGTATAAATGTAAGAGACTCATGTTAACAATTGTATTGCAAAATTGTGGATGCACCCTATAATTAGTTGAGGTTGCAGATTGGCTCTTTCTATATACTGTTTTGAAAAGTCGATGCAAAAATTTTCTGGAACTATTTTGTACATCATACAATCTTTGGACAAGCTGTATATGATATTTTAAATGGTTTCTTCATAAGAGAGCACCAACTTGAGAAGCTCTAGCAAATTTCCACCCAACCTTTAGTTTTTTTCCTTTGTTTGAGTGTTATAATTATTACACCATATGTCAGACATTGTTGACGTTGATAAATGGGTCTACGTTGAAGACTGCTTTTTAAAATTATATATATGGTAAAACTCGGAACAAGGTTATTACAGTACAAAGCTTCAACTCATACTTGCTTGTATGAAAGGCTTCATAAACCCAAGTAACTTCATGGTCAAGAATCAGCTTACTCGTATTCATCATAAAGAACCTAATACATTATGCTCATATTTGCAGAACCTTTAAAGAAGTAAAACATAAAACTGTTCTTCTATAAAAAGCTCAGGTTTTGGCTCTATATTTAGCATTCATAGATAACTACTCTAAATGTAACAAAGTACATAATAAATAAACCTCAAACTATGAATATTTCTTGTTAAAGGAGCAATCTTTAATGTCATCCCACTTTCAGCTGTTGGTGGTTTTGTTTGTTTCTAGCTCTTAAGAAGAAGATTCGAATAGAGGACCTCTTGTACACATACACAGGAGCCAATCAGACATCCCAAAGTGTCACCTCGAGCCTCATGAACCTTGTCATGCAGTTCAGGAAGGTGTGTACGATACTCAATTACTGGTGTGAATGGCATTGAATTCTATACAAATAATTATAACAGATATAAATACAACATTGTATCCAACTACCAAGAGTCAAGATACAAGTTTGAACCGTCTCTAGTGACCATGACCTACCTCTACCATAGTCCATTATGTGTTTTACTCTCTTCTGCTAAAGAAGGGACTGATGTAGCCTGAACATTACATAAATATGTGTTTTAATTGTGAACTTTGAGTCCTACAGTTTTCAGGTAAGTGTTAGGCCTTGCCCTTCAACCCTCCTTTCAATGTTTAATCTAATACAGCTGTTTGGAGCCATTTTTCCTTTGAATACATTTTTTTATTAAGACCTTGATTTCAAATAACAATTTAAATCAATTGTTTATAGACTTTTGTGGTTGGGATTTGTTCATTTTGTCGTACATTATATGAGGTTGGTTTTATATAGGTTGTGCAACCACCCGAGCTATTTGAGCGCAGAGAGGCCAAATCACCCTTGTTTTTGCGCTGCGAGCAGTATTGTCTGCCCAAATTGGTATACGAGGAAGGTCTTCTGAGTCATTCACTTCCCAGTAAGAAACACATATTAGAAAACATGCTGAGTGTGTTTTTTGCTGAGAATATTCATCGTTCATTGCAGCCTTCAGGTTGGTAACTTGACCAATTAATATTGAGTTGAGTTTTTGGGAGAGTAATGAATCACAAAAAAGTACAAATTGTTTTAATATAATTAATCTAATAAACAAGTTTTCTCTTTGTGCTTATGACATACAGTAATAAACATGAAAAACAAAATAAAATAATCTCGGTTTTAAATATTTTCACTTTTTATAGTTTTATTTATATTGGAATTAAACCTACTTTATTTTAAACTTCTTTTTCCCACATCTTAATATGTGTTTGATTTGTACACATATATTTTTACTCCAATGGAATAGGCATGAAGTAGGTAGACATTTTGAGAAAAATTACCCACTGTTTTGTTTGGAGGGAGAATGGAAACCAGTAAGGTAAAAACACGTTCAGTACATTATTACATTTGAACCTCGATATCCCCGTTATGACAATCCAGTCAAAGACAAAAGGGACGCGTTAGATCTTGCAACTACCGATGGGGGTAAGCTTATATTAAAATTATTTGTGTCTTAAAAAGGGGATAAAAGGATGCTTCTCTTGCTCCGACCCTGGCATGCTCTGAGTCATGTAACATAATATTAATGATTAAAATAGAGTCCTAGGGTAATTAATTGGAAATTAAATGGGAATTGAGAAGATAGCAGCCAAGCTAATCAATTTGGAGAATCATCCTTCTTGAAAATCTAGAACAACTCATAACTTTTCCTCAACGCCATTTATTCCCAACTTTAAATTAGAATATTATTATATTTCTGATTGTGCTTTGTTTTATGTTCTAAGCAAAAGAAAAGAGGTGGAGAGCTGCTTCTCTTTTACGAGGTTCTGCAGTCTTTCACCATTAGAACTACAGGGCTTGGCGTTGGAGGACTCGTATTGTGTAAGTGCCTTGAACTTATCTTTTAATGGTTGATCCTGCAGACAAAGAAGGGAGTGTTTTACTAGAAATGGATCAAATTAACTCTTTTACAAATCTGAAAATGTATTTTACCTACAAATCTTGACTCAAATCCAAATTCAAACTTGAATCTTAAAAAAATACATGCTAAACATAGGCAGTTAACTTTACTATTATTATTAATTCCTCATTTGTTTTAGAATGTAGATGTACTAACTTTGTACTAACACGTTTGTTATATTTCGTTCAAACATTCACTTAAAGGGTAAAATACTGCTCTGGTGTCGGTTGTTACATTGGTCTTAGGTATAGGTTAGAATCCCAATTAGGTGTTTTAAAGGTGGTTTTCCCCTAAAATGGTTTCCCACTCTCTCATCAAATGTGGGCACATTTTCTCTAGTTATATTGTCCTAATCTATATAATTTAGTGTAGTAAAACACTTCCAAGTAATAGCCCAAACAGCTATTAAGATGTGGTGACAAAAAATTACCTACAGCTTGAAAAGTTGGTAAGACTAATAAAACCAACACCAAATTATTGAAAATAATTTGATTTGAAAAGACTGAAGTCTAGACTACCACACTGGTGGTTTACTGTTCCATATTTTCACACACATATACAAAGTAATATTTTCAAGCTTTCCCTACCACAAGCAACTTATCTAATAGAGTGTAAACTGGCAGCCTAATGTCTATTTTAGCTTAATGATCGTACTTACGCTGACTGGTTGACTGTTTAGTGAATGTCTTATTCACTGCTCTTATTTGAATTGTACTGCATAGAAAGCAGCACTTAGAGCTCATAGGAGATAGAAGAGCTGAACATGAAATCATGAGTTTAGAAACGATCTTCAGTTGGAATCGACAGGGCACACTCCTATAAAATTGGAAGAGTTGTAAAAACACAGCGTGGGAACATTGGGGAATATTAAAAAAAAAAAACCAGGGAAAATCCAATGTTAACTCAAATTTAGTTAGTGCTGCCATCTTTTAGACACTCAATCATGAGAAATTTGAAACATGCATTTCATTGAAGTTGTGCCACATGTTCTGAAGCTGAAACTGAAAATATCACAACTTAAACTTTGAGGTACTCACACAGTTCTAATATAACTGATAGCTGTATATAATCCTTAGGTCATCTTATAAGTATGTTTGAATAAAATAATCACACACTATATAATTTGATTTGAACTAGGAGGGACAGACATCACACTATCACACTGAACCTATATGATGTTGGGGTATGTTCATTCAGGTGTGATTTTTATCCCAAACACTTTAAACGGTATTTAAGTTGAGTGCTCTACTCCAAGTAACATTGTAGAATATGTGATTTTGTCATGGTCAGCCTGCTGCATGCCGCACACAGGACATCTATATCTTCACTGCTGCGTCACAGATACCAGTGGTGGCCTGCGGCTGAACATCGTCTCTCCTCGCTTTTCTTACTACCCCCTCTGCTGCCCTCGTCTGGTCTTGTTTTCACTGCTGTGGCTGGAAGAAGTGTTTATACATACACTACACACATCCACCACCCCATGCCTGAGACGCTGGAGCATCGCATACTGAGAAGTCGCAAGGTGCAACAGGTTAGTACATCTACTACTCTACACATATCCACCACCCCATGCCTAGACGCTGGAGCATCGCATACTGAGAAGTCGCAAGTGCAACAGGTTAGACATCTACTACTCTACACACATCCATTCACCACTTCATACTGAGAATTAGTCAAGACTCCATTGGAGCCAGTTTTTTTATGTACACACAGTGAGCTTAACTTCACTCAAATCAAAAACATTCAAATAACACACAAATTTCTCAATTCATCCCAAGCTGTCGTTATCAGAAACATTATGCGGATATCCCGAATGAGTTGTCAGGCGCACTGGACAGAAAATAATAATACCGAAAGTTTTGTATTTTTACAGATGTGGAAACAAAGTGGGCAACAGCTGTTGTCTCTAGTAGAAGGAGTGACCATCAAACAGGAAGTTGAAGAACCATCAGAGACTGCAGTGAAGACCCACAATCTGGTTCATAAAGTTCTTCCGCCCACCTCACCCTCAAAGGTTTATTCTTCATATTCAGCTTATTCCCCGATATTCAAAGTTACATATTTATGGGGAAAAAAGTTCATTAGATTTAATTGAAATAGAAATCAAACTAATACCTTAAATAAATAACTATTCGGTTCTGTTATGATTTTATCAACAATTTGAAAATTGTGTAGAACAAACATTCATTATTATTTGTTTGTATTATATTTGTAAGAAGGTATATGAGAGGTGGATAAAAACACATAAAAGAACGAACACAATATGGCTTTTATAGTGAAAAGAAGAACACATTTCACACTTCACAAAGCACAAGTGATTGAGAAATGTATGGTAGTAAGGAAGAAAGTTTACTGTGCATTCGTTGATATGGAGAAAGTGTATGATCGTGTATATAGTAGTATGTGACAGAAAGTCTTGAAAGAGTATGGTGTGGATGCATGGTTAGTAAATACAATTATGATGGTGAGTGATGTTAAGGTGGATGGAGCTTTGCGTGAATGGTTTGACATTGAACAGGGGGTTAGACAAGGTTGTGTTATGTCTCCATGGTTGCTTAATGTTCATTTATTGGTGACAACACTGTTTAGTAGAATTGGATTTAGCTTATCTAGGCTTTGGAAGTATCGACTACAGGCATTAATTTTGTTGTACTTGTATTTTCAGTCACTTCGTAGTCCAAAAGTGCCAGAGAGTAAGTCTCCCAGTAAAAGCCACCACGAAGAGGAGGGCAGATTCTCCATTCTTCCAGAGTTCCCCCACAAACCCCAGGACTCCACTGTGCTAGAGCTCCAGCCCACAGACATGCCCGCCTTCCTGTATTATACTAGTCCCAAGGTCACTATTCTATCATTGTTTAATTTACAGCAGCATTATTTGATGTAATGATTATAAGATCTAGTTGAACTGTGTGTGTGTGTGTGTGTGTGAAGGTCCAGACAGGGTCACGGGATCTCTACTCCTCCTGTGCCAATGCAGCATGGGGGTCTATCAGACACAAGCACTGCTTCCCAAGAGAGGGCCAACAGACGTTGTTGTATGGCTCCCCCGAGTCTGCCTCGCTCTACATGGCTAGAACTCGCCTCTTTCACCCGCCAGTATTAGGAGGGCTGGCAGCCTCTGTACCCAGGTTTGGCTGGTCCAACATACTCGTACCTGGTGAGTACCCCACGGATAACACCTCATTTAGGTGATAATACAGCTTTAGCCAGACGTCACATTATGGTACTGTTATCTGTTTTGTACTTTAGAAAACAGTGGAATTGAAAGCAGTAAATGACTATACCAAAATTGAAAATTTATTATTTTGAAATGATATTCTTAAACTCATTTCAATTTCTCTTTTTTCGGATGAAGCATGCAGGTAAATCACACTTTAATATGTTTTCTGGCTTGAGCTTAATTGTCTAATTTCCTGTTTATCGGCCTGGGGATGGTCCAAATTATTTTTAATTTATAAGAAACGTAGAGATGTGACCAATAAGAAAGACAAATGCACTGTATGGATTTCACAATATAAAGAGGAAGACAGTTGAAACTTTGCACATTTGTCTCTGACAAAGATGTAACCAGCTCCTATTCTTCACCTAAGATTAATTCTGATTGAACTCTCCATGAGGGCGTGTTTTGTGTGCAACACAACTGTTAAGAAGAGAAAGCAGATATTAATAAACCAAATTTATTTATTAATCATGTATCTCATTCACTTTTCCACCACACCTAATGTCTTGATTTTTTGTTTTAGAAATATGGATTTCTATTTCAAAGTACATTTGAAACCGTTCCAAATTAATTATTAAATTGTATACTTATCTCTTTTTCACTTTATGAGGTAATTGTATTATAATTGGAAGAAGGTGTAGGAAAGGTGATAGAA
The DNA here is from genome assembly GCA_039000515.1 of Timema cristinae. Classification (NCBI taxonomy): domain Eukaryota; kingdom Metazoa; phylum Arthropoda; class Insecta; order Phasmatodea; family Timematidae; genus Timema; species Timema cristinae. The sequence continues at coordinate 49,541,564 of JBCFYV010000001.1, forward strand.
ACATATCAAAGGGACAAACACTACATGGCTTTTACAATGAAAATAACACGTTCCACTCCCCCCTGATGAGCTTTGATAGACTGGGACTTAGGTCTGTGGATTTTGCGGTAACAATCTATGTTCTTCAAAAGCAGCCATTACCTCTTTGTCCAATGGCAGCAATGTAAAGTGTGAACTGTGTTCTTCTTTTCATTGTAAAAACCATATTGTGTTTGTCTCTTTTATTGTTTCTATTCACCTTTACTACAAATTGTATACTTAGCATTTTAGGGATTAAATAACTGAAAAAGATGATCATTACATCGTAATCTTTGCAGACAAGACCACTGATGTATTTAATTTACAGGAAATTGTTCTTGTATACAGATATGTCATTGTTTGGTTTATTGAATGTTTCTGTTGTGTTGTTTTTTAAAATTTAAACACTCATGTTGCTGAAACTCTCTTCCAAGTAATAAATTTAGAGCTGCTTTGTCATGCGTTGTTGTCTAGTTGTTCTAAAGGTGAGTTAGCGACCTGCTATGGAGAATAAAAGTGCCCTTGAAGTGTCCTTGAAGTGTTGTACAGGGTGTACTTTGTACCTATTGTCACACATGCAGCAGAACATGGACATTGAATGTAAGATGGACTAGGAAAGTGGAGGCCATGGGGAGAAACAAGATAAGGAATGAAGTTATCCGCAAAGAGTGGGTTTACAGGGAGTACCTGAGATAGTAAAGAGAAGGGAAGAACAGATAACAAAAAGTTACAAGTGAAAGGAGAATAGTGGAAGGATAGAAGAAAATGAGGCATATTACTAAACTGACCCGATCACAGACTGTAAACAGTTGATGATGATTTGCATCCAGGTGAAAATAGATATATCCTAATAATCATTATTTATGATCATCATTAACTAATTTCATTAAATTCAAAAGGATTTTTTTCCCAAAAATGTTTGCCAATTTTAGACACACTTGATACGTTATTATTAAAACTATCCATAGGGTCACAATCAAAATAATATGTTTATTTTCTATAAAAAAAATGTGGTTCCAACAAATTTTGTCGAAATTAAATCACATCTGTCAAATTTATTCCAGAGCCACAAATGCCTTTGACCAGTAATGAAAAATTATTACTATGTGCTACGTGAGTAGTACTATGTGTGTACCATCTTGGTCAAAATAAAATAACAAAATTAAGTGTTATTTTTTCCCACAACTATTTTAATATGTTCCAAAAAATTTAACTAAGTTACATACTCTATTTTTAATATATAATAGTCATAATAAAAGGCCCATTGTATTTATTCATAGTAAACCAAGGTGGTACTTTACGTGTCTAACTTAACAACATTGTTTTAATTTACCTTGAAATTTCTGTCCAGAAATTCATCTAAGAGGATCAAAAATCAAACCCTTGGTGTCTTAATAATCCTATTGTGTATTCAAACTTTACAATATCTTCAAATTAGATCTAAGTTTTTGGGAACAACATTAGTATTTTTCTATTACTATGTAAACCTAAAAAACCATTTAAAATGAAATTACACATTTCTAAACTTTTCAGAATCAATAAACTAATATAACAACTTAGATCTTACTTTGAATGAAACATAGTAAAAGGTCTGTAATATTAAACAACTAGGATGGTCAGTTGTAATCTGTATAAATGCTTGATTTACCTCTGTCCAATTTACATTTTTCAATTATTTTTAGTATCATCTACTTTATATTATACTTTATTATACTCTTTTTCATTTAATTGAAAGAGTAGCTGGCTTGAACTTTGTTTTTATTGATTAAACACATGCGATGTCATAAGAAAAGTATAAAATTATGTGTATTTGTATAGAATGGTTTCATTTATTTGTTGTGGATACATACATTTAATTTACTAATATATTTTTACTGTTGCTAATATTCAACAAAAATGTACATTGATTTTTATAAAAATGTATCTGTCAGGTTAAACATAAAAAAAAAACACAAATTTGAGAGAGTAGATGAGTAAATATCAGTTTTATGACCATTCAACGGGTTAGAATTGAAACTTTTTGAGGAAAGGCATCTAAGGGAGAACCCGCATCTATTTTGTTTCAAATCCGCTACGCTTCGTGCTTGTAGAGAACTTCAATTCCATTTCCCCCTCTTTAATTCAACTTGTGTACAACTAGACATTTTGTCGCCTGTAGGGTTAACTGACTGGCAGGTATACATTCTTTCCAAAAATAGATGGATGCCTTCAACACTGCACAACTCGCGGGAACAATAAAATAACCGAGATAAAGAAAGGAGAGGTTGATTTCTCCTTTTTTTCCTCGACTCATGTTTGGAAGGCCGGGTTTCTATTTCAAAATGATACGTAGCTGTATAGTTTTCATTCAACATTCTTCAGTTTTGTACACTTGTATAATATAGTATATTATATTTGTATTTCTAATTAAGGTGTAGGCCTAAAACCTTGACATTTTGCATTAATTAATACAATAACTAATTCTAATTGAAAGTTAATCTTTAAAATAAAAGGTCCAATAAATTAAAATGTGGTAAATCTTTTAAACGGTTTTAATAATAATTCATAATAGACCAAATTAAAACTACTTTGGATAAAAACAATTTATTTTTACATTAACATTATATACAAGGATTTTACCTATAATAATTTAAAATTAAGAAGGATTGTTTATAGGAAATGCACCAACATTCTACTGATGAGGATGAAAAAAAAAAAGAAATGTGATAACTATAAAGTGGAAAACACCCCTCACTGCGTTTTGGCCATGTATACTCTAATTCTTGTAGGAAGAACGGTTTAGAAAATACAAATAAATACATAAAAAAATTGTGGTCAACGTTGATGGTATTTTACTTAATTATTATTTTAAAGGTAGGCCTAGTTATTATATCTATCGAAAGTTAAAGATGTAAATCACATTACTTGAGTTATGAATAAATCAATGTAGTTTTACTAACGTTTGTGACTGTCATTTACTCTGTTTACGATCAAAATTATAGTATACTCAACCTAAAGACAATAAAAATATAAATTATATTAATAAAATCTTACAATACTTTATAAAACAATGGTGAGAAAGTTAATACATTCCATGTGTGTTTAATTCCCTTAGTATTTACAAAGTCCAGTCCTTTAACATTATGGAAAGACTATAAATAAAACCAATTACAAACTAAACACTTCTTTTTTATTAATAAACAAATTTTTTTTGTAAAGTCTCTAATCTTTAAAAATATTTAAATCAAGTATTGGAATTAGTGATTAAGAAATGTTGAAATTAAATCTAACACTATAAGATATCCTTAAATGATTGAGTAATTCTGTTTTTGAGGTTTCTTATTGTTTACAAGTATCAAACATTGGTATGTAAAAGTGTAATTTAAAAAGTAGTTTTATAATAAATTTAAATAAATTTTATATAGAGTCACATCAACAATATAAGTTAAAAATAAGAATATTAATGCATAAGTAAATAATATGGATGCAATAGCTCTTTGTTACAATCACATATAATTAGAGCAAGTAGAGTTAGCTAAGACAGCGTTGTTATAATTATATCCAGCCCAAAACCCCATGTGATTTTATTAAAAATACCCCTTAAATAAACAACAAAAAACAATTATTATATTTGAATACAAAGCAATAGTCTAATTAATTTTTGAACATAGTTAGTCTATTTCCCTTTTAATACTTATAAATATGATTAATTACTTTAAATAAAAATGTAGTAGATAGATTAGAAATGGAATTAAACATACTAACATAGGACTAGATCAAACTAATGTTATTGAATATTTTAAAGAATACACATACAATTTAAATTTAAAACATTCTTTTCTAAGAACCAAATCTTACTAACATGATTGCATGAAAGTTTTATTTTGAATTTTGTTAACCAGTGTCTATTGTTTGTAGTTCCTTAAATTTTTTTTATAAAATATAATATTATTGTTAGGCCTAGATTTTTTCTTTTTATAGTAATAATCCAGGCACTAATTAATATGTTAGAATGATTGGTTGAATCAGATAACATACATAATACCTTTAATCACACCACAACAAACCCAATAAAACCTAATATAGCCCAACTTCTTTTTTAAATAGCCTGGCTTTTTTTTCCAAGCCTAAGCTAAAGCTATTCATTGAGAATAGAATGGTTTGAATTTCTAAAAAGTTAAACAATTAAAAATAACAATTCTAGAATCGTACTTGTGTTGTGTGTATGATATTTTAACACACACGCACACATATACAAGGACACAGACATGTTTGGGTTTGATCTTCCTCCTGACAATAATTTATAAGCGAAGGGTGTCCATATTAATTTATATACTCAATCGAGTTCGGTCAGTTTCGGCTTTATACAATTAATATAGAGATTTAAACAAAACTCATCAAAGTAGCATGTCTTTACTCTAACACCAATTTAAAATTACAATCAATCTTGCTTAAAGTATTTATAGGTTTAAAAATAAAAAATGTTCAGTCACTGCACGGAAAATTTTATAAAATTTATTCCAACTGAATATAAAATAAATAAACCAACTCTTGGAGTTACTATATGAGATTATTAAGATTTCCACATTCACTTAAATTTTTTACGTAAAATTTTTATAAAGGGTGGTTTTCCCATTAATTTTCACAAAAAAAAAATAATCAAAATGTTTCTAACAAAAACAAAATATTCATTTTTTATATATAATTAGTTTATAATATAAAATGCCCATCCTATAACATAGAAAATTTAAGTGTTTCCTCAAATGGAAGCTATACCACCAAAAAAAACTAGTGCAATTTCTTTTGTTCTACCTTGGATATTTAGTACTCGTATTTGTGTGTGTTATATTTTATATATATATATTTATATAATATATATAAATATAGAGGTCATGGCACACCCAAAAGGAAAACTGGGAATTGGCTCCCCCCATACTCAATACAATTTTTTAAATAATTAATTATATTTTTAAAATAAAGAGCATTAAAGTTTTGATCATAACTCCCTTTTTAAAACCATTTTACATTTATTTCAAAAGAAAAATGCTATTCACATTAAAAAAAACACCGAATTTCCTATTGAAAAAATACAAATTCATACTAAACTTGATATATTTGTATCAACCTAACCTATTAATTTGATTTAAAACAACCTTTTTACTTTAAAAATAACAAAAAAAAATACAAGGAAACGATCTATATCTTAGATTGTGATTGTCAAAAAAATCTAACCAGATTTCGATAAATTTCACGTTCATGACCGCTGAAACCAAAACATGGTTTTGCAATGTCCTTTGTCTGTCGGTCCATAAATTTTTATACAAACCTTTTATACATTAAACTTTTTTAAACTTATTATTCTTATCATCATCACATCATCTCCTAAGTATATCTTATCATCATTAAAACTAACATTACTACAAACATCTTTCTCATAACCATCCCCATAATCATCTTCAAAATCATAATAATTTTATTCATCAAATACTCATAATAATAATCTTTATTATTATCATTATCATTACATTACACCCCTGTTTTATACCAGTTGGGGTTTACCATTTACCGAAGGTAATGATGGGGGTGGTTTAATAAATGAAGGACCTACAGTTAACGTGGACCGAACCACTGGAGGCCTCATTCCCCACATTCACAAAGTGATTAATACTTTCTTTCAAGATGAAATTAACCCCGGCCCCCACACAAATCTCAACTATTTTCTTATGAAACTTGGTAAATTTTTTAAACTATCACAAATATATCATCAACAATAATAAAAAAATAAACATTTTTACAATGAACTAAAATATAAAATAATATTACTAAATTTATTGCATTTTTAGAGTAAAAAAAACAAAAACATTAAAAGCTATTCTCACTGAAGAATGTCTATTTGAAAACCATTTGGGACTCAGTTGCAAACACCCTCATGGAACTGTGAAAAGCAGCGGTCGTTGACATGGGGAAAATGCTTCACGAGACACCACAGAACCGCCGGAACTCAAATTTAAAAAAAATGATATTCTCTTTAAAAAAAAACTAAGTCTTTCAAAAATTTCCCGGGGGAAAATATTCAATTTAAGGGGTAAATAATAATTTTTTTTCATTTTTTTTAATTTATTTTTTTAAAAAAATTTAATTTTTTAATATACCCTTTTCAAAAAATTAAACATATTTAACTTTTTTTTTTTTAAAATTTAAAAAATTTCCCGAATATCCAAAAAAAATCTTTTTGAAAAAAATTTTAAAAAATTTTAAAAATTTGGGGGGAAAACATGGAAGAAAATCTTTTAATTATTTAAAAAAAATTAAATTAAAAAATTTAATCTTTTTTTAAGGGTTTATTTTTAAAACAAATTAAAATTTTTTTAAACAAACCAACTTTTTTTTAATAGGGGAAAAAATTTTTAAACTTTAAAAAAAAACTACCACAGATTTAAGAGGGGTTTATACAAGTTTTTTTAATATTTGGGGGACTTCCCCTTAACTCCAAACGCTTCATTCTGATAAAAAATAAAATTTTTTTTTTTCCTTTTATTTTTTCTAAAAAATAATTTGGGGTTTCAAATAACGCTTAAGACCAACACCAACCTTTTCAAATTTTAAATTTATTTTTTTCGAAGGAATGATTTACAACAACCAACAAAAGGTACAAAATCATTTTTTCTTTATCTTTCATTCAACAAATTGTCTAAAGAAATAATCTTGAATTATTATTTATTAAAAAATACAAAATATTTATAAAAATTATTCAATACAAACCCTAAAAATGACTAAAAATGATTTAACCATTTTCTATAAAAGTTGTTATTTAAAACCCTTTAAAGCCATTTGCAGTTCTCGGTGCTATTGCACATAAACCCCCCAATTCAAAGGGGGGGTTGTTTCTGATAGCTTGCAATCCATTGTTTTCTTTACAACTGTATTCCCGTGTACCATCACATCCCTTCTTAAAAATTATAAAGAAAACCCCTACAAACAATTTTGGGGAAAAGCTCAGGGAAAACATTCAACCAAACCAAAAGGGGCCGGGTTTGTTTCCCCCTTTCCCGGGGGAATTTTTAAATTTTTAAAAAAAAATGTTGTACATAATTCCTTTAAAAAACACTTAAAAAAATAATAGCTGTCCTTTAACCCTTATTTTATTTAAAGCAAATTGAAAAAATTTAAAATATCTTGGGGTTTTTTAAAACCTGCAGATTTATTTTTTTAAAAATTAAATTTTTAAAACTACTACCTGCTTAAAAAGGCCTTAATTGCTGTTAAATTTTTACCACAATTAAATAATTGAAACATATAATTTTAATAAAAAAGGATTTTTTCCCTTTCCCCCCCTCAACTTTGTCTTTTTATTCTTGCTTACTTTGCAATCAACCACTTCCCCCCACCAAACTACCCTTTTTTTTAAACCCCCCTCTTAAATGGGATGGGGTTTTTAAACACTGCATGTCAGTTTTTAAACTGTTCCATATTCCTTCCCCCTTTTAGAAAGCCCTAAAAACCTTGCTTGGGGGTTTATTAAGATATTTTGTGTTTGAACATTTTATTTTTTTAATACACTAACTTAGTTCCCTTAAAAATTTTTTGCTCTAATGAAAAATTAAATTTTATTTAAGTTTTTGTCCATTTCCCCTTTTTCCTGTAAAATAAATTCTCATTTTAGTTTTTATTTTTTTTAATAATTTAAAATGGGGGGGACTAGCCTTCGTTCTAAAAAAATGTTTGTAAGTCTGCACCATGCAATTATTCTTTTTAAATACAGTATCTTAGTAAAATAAAAAATTTTAAATTGCTTTATTCATCTTTAACCACAACAACTGCCTTTTTTTAATGGTAAAAAAAACTAAAAAAAGCACCATTTTAATCTTTTAAAAACAATAAAATTTTAAATCAGGGGGTAATTAAAACAAACCTAGTACTGTTCAAAAGAAGCAAATTTTTTAACTAATTCCCCTTTTAAAACACCCCTACAAATTAAAAAGAATTGTGGTTGTATGCTATTGATAATGATTTTGCTCATTGAATTTAAAAAAAAGATACTAAAAAAATTTTACAACTTTTTTTGCCCAAATTTAAAAAAAAAATTTATCGAAAAATCCATTACCACTTCACTGTTACAAATTAATCACCTGAGTTCCAAAGGGGGGGACTGGGGGCTTCTCCACTTTTTTTTTCTTACTTTCTTTTCAGGACAAGAAAAATACAAGTCCCCCAAATTTTTATACATTTACTTTTAATTTGGGTAAACAAAATTAATTTTTGCAAATTTATAATAAATATTAAACAAAATACAATATTTATTATTACTTACATATTTAAATTTTTTTGTTAACCTCATATTTTACATCAACTTTTCCACCCTTTGGGACCAGTCAGTTTAGTAAAATGCCCTCCATCTTACTCTATCTTCCACCTTCTTCCTCCTTAATCTCTTCCATTCCTCTCCCCTCACTTGCCACTTTCTACTATAAACATTTTCATCTCCTACTATTTCTTTACTCTATCTTTCCCATAACTTCATTCCAATCTTTTCTTCTCATCTCCTCACAAACTTATTTCCATGGCCTCCACTCTACGGTCTCTCTTATTTGTTAACCAAAAAGATTAATTTTTATAAAAATGGTTAACAAAATAAACAATAGGAAATAATTAAAATCAAATATTCCTGAGCAATATCATAAAAAAGCACATAGGAAATATACATCTATAAATTAATTGGGAAAGGCTTTAATGGATATTGAATTTGAAAGGGATACACTTGGTAGAAAAAAAAATCTTCTCTCAACCATTATATTTCCATTGTAAAACTTTTTTTTACATCCCCCTGTTTCCCGTGGCCTAGGTCTTTTTTTAAGCCATATTTTTCACTACCCGGTTTAGGCCTATCGTACTTCATATCCTTAAATCTAACTTTAAAAATAAGGCGGTACAACACCAATCCCCACCATTACTTCATCATTGAAAAGGATAAACCCACATTTCACGATATAATTTTTGCCTTCCAGAACTACCCCACTGAGCAATTGTCAGATCATTGTAAAATCGCTTGAAGGATCATAAAATTAAAAATTTAACAAAAATTAAAATATTGTACACTCCTAATGCCGCATTGACGTTTCTCTTCCCTTTGAAAAGGTAAAAAAATAAAAATCATCTAAATAATTCTGCCCCGATAATAATAGGGATGGCATAGGTAAGTCATTAACTCAGATAATATGGCTTGAAATTGTTTTCCCCCTCTTTGAAAGTGTTGAATCTTTTGCTACAGAATTTATTTTAAAACAGAAAACTTGTTAACTATAGCTTGGCTTTCTGATTTTACTTTCTTTACGCAACATTGTTTTGTCATCGCAAAAAATTTTTAAAATATTTACTATTAGAAATTTAAGATACTAAAAATAATGAAGAACTTTTCTTTTTCTTGCATTACATTCACCACCACTTAAAATTCATTAATTCCAATCCTTAAATTCACTCCCCATTTATCTATTTTTTCATTTTATTTCATTCATTCAAATTGATTCTCTCACTCAATTTCTGTGTATTACTCACATTCATTCACTTAAATTAACTGAACCATATTAACTTTGAATTTTTTCTCTTCACTTTACGAAACTACTAGTTCAATAAGGAAAACCCTTTTCACTTATGAGGTAATTGTATTATAAATTTGAAGAAATAGGAAGGTAAAAAAATATAAAAGGACGAACATAATTGGCTTTTAAATGAAAACTATTAGACTTTTTTACATAATTTTTTTTTATGACTAAAAACACTAAAGTTAAAAAAATAATATCTTTGATTTCTTCTTTTTTTCCTTTTTTTTCTAATCCCCTAGTTCCAAGTAAACATTTCCCTTTTTTTATATCACTTAGCCTTACTACCTGTTCAGGTTTTACACATATTTACTAATTATGCTAATGAGCCATAGATAAAGAAGGCTGAGTTAAGAAGGAGTGTACCCACATTTTCCTGGAGGGAGAGTGTAAAACTATTTAGGGGAAAACCACCCTCATTACACCCGATTGAGATTCGAACTTCGATCTCCCTGGCCTCAGCAGTCTAGTCTAACAAAAGAGTGACACCTTAGACCATGCGGCCACCGAACCAGGTTTGTTACACACTTTTTTTTTTTAGTCTTTTACAGCTTAACATGTCTAAATAAATAAATGACCAAATAGATTTTTAATCAATGATGATAATAATAACAATATTGTTGTATTAATCCTTTCATATGTGTAAAAAAAAACCAGCTTGAAAGTTAATTTACTTATAATAATTACTACTATAAAAAAAATAGTGATAAAATTAGGTGGTGCATTGCGTACCCTCTGAAATCTTTCGCACACCCTTATACATACATGTGCAATGGTTTGACACGTACACCACTTCTATAATGTTATACTTGTAGTGTTAAAAACAATCCTACCATCAGCTTAGTTAAAAGGTTGTAAGTTCTATCAACAGTTCAAGATCAAGTCCTGCCTTTTAGGTCCGAGAGATGCACACTAACCTTTCATCTAACGTCTGTTGACTACCAAACTGATATCTTCATATGATTAGGTTCAGTGGTTGAATGCTCTAAGATGGTGTTTCTCATAGTTTTGGTGATTGAGGACCACTGAATCGAGGTTATGAATACTGTGGGATCACCGGAGCCTTGGTAGTAACAAGAGATAGGGGTAACGGGAGTCTGGGGTGGTTGAAAATTATTAAGAAATAACATTATTTCTAGGCGACTCCATTTCAGGACTGTAAATACAAGGAAACAATTAATAAACTAAATCACATGTTGAAAAAAAATCACACAACTTCATTGAATTAGTGAGTAACAGTTGTTTGACTTCCTGGGAACTAGTGTATCACTCGACGGGCCACCACATATCACTCTTTGACAAACATTGGTCTGAGACATCACACTCTTATTAGGCCGGGTTACTAAAGGTGGGGAGATTGGGCTTTGAATCCCACTGAGTGTACTGAGGGTAGTTTCTGTTGTTTCCCACTTTCTCTCTACACAAGTGTAGGTATATTATGTGTGTTGCTTAAACAGGTAGTGAGACGGAAAAAACACACCCATTGAAGCACCATTGTTCACACAGTCCAAGGTGTCAGTCTTACAATACACTGTATTTATGGTGTAGTGAGGTTATCAGCCGAGTGCACTTTTGTTGATTTTAAACGTGTGATTTAACACGCCACATATTTCTGCTAAATAAACCTTCTAAATGCTGCTCATTAGAGTAAATTATTAATAACCTTGGCATTGAATGCACTAATATAAAAATGTATTTGCAATATTTATAAAAAAATTTTTTTAACTTTAGCCATTTTAAACTAATGCTTTCACTAAATTAAATACATTAAAAAAATATATCTCACTACTTATAAAATAAGGTAGTACCATTTTGAAATACAAATTAACTTATAATAAAGTTAATGTAATCAGTCCCATAAGATTGCAAATTTCAAGCATAATTTGATTTAAATTTATACTTTGTAGCTTATTCAACTTTATCTTGATTATTTTTGAAACTGTTTGAATTTATTTCTTTCCTCTCTGGTCAGAGGAGTTTTCGGATCACCCTCGTGTGGAGGTATTGGCAACCACTCCCCCATGTTTGTCAAGAGAGAGGGGGGCTCAACTCTCATGGAGGGAAAGAGGGATTAATTGTTTCAGAGGGAGGATTGGAAACCTCTGAATCACTCGAGCAAACTTGGTACTAAGAGGGGAATGATGAGTGAGGGAATTGCTATCGGCTTTAGAATTTAATCAAGTCTTTTCTTTAGTGCTTTCTTTCTTTCTTCTGAGCTTTGTATCTCAAGACATTAAAATAAATATTTTTCACTCTATCCCAAGGTATATAGATATTTTTTTAAATCTGATGTTTGTGGCTGTTTTAACTTCCTCCAGAAACTATTTTTTGTTAAAAGTTGGGGTCTGAATTTTTAAATTAAATTGTAACACCTAAGTATATGCAACTTTTAAATTCTTAAGGTGTAGTAAAATTCCTATTTTCACTTTTATGGCTTACAACACATACACATTTACAGATATCGAGTATAACTTTTTTAATTTGAAATCCAAGGAATATCTAAAACATTCATACTATTCAAAATTCGAATTAACCATTTTAATGAATATTTACACAGTTGGTACACAATAAATCAATAATCTCAAAAACTGCTACAAACAAACAATCACATTTTATACATGCTATATAAAACACACATACACAATATATACAAACAGAAAAAAACAAGAAAATTTAAACACAAAATATAAAAACTTAAAAATATCGATATAAAAAAAAATTGCAAACTTAAATCATTGAGGACGCGCAACAGGAAAGTTTACTACTTTCACTGGGCGTCATGTGACTACATCATTACACAGAAGTGATGAAAGCCAATCCAACACATCCCCTATTATAGAAAACTATTTTGACGTTCTTGATATGTGGGGGGATTTAATAAACATTGTTAAGATAGGTTTTAAATATCCCAATATTTCCTTCTAAAATTCAAATTAAAAGTTATTTTTTACCATTGATTTAGATAGGAATTTCCTAGGGAATTAGCCAGATGCTGCTGTAAATGATTTTAAAGGAGGTCCAGTAACTGAATATTAATAATACTTTTGATAGTTTTCACTTTAGTAACAAACGACATTCGATGCCTAGGAGCTTTGTCTTTGCCAATTAACTATCTTTTTTCATCTTACATCCACTTTAATAAACGTACATACATAAAATGAAGATAATACTTAACCATCTATCTTTATAAGTATGCATATATGAGGGCTATTCAAAGCCTCAGAGGTATAATTGTTAATGGTGTCATTTTTTTTATTATCTATTTTTTGGCAAAAGACTATTGCCGGTGACAAAGAGGTTGATATTTGATTCTCAGGTTTAACACTCATCTCCACTCAAATGCGATTAAAATTCCTCTAAAAATTCAACCTTGTCACCCATACCTTCCTAATGCTAATCAAATACTAAAACAATAGGATGAGAAATCAATATTTGTTTAAAAGCACTACCAGTGCACCAGCCATACTTTGAACCAGATCACCTGTCAACAATAACCAAATGCAAACAAGTCTAATATTTTTGACCTCGCTACCACCACAAAAAATGTTAATAAAATACAGAGCTACAAATCTATTTAAATCTATCTACTGCATAGTTGTTTTAATTTATTTGGTTCTGAAAATTTGACAAAATGTTGAAATGAATGTCAGGAATTCCTTCTCTACTTGAGCAAACACTACTTTAACTAATTTTTATACCTTTTTACATTTCTGTTGTATGTTTTCTTTATTAGATTGATAAATAGTATTTTCAAAGTTATTGGTGCAACTTTATTTACATTTCTATTGGTTTTCATTGAATTTTATGCTTTGAGACTATACAATTGTTTAATTAATATGATATTATAACATTCCTCTACAGCTCTTTGATGTAGTTACATTTTGTCATAAACACTGTAGAGCAGTGATTCCCAACCAGTGTTCCTTGGGCCGTGTCTGGGGTTCCGCAAGAATTTGCAAAAGCTTGTGAAAAAATAGTATAACCTGCCATCTTTTTTTTTGTAAATCAATAAACAAATTAAAAAATATTAAGGTTTCAACATGACTTATAAATAAAACAAAGAAGCATTTTGAAAGTTTAGCTTGGTTCGACTTTGCTTGATAGTTATTATTTAAGAACCAAGAGAGATTTAGGGTGAATTTTCTTGAATACGGCTGACGTGTGTGGCCCACACTGATGTGTTTGTTTTCTTACTTGCGGCAATCATATGTGATCATTTCTCTTTGATAGTAGCAGCTCCAAATTTTCTTCAGATAAAACATTAAACGTTCTTTTTCTAACTATCTTGAGGACGAATTGTGGCTTCTAAAACTAGCATACCTGGCAGATATTTATGAACCCCTAAATAAGTTGAACACCAACATGCAAGGTCCTAAGGAAAATATTTTGATGTGTTTAGACAAACTTGTAGCATTCATAAATAAAATGGAAAAACATCTTTCTAAGGGTAATTTTAAAATATTACCCCTATTTTCTCATCTTCAGAGCATTACAACTGACAACCACTGTAAAGCCATTATGCCCCTGATTTACAACCATATGGAATTTCTGGCTGAATGTCTTGACAAGTACTTCCCTTCTTTGTCATCTGAAGAGTATGATTGGGTCAGGAACCCTTTCACAGATTGTCCAAGAAGTTCACAAAATTTACTCAGCCTGCAGAAAGAACAACAATAATTGGCTGAGCTGAAGTATGATCGTACACTAAAAATTAAATTTAATGAAATGTCATTAGATATGTTTTGGATATCAGTGAAGACAGGATTTACTGCCATCTTCCAGAAAAGTATAAACATATATATGAGATCAAACAATTTCGTGTTTAACGAATATAAAAACAAACAGAGGGCTATACTGTTATCTGTGGAAGAAGAACTTTGTGTGGGCCTATCAAAGATGCGACCATGAATTAAGTTGTTGTGTCCAAAAAAGCAAGCCCAAGTTTAACATTAAATTAAAAAACAGTTGGAATAATTTTTATTATATTGAAACTTGTATTATTTTCAGTTGTGAATTAATAATATAACAATAAAATGTAACTTATTTTTTCGTTAACAAGTTTATAAAAAACCTTATAATAACACAAAAATATTACAAAATATATATACCAAGATTTTTTATAACTAGATGTAAACTGAAAATGTTTTGTAATTTTTTATTAACAGTTAAATTAGTAATCTAAATATTAATAGACTGTAAATACTCGTGTAGTAATTTATCCAAAAGTATGATTTAATTATTATGTACTACTAATCCTGCTGCTTTACATGTCTTTATTTAATTTAACCCTGTCGAATCTATTATATGTCAGCCAGGTAGGGGTTCCTCGAGATTTTTCGAAATATTTCAAGGGTTTTTCTAAACAAAAAGGGTTGGGATTCACTACTGTAGAGTGTAACTTTTGTCGCTGCTGTTCACCCCTGATTGGTATTTTTTTTAAATCATCTTTTTAATTAAAATAATTCTCAACTCATCTCTGTGTAATTCAACCCTGATTGGAATTATCTTTCTTACACTATCGTTTTAATTAAATTTTTTTTTTAACAATTCACTGCTTTGCTTTTTTCTTTCTCTTTCTGTAAATCATTCAAATTTGTCAATGAAATTTCTTCTAAATGAAAATAAATGGGGGGACAAAAAAACTAATGGTCTTCATTCCTCATTAGTCTCCTGAAGACATTTTCTTTCATGCCATTTGGAACCATTTCAAGACATGACTCGTTTGCATCCTGAATCCGAGTATTTCATTGAAGATGAGATTGAATTAAATTAAACGGAATCTTGAAAGGGAGGAGCGCAGTCTCTCTTTCAAAATGACAAATAGGGAAGTTAATTCTTAGAGGATCAAGGAAGTGGATCTCATTACCCTTAAAAACTCTCATAATTATTATCCTCTGAGCATATTTTCTGTGAAAATCTGAATTTTGAATTAAAGTGGTTGATATGTCTTTTACAGAAAACTGGAAGTAGATTAAATTTAGAAATGGCCGTGTCCATTGTGATTTAAATTAATAGATTTGGTGTTTTATTGTTTAAAATGTTATTCAAAATTAATATGTGACATATTTAATTTTATAAAATTTACCTTAATAAAAAAATAAACAATACTAATTTCAATATTCTATGTTAATTAATTACATTTTGTCATTCAACAGAACCCTCTAGCACCTAAGGGTGATGTCTGCGGACATACATTCATTAACAAAAATAAAGGTTTGATTTAGAGTTCACTTTTTATCACTAAAATTGGTACAGTGAGTTTCAAATCACCTTGTGTGTGTGTGTGTGTGTGTGTGTATAATATATATATATATATATATATATAATTAAGATTAAAATTCATGTAATTATAGTATACATATTTTTAATTTTTTCACCTTTTAGGGGTGGGTAAAGGGAAATAGAATTCTTATGGGGGCTGTTTCTATTATGGCCAGGAAAACATTTTGTGGGATACATTTTCCTGTTCAGTACTAATTGAAATGATTACCTACAGTACAATTTTCACAGGATTTTCTTCTGATAGCAAAAAAAATAAAGTTAATATATATGCTTTCGATATGTCTACATCAAATCATGTGATCTGCACTTGACACTTTTGATAGATATTATCAATACCTATCAAACAACGCTGACAATATAGTAAAATGTTATCAATGTTGACCACAAACACATATTTGTCTTTTGTAAAAGTTTCTTTATACTATCATAATATATCGCGGCAGTTAGTAAAGGGATTTATTTACACAGCCAAGGGGCCCTGCTCTGTATTAAGGGCTGTGAGGACTTCAAGGGCAGATCTATCAAGCAGGATATAAGTATGTTAGTCTTCATTATCATCATGAGGTCCCAGGTATAAATAATCAAAGTCTTACTAAGAATCTAGAAAACCACCTGAAAAGGTATGTGGTTTATAGTGAAGTTTAATGTTATTTGTTCCCAGACAAGCAAACGCTGGTGACAGATGCAGGGAAACTCTATGTTTTGGATGGACTCCTTAAGAGGCTCAAGGAGCAGGGACACAGAGTTCTTATTTACTCACAGATGACTCGAATGATTGACCTGCTTGAGGTGAGTCAATTATAATGGTCCTTAATAAAATATACAGGGGTCACCAAACGGTTGATTGCAAAAATACCGGTAACTTGGGATGGCATCCTCGATAGCTCATGTGAGAAATATATTTTGTACTTCCCAAAGTAACTTATTGTTGAAGAAGTTTGCCTTTAGCTCAGGATATGTGTGGTCTCGATGGTTCTGGTTCCTGTTGCACTCTGAGTGACGGCGTTACTCTGCTCTAACTGTCTTGAGTCACCATTTCCAACTGAAAATGGTGAAAAACAAATACATAAGTAGGCTCACAGATGAACATCTTCAGTGAAGTGATAAATTAATCACCAAAAATGAAATAAATGTAATACATTTCAATGGCTGCTAATTATAGTAAAAATCTACATATTCTTGATGATTAAAGCTTTTACAATGTAAAGAAGAACACAGTTCACACTTTACATTGCTTTCCCTAGACAAAAAGGGATTGGCTGCATCTTCAAGAAAATCGGTCTTTACCACCCAATCCCCCAACCTAGGTTTCATTCTATCAGAACTCATCAGCAGAGAGTGTGAAACGAGCAGCGCAACTTCCTTAAAAAAATAAACCAAAAAACACATAAGGTATAAAAAGGGAATTTGTAAAGAATGATAGGGCACTTGGATAGTAACATGTTCCTTTTCCCAAACTTTACAACGTTACTGTGGAATGCCAGGTCACCACCGTGGTTCGGATTCCACGTTAAACTGTAGGTCCTCCATTTCATCTCACAATCACCCTACCATTACATATTAGCGTAAGTGCGTATAACCCGAATGGGTAGTAAGACGCGGTGCTAATAATAATAATAATACAACGTTACCTCTTAAAAAAAGAGAGAAAAAAGGTTTCCTCAAACAGATATTATGACATTCACAATAGAAGAAAGGGTTGGGTTTTTTTTGCCAGGAAAACTGAATATTGCACTGAAAATATATTCTAGAGTTTGATTGGTCACCTTGCATATTTGCCTGTTAAAACTGAAAAGTAATTAACAAGGTTATAATTTTCTCTTTATACCTAATTCCGCTCTCTTTTGGATTTTATTTGTCTGTAAGTTATATATCTCGACTTCTTCTACATCCTCAGTCTCATTCACAAGTTCTGCTGAGAACCACACAAGAATAGCTCTTCCTTGGGAAAACTCTCCATTAGGAAGTGCATGTGTGTGATTTCATTCATGACTCTGTGAAGTGACCGTGAAGTGGTGGCCGATTGAAGGTTTGGAAGACACGCTTGACACAGTTTGTCATCCCAGCCTGGGACATTGTTACATCTCATTAACTGTTTGTGTGTACTATATGTTTATTTTGTCATATATGTTATGATCAACAGAGGGGAACCACAAAATAGTCGTGTGGAGGGTTTTATTTTTGTGAGGGATGTCCAGATTTCAAAATTTGGGTCTTTATGGTTTTACAAAATAAATGTGAGCTGGTATATTTTTCAGGGAAATGGTTATCAACACTTTAAATGAAACAAATCCAATCTAGAGATACCTCAATTTTTAACGTTTATACTTCAGTTTAATTTATTCTAAGGATGTTAACACAAAAATACTAGAAAATGAGTTATAATAAAATATTGAGATTGATTCTAGTTATTTTCTTATACTCACATATCAAATAAAAGGCTTGGTGGTTCAATGCAAAAGTACCAATAACATTTGAGATACCCATTGGTTTTTTTATATCCTAAATATCCTTATTCTTCCATAATTATGGATATAGTATTTACAATCAAATGAAATGTTTACCAGGAAATTTATCAGAAAATGTCATATCAGTGGATTGTTAAAGCACTCACCTACAACAATTTTAATATGAAATGTCTATTATTTTTTGTTAGTTTTATTTATTTATTTGAGGTATTTAACGTGCACACTCTGAACTGATTGGTTATATCACACACTAGAATTTCTTTGAGCGAGAACAAAAGGGCCAACAAATTTTGCCAGAAAAGGTATTTTCACATACCTTCTAGGTTTCTTTTACATCCAACAATCAACATAAAACTGATGGAACTATTTACCCTCCAGAGGAAGTTGTACTACAAATTTGTATCGCTCAAGAAAATTGCGTCGACCCCGGCTGGGATTGAATCCATGAACATCGGGTCCTGAGGCGAGCACTTTACCCAAAGACCACTGAGGTCGACTTTTTTTTATATTATTTAAACACCACTTATTTAAGAATCGGTTATTTATATTAAACTATAGTGAATGCCGTAATGGATGGGAAAAGTATAAACATATCCTTGAAACTAAAAACTGTACATTTTAATTTTTGTAACTAAAATTAATTTAAAAGTTTCAGCACAAAAGTTGGCATTTATGAGATCAAATTTAAGTTCTAGCAACATTTGTCTAACATTCCTCAAATAAATAAAGTAATTTTTTATGGTGTCACAACATGACATTTTAAAATAGATGACGAGTGTTTTATGGTTTTGAAGCTTCAGAACTGCCATTCCCATGAGTTAGGATATTTTCCTTCAAGCAGGCAGTTCCCTAAAGTAAATAAGGTTATCCATGATTGTGTTACCATGAGTGCTATCTGAGTATCACGGAAAGGCAACACACTTGAAAACAAAGCAAGGTAAGGCAGTGGGAAGCTTTATGCAGCCATGCGTGTAGCAGACACATGCATTCATCAGACCCTGACCACACTTGGACAATGACTGGCGGGGTTGGCCACACATTTTATGTACCTCTACAGTGGTGGCCAATGAATGGAAAATTTCCTGTCACTTTTTTTATCTTCATACATCTATTGTTATTTTTTTATTTATTTTTTGTCACCATGTTTTAGTTCCATTCAGTCTATACACACATGTATTAATTATCCTACTGTATTTGGGATGAGAAAGGTTGAATTTAAAGGAAGTGTATCCACATTTGGATTAAGGAAAAATCAGTTGGGATGGGGAAAAACTACCTTCAGTTCACCTGACTGACAGTCCAGCCTATTGAGCCTTAGACCATTCGGCAACTGAATTGGGTTGATTGGTATCTGATTTGTATCTGTAAATAGCATCTTAATAAAATTAATTCAACCCTTGTATTCCAAGATGATAAAAAATATGCCAGATACGTATCAAATTTGTATCAGATATTTGAAATGTTAAGTAACCTCTGTCTTTAAGTTATAGTAAATGTTTTTGTCATGAAACACATTTGTGTGAAGGTAGTTTTGATAATAGAACATGATGGAACCAAACACGATATTACATTGTTTATACTGTCTGTATCTGTTAAGATGAAGGAAATTGATGAAGTACTTTGTTGATGTGGGAATTGTCGGTGATGCTGCATGAAGAAGAACACGTTTACATTTGTGATATACATGAATGTATTTTTAATATGCATAATTTATGTACATTATTGTTTAAATTAGGACTGAAGCCAGCAAATTTACCTCAAGGATGCTTGAGTAGAAATTATTTGGCTAAAACATTATTTAGTATAATAACACATAATCTAGTAATTAGTATTATTTTGGACTGTCTTGGAGTCTACAATCACAAGGTAACTTTCTTAAGCTCTTGCCCTCCACTTCTGATTCTCTAAGAAAATTTCATGTATAATTTAAAGTGAGGAGTATATACAACATTTTACAAGCAGTATCTCAAGAAACACATTCTATGCCATATGTATAGTCTTGTCTTGAGTACAGTGTAATATGGGTCATGTTATTGTTGCCCAGTGTAACCTGGTCTTGTCACCGTGGCTCCAGTGTAACTTAGTCTTGTCACCGTGGCCAGTGTAACTTGGTCTTGTCACCATGGCTCCAGTGTAACTTGGTCTTGTCACCTGGCCCAGTGTAACTTGGTCTTGTCACCGTGGCTCAAGTATAACCTGGTCTTGTCACCATGGCTCAGTGTAACTGGTCTTGTCACCATGGCCCAGTGTAACTTGGTCATGTCACCGTGGCCCATGTAACTTGGTCTTTTTCACCATGGCTCAAGTATAACCTGGTCTTGTCACCATGGCTCAGTGTAACCTGGTCTTGTCCCCAGTGGCTCCAGTGTAACTTAGTCTTGTCCCGTGCTCAGTATAACCTGGTCTTGTCACCGTGGCTCCAGTGTAACTAGTCTTGTCACCGTGGCTCAGTGTAACCTGGTCTTGTCACCATGGCTCAAGTGTAACTGGTCTTGTCACCGTGGTCTCAATGTAACTTGGTCTTGTCCCGTGGCTCCAGTGTAACTGGTCTTGTCACCGTGCTCAAGTAACCTGGTATTGTCACCTGGCTCCAGTGTAACTGGTCTTGTCACCGTGGCTCCAAGTATAACCTGGTCTTGTCACCGATGGCTCCAGTATAACCTGGTCTTGTCACCGTGGCTCCAGTGTAACTGGTGTTGTCACCATGGTCCAGTTAACCTGGTCTTGTCACCATGGCTCCAGTGTAACTGGTCTTGTCACCATGTCTCAAGTATAACGGGTCTTGTCTCCATTGCTCCAGTGTAACTTGGTCTTGTCACCATGTCTCAAGTATAACCTGTCTTGTCTCCATTGCTCCAGTGTAACTTTGGGCTTGTCACCATGTCTCAAGTATAACCTGGTCTTGTCCCATTGCTCCAGTGTAACTGGTCTTGTCGCCATGCTCCAGGTAATGGTCTTGTCACCTGCAGTTATTGTCTTTACGGGCTCCAATGTAACTTGGTCTTGTCACCATGGTCTCAAGTATAACCTGGTCTTGTCTCCGTGGCTCCAGTGTAACTTGGTCTTGTCACCATGTCTCAAGTATAACCTGTTTGTCTCCATTGCTCCAGTGTAACTTGGTCTTGTCACCGTGGCTCCAGTGATAACCTGGTCTTGTCACCAGTGGCTCAAGTTAACCTGGTCTTGTCCCATTGCTCCAGTGTAACTGGTCTTGTCACCGTGGCTCCAGTGTAACTTGGTCTTGTCACCATGGTCCAGTGTAACCTAGGTCTTGTCACCATGGCTCAGTATAACCTGGTCTTGTCACGTGGCTCCAGTGTAACTGTCTTGTCACCAGTGGCTCAGTTAACCTGGTCTTGTCACCATGGCTCCAGTGTAACTTGGTCTTGTCACCATGTCTCAAGTATAACTGGTCTTGTCTCCATTGCTCCAGTGTAACTTGGTCTTGTCACTGTGTCTCAAGTATAACCTAGTCTTGTCTCCATTGCTCCAGTGTAACTTGGTCTTGTCACCGTGTCTCAAGTATAACCTAGTCTTGTCCCATGCTCCAGTGTAACTTGGTCTTGTCACCGTGCTCAAGTATAACTTGGGTCTTGTCACCATTGCTCCAGTGTAACTTGGTTTGTCACCATGTCTCAAGTATAACCTTGTCTTGTCTCCATGCTCCAGTGTAACTTGGTCTTGTCACGTGGCTCAAGTATAACTTGGTCTTGTCACCTTTGCTCAGTATAACTTGGTCTTGTCACCATTGTCCAAGTGTAACTGTCTTGTCACCATGTCTCAAGTTAACTTAGTCTTGTCCACTGGTCTCAGTTAACCTAGTCTTGTCACCATTGCTCCAGTGTAACTTGGTCTTGTACCGTGTCTCAAGTATAACCTAGTCTTGTCTCCATTGCTCCAGTGTAACTTGGTCTTGTCGCATGTCTCAAGTATAACCTAGTCTTGTCTCCATTGCTCCAGTGTAACTTGGTCTTGTCCCATATCTCAAGTATAACCTGTCTTGTCTCCATTGGCTCCAGTGTAACTTGGTCTTGTCACCGTGGCTCAAGTATAACTTGGTCTTGTCACCGTGGCTCAAGTATAACTTGTCTTGTCACCATGCTCCAGTTAACTTGGTCTGTCACCATGTCTCAAGTATAACTAGTCTTGTCACATGGTCTCAGTATAACCTAGTCTTGTCACCATGGCTCCAGTGTAACTTGGTCTTGTACCGTGTCTCAAGTATAACCTAGTCTTGTCTCCATTGCTCCAGTGTAACTTGGTCTTGTCACGTGTCTCAAGTATAACTTGGTCTTGTCACCATTGCTCCAGTGTAACTTGGTCTTGTCACCGTGTCTCAAGTATAACCTAGTCTTGTCTCCATTGCTCCAGTGTAACTTGGTCTTGTCACTGTGTCTCAAGTATAACCTAGTCTTGTCTCCATTGCTCCAGTGTAACTTGGTCTTGTCACCGTGTCTCAAGTATAACCTAGTCTTGTCCCATTGCTCCAGTGTACTTGGTCTTGTCACCATTGCTCCAGTGTAACTTGGTCTTGTCACCATGTCTCAAGTCTTGTCTTCGTGGCTCCTGTGCAACGTTTCCTGTTGTAGCCCGTGATCCAGCTTCCCGTGGGATACTCATCTAAACACTTTTTAATGTGTTTTTTACCTCTGTAGACGGTCTTTTGTTAAGTTCGTGCACGAGCGGGCAACCTTCACCACCAAACTGAGCACTAGTAAATTGCATTTTATGGTTTGGTTTGTTTCACTTTATGGCAGAGAATAAAACATCTTCAGCCTTTTTTTTTAAAGGTACAGTTATGTATAAAGTATGTATTTCCCCTTTTTAAAATACAATGTCTTCAAACAATCTCTTAGGTCATATGATACAATCTTAGAATGCACTCAACCTATTCTATTATCTGATGTAAGAACAAGATAAACAATTTACTTCTTTTATTGTTAAAACTTGGTCTTATTTATTCTTGCACAAAAACAATACCATATCTTGAGTAACTCACTTGAAACTATTATAATGAGTCACATTTTTAAAATTCGTGTTTCAACACAAACTTAGGCACATGGTAAAATACATAGAATTGACTTGGTCTGGTTTGTCAGTGACTCCGAAGTCGAGGTTTTTATCCCAGTCAGGTGTATGTTTATTCCCCAATCAACCTTCATGTTAGTGCAGGTACATCTCCTATAAATTTACCTTCCTCATCCTTACACTCATTACTGTAAATATGTAGACAGCTGGACAGGTATTAGGATAAAGTGATCATAAAAATGACAGTTATAATTTACAATTCAAGGGGCTCAGATAAGAAAAGTTATTTGAAAGTACCCGATTTAGTGTAGAAATAGGATAGAATCTTATAAGAGGAAATCACACTTGAGAAATCACTCCTCAATGAAGTTGGCCAGGAATCAAACCCCCAACAACTTTATTACCACATCGACAGACTGCAATACATGTTTAATACTTTAGAATATTCAGCCACTATTTTGTATAACATTACTGCTGACATTAATAATCTCTTGTCTAAAACTATACAAATTGATCGTAAAGTGTCAGTTCATCAGATTTTCAGCTCAACTGACTTTTTAGAATCATTCTCTTTTTCAATATTACCACAATTTTCCTTGAACTTAGTTTTCATTACTACATTTTAATTTTTACATGAAGGTCCATTTTAGAAATTACAAACATATTTTATTCCATTCAAATACCTTTAACCATATTATTAGTGTTATTTTACAGGAATTAGTAATTTAATTATATCAAAAGTAACAGCTGGAGATGATTTGATCTGGCTTATAAGTTGGTCTAAAAACTTTTCTATCTGTTCTTTCTATTAAAGTTGCATTGGAAAACACAAGGAATTTCCACAAAAGCTGATTGAAAAACTTGATTATTTGTGAATTCCGGTTTTTAACTACAAGTTTTAATAGTAGGTCTTTGAATAGAAGGTAAATTGAACTGAATTACTAAGCACGCTGTCATGCTGATGATATATGTACTAACTCCCTACCCCACCCCCGGCTCCCTCTTTTCCACCGAAACATTGGGTTGTATAACGACTGCATATATTTCTCCGTAAAGCTTGAACCATTGTGCTTTAAACACCAATCACACAATTATACACGCGTTAATTTTATGAAAAACCTAATTTGATTCCTTAATACTCAATTCATAGTTTTCTGGATACATTGAAATTTATTTTGTGGTAAGAAGCTAACTTTTATATGTGAATTTCTTCTCTATACAAGTCCAGGCTTACCTTTTTCATAAATTTAATTTCAATCATTTGTGTTGATTTCATTTCTATTTTGTTTATGCTATCTTTATTTTGTTGGATCCAATGAATTTGTGTAATATCAGTAAGTATTTTGTAGAGGGATACACAGTTAATAAGTTATAACATTTTTCTTTATTATAGAAAATAAAATTGCATTTAGCTTTGTACGAAAACAACCATATACATTAGGGTCTTTTGGGGTGAAATTATTATTAATATGACATGCAAAAACTACTCCAAACGTAGCAAAATTTTGTCTTAAAACAAAGAAACTGTAGAAAAGTAAACTGGTGGATTGTTGCAACGCTGACTGCAAGTTATTGTGGTAATATTGATACAAAGCTTTTTATTGGACACAGTTTGTCCACAGTGGCCCCCTTGTGCAGGTCTCGGCTGAGTGTAGAAGGGTTGGGGTTAAAGGGGGATGATGTCACCATTTATTGCTAGGGTCCAAGTCCAGACATAGATAGGTGTGTCCCTGACCTCATGTTTTTTACAAGGGTGATTTTAGAAGAGTTTTTTAATTTAGTCCAAGCTAGAGGAACACTTGTTTTACTCTGATCCCCGAGCTTGAGATTTGTAAAATGACCCATTTCCATCATTCTTCGACTTGCACAAGTCCCACAATTTCCAACTGCATATTAAAATTACAGAACTATATTTATAGAGTTGATATGTAATTTAAAATAATGATCTTTTGAGGTAAACACTATACTGGTAGAACCTTATTCGTGCACATATCATTATAATAATTTTTGTATGCAGTCTGCATTACATTCATGGCAAGATTTACTTCATAGTCCATCCTTCCAAGTGAGTGAGTCATGTAGACATGTCCCAACTTGAGTATATTTTGTGGATCATGTTGTGGTTGTATTGTAGTGGAGGAGCCAGTGTCTGTGACTCACCGAGTCAAGGAGAGGAAGAGGTTACAGTCCAACTCTGTGAGGGAATGTCAGATAATGCTGCCAGGAATATTAAGAAGTTGGATGGACTCGCTACAATGGCACACAATAGGAGATATCTTAGTTAAAGTAGAAATATATTACAATATATCCTACTGCGGAGCTATCGAAATAAAACAAATATTGATAGGGCTTGAGGGAGAAAAGAGTGTTTGAAGGAAGATTTAGAACACCCTCTTTCCCCTGAAAATGTGTGTACACTGCAAGCCTCTTTAAGCTTTGTTTCAATTGCAAATATTATGTTGATGTTATGAGCAAATCTTAATAACATTAAATATTTTAGTTATATCATAAAAAGTAATATGTAAATTTTGAATTAAGGAAGCCATCTAAGGTCAAGAAAATCAAAGAAGCTAAAATAGAGGTCATCTTCAAACTTGAAATTAAAGTTTTTCAGTTAATTCTATACTCTTTTTGAGGTTTGAAAATTAACAAGTCAATAATATGCCTGAACAACTTTAGTTAAAAATATGGCGTGGAAAATCATCTCATCTTTCTCTTAGTATTTATTTCACACCCTCCTGTCGAGGCAGTGATACTTCCATTAGAAAGGGAATATTAGTCAAGCATCCATCCCAGGGATAGTAAACCTGCAAACTTTAGGCCCAACGTGACCTTTTGAGGTGTTTGGTATGGCCCTTTCAAATCTTGGTAAATTATGTATCTTCATTGTTTGTAAATTATACAGTTTCAAATGGCGTGTATTATAATTCATTGAAATAAAATTTAATGTTTTAAGCATAACATTAAAAAAATCAATTGCTCTTTTTTAATCTATTTATTTATCTATAGTAGGAGCACTATCATATTTTAGCAGAATTTCGACAAAATTTACACAAAGTGGCAGCCTTATTAATCATCCATGAAGTGGCATGTGGCGCTCCAATGCCAAAAGTTTCCCCTTCCCTGATCCGCTCTATCCCCATTAGTATAATGTTATCAATATTAACCACTAAAATATACTGAAATATCCATCTGATGGAAATTGGACTTTAGTATAAATTAAGTTTAATAGTGACAACACTTTTACAAGAATCTCCATACGAGCATCTAGACTAAACATGAGTCTGTTTCTAAAATGTTGCTATTTATTGTTTCCAGGAGTACATGTGGCACAGGAAACACACCTACATGAGTTTGTTTCTAAAATGTTGCTATTGTTGTTTCAGGAGTACATGTGGCACAGGAAACACACCTACATGAGTCTGTTTCTAAAATGTTGCTATTGTTGTTCCAGGAGTACATGTGGCACAGGAAACACACCTACATGAGTTTGTTTCTAAAGTGTTGCTATTGTTGCTATTGTTGTTCCAGGAGTACGTGTGACACAGGAAACACACCTACATGAGTTTGTTTCTAAAGTGTTGCTATTGTTGCTATTGTTGTTCCAGGAGTACATGTGGCACAGGAAACACACCTACATGAGTCTGTTTCTAAAATGTTGCTATTGTTGTTCCAGGAGTACATGTGGCACAGGAAACACACCTACATGAGTTTGTTTCTAAAGTGTTGCTATTGTTGTTCCAGGAGTACATGTGGCACAGGAAACACACATACATGAGTTTGTTTCTAAAGTGTTGCTATTGTTGTTCCAGGAGTACATGTGGCACAGGAAACACACCTACATGAGTCTGTTTCTAAAATGTTGCTATTGTTGTTCCAGGAGTACATGTGGCACAGGAAACACACCTACATGAGTCTGTTTCTAAAATGTTGCTATTGTTGTTCCAGGAGTACATGTGGCACAGGAAACACACCTACATGAGTTTGTTTCTAAATGTTGCTATTGTTGTTTCAGGAGTACATGTGGCACAGGAAACACACCTACATGAGTCTGTTTCTAAAATGTTGCTATTGTTGTTCCAGGAGTACATGTGGCACAGGAAACACACCTACATGAGTTTGTTTCTAAAGTGTTGCTATTGTTGCTATTGTTGTTCCAGGAGTACTGTGGACACAGGAAACACACCTACATGAGTCTGTTTCTAAAGTGTTGTTATTGTTGCTATTGTTGTTCCAGGAGTACATGTGGCACAGGAAACACACTACATGAGTCTGTTTCTAAAATGTTGCTATTGTTGTTCCAGGAGTACATGTGGCACAGGAAACACACCTACATGAGTTTGTTTCTAAAGTGTTGCTATTGTTGTTCCAGGAGTACATGTGGCACAGGAAACACACTACATGAGTTTGTTTCTAAAGTGTTGCTATTGTTGTTCCAGGAGTACATGTGGCACAGGAAACACACCTACATGAGTCTGTTTCTAAAGTGTTGCTATTGTTGTTCCAGGAGTACATGTGGCACAGGAAACACACCTACATGAGTTGTTTCTAAAATGTTGCTATTGTTGCTATTGTTGTTCCAGGAGTACATGTGGCACAGGAAACACACCTACATGAGTTTATTTCTAAAGTGTTGCTATTGTTGTTCCAGGAGTACATGTGGCACAGGAAACACACCTACATGAGTCTGTTTCTAAAGTGTTGCTATTGTTGTTCCAGGAGTACATGTGGCACAGGAAACACACCTACATGAGTTTGTTTCTAAAGTGTTGCTATTGTTGTGTTCCAGGAGTACATGTGGCACAGGAAACACACATACATGAGTTTGTTTCTAAAG
Organism: Timema cristinae; assembly: GCA_039000515.1. NCBI lineage: Eukaryota > Metazoa > Arthropoda > Insecta > Phasmatodea > Timematidae > Timema > Timema cristinae. The sequence goes on from JBCFYV010000001.1 coordinate 49,569,772, forward strand.
TGTTGCTATTGTTGCTATGTTGTTCCAGGAGTACATGTGGCACAGGAAACACACCTACATGAGTTGTTTTCTAAAATGTTGCTATTGTTGTTCCAGGAGTACATGTGGCACAGGAAACACACCTACATGAGTCTGTTTCTAAAGTGTTGCTATTGTTGTTCCAGGAGTACATGTGGCACAGGAAACACACCTACATGAGTTTGTTTCTAAAATGTTGCTATTGTTGCTATTGTTTCCAGGAGTACATGTGGCACAGGAAACACACCTACATGAGTTTTTCTAAAGTGTTGCTATTGTTGTTCCAGGAGTACATGTGGCACAGGAAACACACATACATGAGTTTGTTTCTAAAGTGTTGCTATTGTTGCTATTGTTGTTCCAGGAGTACATGTGGCACAGGAAACACACCTACATGAGTTTGTTTCTAAAATGTTGCTATTGTTGTTCCAGGAGTACATGTGGCACAGGAAACACACCTACATGAGTCTGTTTCTAAAGTGTTGCTATTGTTTGTTCCAGGAGTACATGTGGCACAGGAAACACACATACATGAGTTTGTTTCTAAAGTGTTGCTATTGTTGCTATTGTTGTTCCAGGAGTACATGTGGCACAGGAAACACACCTACATGAGGTTAGATGGTTCCTCCAAGATATCGGAGAGGAGGGACATGGTTGCAGACTTCCAGACTAGGTCATTATTTATTTATTTGACAAATAGAGTTGAATTTAGATAGCAAGGAACCTTTTAGACAGCTTAAAACATTACTTAAACAGTTTCATTAATCTATATATATGGTCATGTGATCAGAAACAGAATTTCCTGGTAGATAATAAAAATATCAACAAATAATAAAATAACATGTTATCACTGTGACAATTTTTTTATATTTTATTTTATTTTATTATTATAATGTAACATTACCTTACATATGATTTCATTTGAACTCTACCTTCTAACTGTAAATAACTCTTACATACTAAGATTTCTAAACTAAACAGTGACAAATATTTAGTTGTTTTTTCTCTTCTCTACTCCTCCATTGTGAGGAAGGCTTATTGTAGCTGTGCTTGTTTGTTTTAGACAAGATATCTTTGTGTTCTTGCTGAGTACTAGAGCTGGAGGACTTGGCATCAACCTCACTGCTGCAGACACCGTGAGTCTGCTTTGCTATACTTACGTTACATTACAAATACATAAAAAATACAAATACATAAAATACATGCTAGGAAAGCTAGCAGATCTATTTTCATGTATTCATACATCAAGTCATGCTATCAGCAACTGACACTTCGGATGGATATTATAAAATACAATAAAATAACATCTATATTAATACACTAAAATATTATCCACTTTGACCACAATATTTTGTTATATTTTCTAAAAGGCCCTTTCTATAAAAATATGACTGTACAGTTCAGAATAGTGTTCAGGATTGTGAAATACAGGGTGGGAGATGCTCCAAGTTATGAAGCTACTAGAGCAGTGCATAGCTCTAAATCTTTTCAAGCAGTTTTATGCATGGTCTTGTAAAGGGTAGCTATGCAGATGACTTTTAGCCGCAAGAAATACATTTTAAAATAAATATGAGTTTTGTATATTTATGAGGCTAAAATAGTTTGATACAAAACATGTTTACTTTTATTTTTATACAGTGCATAATAAAGTTTGTTACGAGTTGTATTAGTATAATAATGTTGTATGTCTTAAAAACAAAATGAAAAAATAATTAACACAAATAAATCACAACAAAGAAAAGGTTTTTTTTAATATAATATTGTATGAGTTAGTGATTGGGCCGACTCTCCATTGGACTCTTTATACATTGCAATTTTTTTAGCCAATCCTGTAAAAACCACTAAATTCTAACCATATTCAATAGAACCATTAATAAACATGTTTTAACACATTATAAGGAATTAAGCCATAAGTTAAGTCAAGTTCAAGGTTCTATAATGTAGGCATTTCAAATTCATTTTGCAATATATTGATCCATTGTTCTACAAGGTGAGCCATAGAGTTTCTATTGGTGCTTTTCTTGTTGTGACGAAAAATATTATTTTTAAATGTCTATATCATTATTCTAAAATACAACACATAAATTAATTTTAGTAAAACCACATGCCTCTAGGTATTCCTCTAAAACATATATTATTTTAATTAAATAAACGATTTTGAATTAAAATATTATGAAATAGTGCTGTAGCTTTTGTTTGTAATGTTATGCATGTAAACGATTTAAAGTATCTTGATTTAAATTTATTGAAATTATAACAAGTGAAGCTTTTTTTCAATTTTAAAAATTTAATACTTGCAGTTTTTTTACTACCTAAATTATGTTACAAACCACGTGGCTCCGGAAACCTCATTAACTGCTTTTGATGACAAACAGATGCTAACAAACAACTTATAAAAAACTAAGTTTAGTTTTCTGTTTTAACCTTGCAGACATCCAACTAATAGATTAATTTGCCCCTGTCAATAAATTGATTAGTAGCCAACCAGCCATGCCCACACATCTCCTGGTATATTGGAGGCATTGAATAATCACAGAGCATTTGGTATTGGGTGGGGGCAGATGTTTTCAACCAAGATCAACCCTTCTTTGCATCCTCCTCTGGTGAGATCTGTCTGCAGACAGATGTTCCAACACCTTCAAACACACACACACCACTATTGGGCTGCTCTGTCTTAAACAGACACTCTCCTTTTAAACCTGTACAAGATATAGTACAGACCTCAAATACAACATTTTACTATTTAAAATTTATTTAATAGGGATTGATAATATTTTCCAAATGTAACATCTTCACATCATATGACTTGAAGAAAAAAATACAGGCCTTTTATAGTTGTCAGATAATGTTTTTTCGTTGAAAAATAGGATGTGACACTAATATAGTTCACGATAGCTAATAAGGAAAAGCTTTCCAGATAAAATATATTGCTGTATATTTTACTTACCCTCCCCATTTATTTCCCCTTAAAATAATCCGTAACAACTGTGTGATGAAACCATTTAAAAAAGCATTTACATTTGTAATCAAACACATTACATTCCCCTTTTATTTTTACCCAAAGTTTAGCCAGTGACTGACAGGCAGAAGAGCATTTTTATGAAGGAACTAGAGTTGGAACTTCTTCAACTCTCAATAAAGGAAATGTTCTTATTTGTAACCGTGATACAAGTTCAGATTTTTCTAGTTTGTGGTTGAATCGAGTTGAGTGTTCTGATTCCAAATAACTTAGATGAACTCTGATACCAGATTTCATATTTCTTCACCACTAGGGGATGGTACGGCTAAAGTTTCTTAGGAAGACCCTTTTAGAAATCACAAATTGTTTTTTGTGACCAAAATTTATAATATCTTACCATTCTATTAGGTTATTTAATAAGAACCTCTTTATTATATATGTTACAGGAAAAGTAGATTGTTAGGGAGAGTTGACTCGGCCTAGGTAAAGTCGACTTGGTCTAGGTAAAGTCGACTCTTACTAAAAGTATCAGTAAATGTTGATTGAGAATAAACAGAGAATAAACAGATCAACTTTTCCTAGGAAGAGTTAACTATGCCTGCTGTGGTTTAGTAAAAGTTGATTCCGCGCTGTTGCTCTCCACATGCAACCGTTTTGAATATCCCAGCTCTATTTGTTTACTGTTGTTTTCTTTGATCACTCGTCCATTTGTTGTAGTTTTCAACAGTGACCAAGTATTCAGTGTGTGTTTGATTAATTAGTTTCATTGTGTTTTTAGGTTAGGTTAGGATAGTCAACTTTTACTAACTCAAGGTAGTAAGGGTATACTTTCCCTAGGTACAGTCAAATCTGACTAGTAAATGTTGATCGAAATTCATCACTTTTAGCTTTTAATCAACTTTTACTAAAAAGACCAGAAAGAGTCGACTTTACCTAGGCCGAGTAGACTCTTACTGGAGAATCTACTTTTCCTGTAATATATATATCAAAAGTGACATCTGCAGATCACATGACATTAATTATCAATACATGAAGATATATCTGATAGTAACTTTTCTACTTTCCTATGAAATTAAGGATGTGATGTGTTTGATAGAATCTTATAATCTATGGTATAGTTTACATATCAGGAGAAACACCAGTGAACATAAAAAGGGGAATTAGAACTCTACCAGTACTGTGTTATGTGAGACTGATACAAGTGACGTTAAACATGAGAAGGGGAATGAAGGACTCTACCAGTACTGTGTTATGTGAGACTGATACAAGTCACCGTTAAACATGAGAAGGGGAATGAAGACTCTACCAGTACTGTGTTATGTGAGACTGATACAAGTCACCGTTAAACATGAGAAGAGGAATGAGGACTCTACCAGTACTGTGTTATGTGAGACTGATACAAGTGACTGTTAAACATGAGAAGGGGAATGAAGACTCTACCAGTACTGTGTTATGTGAGACTGATACAAGTGACCGTTAAACATGAAAAGGGGAATGAGGACTCTACCAGTACTGTGTTATGTGAGACTGATACAAGTGACCGTTAAACATGAGAAGGGGAATGAGGACTCTACCAGTACTGTGTTATGTGAGACTGATACAAGTCACCGTTAAACATGAAAAGGGGAATGAGGACTCTACCAGTACTGTGTTATGTGAGACTGATACAAGTCACCGTTAAACATGAAAAGGGGAATGAGGACTCTACCAGTACTGTGTTATGTGAGACTGATACAAGTGACTGTTAAACATGAGAAGGGGAATGAGGACTCTACCAGTACTGTGTTATGTGAGACTGATACAAGTGACTGTTAAACATGAAAAGGGAATGAGGACTCTACCAGTACTGTGTTATGTGAGACTGATACAAGTGACTGTTAAACATGAGAAGGGGAATGAAGACTCTACCAGTACTGTGTTATGTGAGACTGATACAAGTGACTGTTAAACATGAGAAGGGGAATGAGGACTCTACCAGTACTGTGTTATGTGAGACTGATACAAGTCACCGTTAAACATGAGAAGGGGAATGAGGACTCTACCAGTACTGTGTTATGTGAGACTGATACAAGTGATCGTTAAACGTGAGAAGGGGAATGAAGACTCTACCAATACTGTGTTATGTGAGACTGATACAAGTCACCGTTAAACATGAAAAGGGGAATGAGGACTCTACCAGTACTGTGTTATGTGAGACTGATACAAGTCACCGTTAAACATGAGAAGGGGAATGAGGACTCTACCAGTACTGTGTTATGTGAGACTGATACAAGTCACCGTTAAACATGAGAAGGGAATGAGGACTCTACCAGTACTGTGTTATGTGAGACTGATACAAGTGACTGTTAAACATGAAAAGGGGAATGAGGACTCTACCAGTACCTTGTTATGTGAGACTGATACAAGTGACTGTTAAACATGAAAAGGGGAATGAGGACTCTACCAGTACTGTGTTATGTGAGACTGATACAAGTGACTGTTAAACATGAGAAGGGGAATGAGGACTCTACCAGTACTGTGTTATGTGAGACTGATACAAGTCACCGTTAAACATGAGAAGGGGAATGAGGACTCTACCAGTACTGTGTTATGTGAGACTGATACAAGTGACTGTTAAACATGAAAAGGGGAATGAGGACTCTACCAGTACCTTGTTATGTGAGACTGATACAAGTGACTGTTAAACATGAAAAGGGGAATGAGGACTCTACCAGTACTGTGTTATGTGAGACTGATACAAGTGATCGTTAAACGTGAGAAGGGGAATGAAGACTCTACCAATACTGTGTTATGTGAGAATGATACAAGTCACCGTTAAACATGAAAAGGGGAATGAGGACTCTACCAGTACTGTGTTATGTGAGACTGATACAAGTGACCGTTAAACATGAGAAGGGGAATGAAGACTCTACCAGTACTGTGTTATGTGAGACTGATACAAGTAACTGTTAAACATGAGAAGGGGAATGAAGACTCTACCAGTACTGTGTTATGTGCGACTGATACAAGTGACTGTTAAACATGAGAAGGGGAATGAGGACTCTACCAGTACTGTGTTATGTGAGACTGATACAAGTCACCGTTAAACATGAGAAGGGGAATGAGGACTCTACCAGTACTGTGTTATGTGAGACTGATACAAGTGACTGTTAAACATGAGAAGGGGAATGAGGACTCTACCAGTACTGTGTTATGTGAGACTGATACAAGTGACTGTTAAACATGAGAAGGGGAATGAAGACTCTACCAGTACTGTGTTATGTGAGACTGATACAAGTCACCGTTAAACATGAGAAGGGGAATGAGGACTCTACCAGTACTGTGTTATGTGAGACTGATACAATGACTGTTAAACATGAGAAGGGAATGAAGACTCTACCAGTACTGTGTTATGTGAGACTGATACAAGTCACCGTTAAACATGAGAAGGGGAATGAGGACTCTACCAGTACTGTGTTATGTGAGACTGATACAAGTGACTGTTAAATATGAGAAGGGGAATGAGAACTCTACCAGTACTGTGTTATGTGAGACTGATACAAGTGACTGTTAAATATGAGAAGGGGAATGAGGACTCTACCAGTACTGTGTTATGTGAGACTGATACAAGTGACTGTTAAACATGAGAAGGGGAATGAAGACTCTACCAGTACTGTGTTATGTGAGACTGATACAAGTCACCGTTTAAACATGAGAAGGGGAATGAGGACTCTACCAGTACTGTGTTGTGTGAGACTGATACAAGTGACTGTTAAACATGAGAAGGGGAATGAGGGACTTTACCATGTACTGTGTTATGTGAGACTGATACAGGTCACCGTTAAACATGAGAAGGGGAATGAGGACTCTACCAGTACTGTGTTATGTGAGACTGATACAAGTGACTGTTAAACATGAGAAGGGGAATGAAGACTCTACCAGTACTGTGTTATGTGAGACTGATACAAGTCACTGTTAAACATGAGAAGGGGAATGAAGACTCTACCAGTACTGTGTTATGTTAGACTGATACAAGTCACCGTTAAACATGAGAAGGGGAATGAGGACTCTACCAGTACTGTGTTATGTGAGACATACAAGTGACTGTTAAATATGAGAAGGGAATGAAGACTCTACCAGTACTGTGTTATGTGAGACTGATACAAGTGACTGTTAAACATGAGAAGGGGAATGAAGACTCTACCAGTACTGTGTTATGTGAGACTGATACAAGTGACTGTTAAACATGAGAAGGGGAATGAGGACTCTACCAGTACTGTGTTATGTGAGACTGATACAATTTACCGTTAAACATGAGAAGGGGAATGAGGACTCTACCAGTACTGTGTTATGTGAGACTGATACAATTTACCGTTAAACATGAGAAGGGGAATGAGGACTCTACCAGTACTGTTTTATGTGAGACTGATACAAGTGATCGGTAAACATGAGAAGGGGAATGAAGACTCTACCAGTACTGTGTTATGTGAAACTGATACAAGTGACTGTTAAACATGAGAAGGGGAATGAGGACTCTACCAGTACTGTGTTATGTGAGACTGATACAAGTCACCGTTAAACATGAGAAGGGGAATGAGGACTCTACCAGTACTGTGTTATGTGAGACTGATACAAGTGACTGTTAAACATGAGAAGGGGAATGAAGACTCTACCAGTACTGTGTTATGTGAGACTGATACAAGTCACTGTTAAACATGAGAAGGGGAATGAAGACTCTACCAGTACGTGTTTATGTGAGACTGATACAAGTGACTGTTAAATATGAGAAGGGGAATGAAGACTCTACCAGTACTGTGTTATGTTAGACTGATACAAGTCACCGTTAAACATGAGAAGGGGAATGAGGACTCTACCAGTACTGTGTTATGTGAGACATACAAGTGACTGTTAAATATGAGAAGGGGAATGAAGACTCTACCAGTACTGTGTTATGTGAGACTGATACAAGTGACTGTTAAACATGAGAAGGGGAATGAAGACTCTACCAGTACTGTGTTATGTGAGACTGATACAAGTGACTGTTAAACATGAGAAGGGAATGAGGACTCTACCAGTACTGTGTTATGTGAGACTGATACAATTTACCGTTAAACATGAGAAGGGAATGAGGACTCTACCAGTACTGTGTTATGTGAGACTGATACAATTTACCGTTAAACATGAGAAGGGGAATGAGGACTCTACCAGTACTGTTTTATGTGAGACTGATACAAGTGATCGTTAAACATGAGAAGGGGAATGAAGACTCTACCAGTACTGTGTTATGTGAAACTGATACAAGTGACTGTTAAACATGAGAAGGGGAATGAGGACTCTACCAGTACTGTGTTATGTGAGACTGATACAAGTCACCGTTAAACATGAGAAGGGGAATGAGGACTCTACCAGTACTGTGTTATGTTAGACTGATACAAGTCACCGTTAAACATAAGAAGGGGAATGAAGACTCTACCAATACTGTGTTATGTGAGACTGATACAAGTGACTGTTAAACATGAGAAGGGGAATGAAGACTCTACCAGTACTGTGTTATGTGAGACTGATACAAGTCACTGTTAAACATGAGAAGGGGAATGAAGACTCTACCAGTACTGTGTTATGTGAGACTGATACAAGTGACTGTTAAACATGAGAAGGGGAATGAAGACTCTACCAGTACTGTGTTATGTGAGACTGATACAAGTGACTGTTAAACATGAGAAGGGGAATGAAGACTCTACCAGTACTGTGTTATGTGAGACTGATACAAGTCACTGTTAAACATGAGAAGGGGAATGAGGACTCTACCAGTACTGTGTTATGTGAGACTGATACAAGTGACTGTTAAATATGAGAAGGGGAATGAAGACTCTACCAGTACTGTGTTATGTGAGACTGATACAAGTCACCGTTAAACATGAGAAGGGGAATGAGGACTCTACCAGTACTGTGTTATGTGAGACTGATACAATTTACCGTTAAACATGAGAAGGGGAATGAAGACTCTACCAGTACTGTGTTATGTGAGACTGATACAAGTGACTGTTAAACAAACACAAGGAGAGTTGAACTTGGTAAAAAAAAAAGTGGTGATTTCTCTCTTTCATTATTTATGCTGTGATTTACTTATTTATTCTTTCCATTCATTTGTTTTAAACTCAAATCAACAGGCACCTGGACTAAGGGTACAACCTCATTTGGTTTGGTTTACGGTGTGTTAAGGTTGATAATGGGGAGGTTAGGGTTCAAATCCTATTCAGGTGTGTTGAAGTTTTCTCCCCCATTCTCTACACACAGTTGAGGGTATATTACATCTACATTTTACCGTCTTGGTCCCTGCCCCATTTGTATAAATACGTGGATAGTATGTGTAGATAGGAAGACATCAGTCTTTTAAAAATATATATGCTTCATTTTGTTTTGTACGTATATTTTTGTTTTGTTTTGTAACTATAACCTTGAATATTCTCTGTGTATTTAGGTTTGTATCTGAATATGATCTCAAAGTTCACACAGTGTATTTGAACACTCACGTATTCACAGTTGTTACAATATAACCACTTTTTTTTATTTTGAATAAGGAAAAGCGTGTAACCCAAATGAGTACTAAGATGCAGTGCTAAAATAAATTAAAGAAACATTTTAGTAACTTTAAGTTATACTATACTACTAGTATGAAGTATTTTCATGCGTATAACCCGAACGGGTAGTAAGACGCGGTGCTAATAATAATAAGTATTTTCAATTATCTCAGCTGACTCTTATCACTTACATCACTAAACCCTGTGCGATATATCTATATTAATAAAATGAAGAGTTTATCTGTCACAAGCATTGCACAATTATCTACCGCATGCAGAGGTCTGACTATTTTAAAATTAGTAGCCCTTATTCACAAACACAATCACCTGGAAGCTGACACTTTAAAATTTTGATTAGATACCCTTTTACAATGTTTCCTCTTATTTTTATATTAACTCTTGTAATACTTTTTATAGTTTTTAATATTTTTATTTAATATTTTTACACCTTTTAAAAAATTGATTAGTTTAACTTTTTACCCTTTTTGCACTATTTACATTCTTTTAACCTTTTTTCCCTAAACTTCAATGCTAGCACATAATAAGGTGAGGTGAACATAAATACATAAATAAACTTCCCTTTAGTATTATGTACACTCATTCTACCCTAAAAGGTAGCTTTCCTTAACAAGTTACACTATGGTACAGCTTATAAGATAGGGTCTTATGCTATCTTTCAGGCTTTAAAGAAGTGTACCATGGTACATCTATTGAAGAGCTTTAGTTTTCTTGGACCACTCTCAACATAACTAAGAGTTGTGTAGGGTATTCCCCGTATCTGCTTGTGTGGTCTTATTTCTACAAGTGACATGTATTACAAGCAATTGACATCTCTACTATCTTCCAGCCTATCTCTGCTTGTGTTTCTAGACAGACAGGAGGATCTTTGTAATAATTGCTGCACCCTGCTGTGTTCTGATTGATCTAGATAACATTATATTGCTCAATACGCTCAAGAACGAAACAAGTACTATTACCTCCGACAAGAGTTGTACAAGAACAGGAACTAGAGTCTAGGTATGGATAGTACAAGTTAGGGAAATTACACTTTTCACATTAAGATAGAACTAAGCTTATTTAAATAAGCTCTTTAAGGTTTATATTAATTAAAAAAAACCAAGACAGTAATTAGTGATGTTCCATTTGCGACTTTGTTTTGCCACTACATCATGGCTTGGAAGTGGCTCTTGTAAAAGAGACCTCTGATCAAACTGACTATAATTATACATCTTTAGAGTTGACTTTACCCCAAACTAATGATAACTTTTTTTTTATGTTTCAATAAGTCAATGCATAAAATCGTTTTTGCTTTCTTTTCTTGGCAGTTGACTATGTACAGCTAATTAGTTTTCTTATTTGTAAATGACTCTGTCAAATCAATTATATGACTTTGCCACAGTGGTTATTTCTGGGGAAGCACTCATGGGTCAGGTATCAACGGAGATACTATCTCAGATGAGGTATTCTCAACTAAACCTATATGTGTTTGGTCAAATGGGTGCCGTATGGTAAATAACATAATAAAAGTACAGTCTTTACAAGCTTGACCTCACCTGACAACACTTCACAAACCAAACGGCCTCCGCATAGTCCTTTTACAATGTTAACATTATTTTAATTTAATTTAATTTAATATTTAGCACCGCGTCTTACTACCCGTTCGGGTTATACGCTTTAAGTACTAATTATGCTAATGGATTAGGAATTGGGAAGGTTGAATAAGAGGAAGTGAACTTGCATTTGCGTGGAGGTAGAGTGGAAAAACATTTAGTAAAAACCACCCTAAGTTCACCCGACCGAGATTAGAAACTTGATCTCCCCGTCCTCAGCAGTCAAGCTCTACATGACGTTAGCCAACTCCCACCGAGGCGGGTGTTAACATTATTCAAAAATGGTCTAAAAGTTACTTTCGTGCTAGACTGGCCTACTGAATACAGGGAAATTGGGTTTAAATCCCAACATGGGCTACTGAGGGTGGTTTTCATGCATGGTTCCTTCCTTGTCATTAACCCATTAGAGTAATTATCATAATGTGTATAACCCGAACAGGTAGTAAAGAAAAAAAGCATTATTCAACTAATTTGTCTTTAATTGAGATTGGGGATCATCAGGGAATTTGTAAAGTTGCTGCAACATCAATGTTGGCCTAACATAACTTAGTACAAGCCCCCGACGAAACTTTCACACATTTCCTGTGAATGATAATCGAGTCTTTTTAATTACCAATCTCTTTGTCCTCACCCCCAGTTATAAGACTTTAAAACCTTGATACCCACTCCACTGGGCACTTTGTTAAAGACAGTCTCATCTTTTTAATTACCAATCTCTTTGTCCTCACCCCCAGTTATAAGCCTTTAAAACCTTGCTACCCACCCCACTGGGCACTTTGTTAAAGACAGTCTCATCTTTTTAATTACAAATCTCTTTGTCCTCACCCCCAGTTATAAGCCTTTAAAACCTTGCTACCCACCCCACTGGGCACTTTGTTAAAGACAGTCTCATCTTTTTAATTACCAATCTCTTTGTCCTCACTCCCAGTTATAAGCATTTAAAACCTTGATACCCATTCCACTGGGCACTTTGTTAAATACAGTCTCATCTTTTTAATTACAAATCTCTTTGTCCTCACCCCCAGTTATAAGCCTTTAAAACCTTGCTACCCACCCCACTGGGCACTTTGTTAAAGGCAGTCTCATCTTTTTAATTACCAATCTCTTTGTCCTCACCCCCAGTTATAAGCCTTTAAAACCTTGCTACCCAATCCACTGGGCACTTTGTTAAAGATAGTCTCATCTTTTAATTACCAATCTCTTTGTCCTCACCCCAGTTATAAGCCTTTAAAACCTTGCTACCCACCCCACTGGGCACTTTGTTAAAGGCAGTCTCATCTTTTTAATTACAAATCTCTTTGTCCTCACCCCCAGTTATAAGCCTTTAAAACCTTGATACCCACTCCACTGGGCACTTTGTTAAAGGCAGTCTCATCTTTTTAATTACCAATCTCTTTGTCCTTACCTCCAGTTTTAAACCTTTAAAACCTTGCTACCCACTCCACCGGGCACTTTGTTAAAGATAGTCTAATCTTTTAATTACCAATATCTTTGTCCTAACCCCCAGTTATAAGCCTTTAAAACCTTGCTACCCACTCCACCGGGCACTTTGTTAAAGACAGTCTCATCTTTTTAATCACCAATCTCTTTGTCCTCACCTCCAGTTATAAGCCTTTAAAACCTTGCTACCCACCCCAATGGGCACTTTGTTAAAGACAGTCTCATCTTTTTAATTACAAATCTCTTTGTCATCACCCCCAGTTATAAGCCTTTAAAACCTTGCTACCCACCCCACTGGGCACTTTGTTAAAGGCAGTCTCATCTTTTTAATTACCAATCTCTTTGTCCTCACCTCCAGTTATAAGCCTTTAAAACCTTGCTACCCACCCCAATGGGCACTTTGTTAAAGACAGTCTCATCTTTTTAATTACAAATCTCTTTGTCATCACCCCCAGTTATAAGCCTTTAAAACCTTGCTACCCACCCCACTGGGCACTTTGTTAAAGGCAGTCTCATCTTTTTAATTACCAATCTCTTTGTCCTCACCCCCAGTTATAAGCCTTTAAAACCTTGCTACCCACCCCACTGGGCACTTTGTTAAAGGCAGTCTCATCTTTTTAATTACAAATCTCTTTGTCCTCACCCCCAGTTATAAGCCTTTAAAACCTTGCTACCCACCCCACTGGGCACTTTGTTAAAGATAGTCTAATCTTTTAGTTACCAATCTCTTTGTCCTTACCTCCAGTTTTAAACCTTTAAAACCTTGCTACCCACTCCACTTTGCACTTTGTTAAAGACAGTCTCATCGTTTTAATTACCAATCTCTTTGTCCTCACCTCCAGTTTTAAACCTTTAAAAACCTTGCTACCCACTCCACCAGGCACTTTGTTAAAGACAGTCTCATCTTTTTAATTACCAATCTCTTTGTCCTCACCTCCAGTTATAAACCTTTAAAACCTTGCTACCCACCTCACTGGTCACTTTGTTAAAGGCAGTCTCATCTTTTTAATTACCAATCTCTTTGTCCTCACCCCCAGTTATAAACCTTAAAAATCTTGATACCTACTCCACTGGGCACTTTGTTAAAGGCAGTCTCATCTTTTTAATTACCAATCTCTTTGTCCTCACCCCCAGTTATAAGCCTTAAAAATCTTGATACCTACTCCACTGGGCACTTTGTTAAAGGCAGTCTCATCTTTTTAATTACCAATCTCTTTGTCCTCACCTTCAGTTATAAACCTTTAAAACCTTGCTACCCACCTCACTGGGCACTTTGTTAAAGACAGTCTCATCTTTTTAATTACCAATCTCTTTGTCCTCACCCCCAGTTATAAGCCTTAAAAATCTTGATACCTACTCCACTGGGCACTTTGTTAAAGGCAGTCTCATCCTTTTAATTACCAATCTCTTTGTCCTCACCTCCAGTTATAAGCCTTTAAAACCTTGATACCCACTCCACTGGGAACTTTGTTAAAGACAGTCTCATCTTTTTAATTACCAATCTCTTTGTCCTCACCTCCAGTTATAAGCCTTTAAAACCTTCCTACCCACTCCACTGGGAACTTTGTTAAAGATAGTCTCATCTTTTTAATTACCAATCTCTTTGTCCTCACCTCTAGTTATAAGCCTTTAAAACCTTGCTACCCACTCTCACTGGTCACTTTGTTAAAGGCAGTCTCATCTTTTTAATTAACAATCTCTTTGTCCTCACCTCCAGTTTAAACCTTTAAAACCTTGCTACCCCCACCACTGGGCACTTTGTTAAAGACATTCTCATCTTTTTAATTCCAATCTCTTTGTCCTCACCCCAGTTATAAGCCTTAAAAACTTGATACCCACTCCATGGGCACTTTGTTAAAGACAGTCTCATCTTTTTAATTACAAATCTCTTTGTCTCACCCCATTATAAGCTTTAAAACCTTGCTACCCACCCACTGGGAACTTTGTTAAAGGCAGTCCCATCTTTTTAATTACCAATCTCTTTGTCCTCACCCCAGTTATAAGCCTTTAAAACTTGCTACCACTCCCATGGGCACTTTGTTAAAGACAGTCTCATCTTTTTAATTACAATCTCTTTGTCCATCACCCCCAGTTATAAGCCTTTAAAACCTTCTACCCACTCCACTGGGCACTTTGTTAAAGGCAGTCTCATCTTTTTAATTACCAATCTCTTTGTCCTCACCCCCAGTTATAAAGCCTTTAAAACCTTGCTACCCACCCCACTGGGCACTTTGTTAAAGCAGTCTCATCTTTTTAATTACAATCTCTTTGTCCTCACCCAGTTATAAACCTTTAAAACCTTGCTACCCACCCCACTGGGCACTTTGTTAAAGAAGTCTATATTTTTAATTACCAATCTTTTGTCCTTACCTCCAGTTTTAAAACCTTTAAAACCTTGCTACCCACTCCACTTGCACTTTGTTAAAGACAGTCTCATCGTTTTAATTACAATCTCTTTGTCCTCACTCCAGTTTTAAACCTTTAAAACCTTGCTACCCACTCCACCAGGGCACTTTGTTAAAGACAGTCTCATCTTTTTAATTACCAATCTCTTTGTCCTCACCTCCAGTTATAAACCTTTAAAACCTTGCTACCCACCTCACTGGTCACTTTGTTAAAGACAGTCTCATCTTTTTAATTACCAATCTCTTTGTCCTCACCCCCAGTTATAAACTTAAAAATCTTGATACCTACTCCACTGGGCACTTTGTTAAAGGCAGTCTCATCTTTTTAATTACCAATCTCTTTGTCCTCACCCCCAGTTATAAGCCTTAAAAATCTTGATACCTACTCCACTGGGCACTTTGTTAAAGGCAGTCTCATCTTTTTAATTACCAATCTCTTTGTCCTCACCTTCAGTTATAAACCTTTAAAACCTTGCTACCCACCTCACTGGGCACTTTGTTAAAGACAGTCTCATCTTTTTAATTACCAATCTCTTTGTCCTCACCCCCAGTTATAAGCCTTAAAATCTTGATACCTACTCCACTGGGCACTTTGTTAAAGGCAGTCTCATCCTTTTAATTACCAATCTCTTTGTCCTCACCTCCAGTTATAAGCCTTTAAAACCTTGATACCCACTCCACTGGGAACTTTGTTAAAGACAGTCTCATCTTTTTAATTACCAATCTCTTTGTCCTCACCTCCAGTTATAAGCCTTTAAAACCTTCCTACCCACTCCACTGGGAACTTTGTTAAAGATAGTCTCATCTTTTTAATTACCAATCTCTTTGTCCTCACCTCTAGTTATAAGCCTTTAAAACCTTGCTACCCACCTCACTGGGCACTTTGTTAAAGACAGTCTCATCTTTTTAATTACCAATCTCTTTGTCCTCACCCCCAGTTATAAGCCTTAAAAATCTTGATACCTACTCCACTGGGCACTTTGTTAAAGGCAGTCTCATCTTTTTAATTACCAATCTCTTTGTCCTCACCTCCAGTTATAAGCCTTTAAAACCTTGATACCTACTGCCACTGGGCACTTTGTTAAAGACAGTCTTATCTTTTTAATTACCAATCTCTTTGTCCTCACCCCCAGTTATAAGCCTTTAAAACCTTTGATACCCACTCCACTGGGCACTTTGTTAAAGGCAGTCTCATCTTTTTAATTACCAATCTCTTTGTCCTCACCCCCAGTTATAAGCCTTTAAAACCTTGCTACCCACTCCACCGGGCACTTTGTTAAAGACAGTCTCATCTTTTTAATTACCAATCTCTTTGTCCTCACCCCCAGTTATAAGCCTTTAAAACCTTGATACCCACCCCACTGGGCACTTTGTTAAAGACAGTCTCATCTTTTTAATTACCAATCTCTTTGTCCTCACCCCCAGTTAAAAGCCTTTAAAACCTTGCTACCCACCCCACTGGGCACTTTGTTAAAGACAGTCTCATCTTTTTAATTACCAATCTCTTTGTCCTCACCCCCAGTTATAAGCCTTTAAAACCTTGCTACCCACCCCACTGGGCACTTTGTTAAAGGCAGTCTCATCTTTTTAATTACCAATCTCTTTGTCCTCACCCCCAGTTATAAGCCTTAAAAATCTTGATACCTACTCCACTGGGCACTTTGTTAAAGGCAGTCTCATCTTTTTAATTACCAATTCTTTGTCCTCACCTCCAGTTATAAGCCTTTAAAACCTTGATACCCACTCCACTGGGAACTTTGTTAAAGACAGTCTCATCTTTTTAATTACCAATCTCTTTGTCCTCACCCCCAGTTATAAGCCTTAAAAATCTTGATACCTACTCCACTAGGCACTTTGTTAAAGGCAGTCTCATCTTTTTAATTACCAATCTCTTTGTCCTCATCTCCAGTTATAAGCCTTTAAAACATTGCTACTCACACCACTGGGCACTTTGTTAAAGGCAGTCTCATCTTTTTAATTACCAATCTCTTTGTCCTCACCTCCAGCTATAAGCCTTTAAAACCTTGCTACCCACTCCACTGGGAACTTTGTTAAAGACAGTCTCATCGTTTTAATTACCAATCTCTTTGTCCTCACCTCCAGTTATAAGCATTTAAAACCTTCCTACCCACTCCACTGGGAACTTTGTTAAAGACAGTCTCATCTTTTTAATTACCAATCTCTTGGTCCTCCCCTCCAGTTATAAACCTTTAAAACCTTGCTACCCACCTCACTGGTCACTTTGTTAAAGGCAGTCTCATCTTTTTAATTAACAATCTCTTTGTCCTCACCTCCAGTTTTAAACCTTTAAAACCTTGCTACCCACCCCACTGGGCACTTTGTTAAAGACATTCTCATCTTTTTAATTACCAATCTCTTTGTCCTCACCCCCAGTTATAAGCCTTTAAAATCTTCGTACCCACTCCACTGGGAACTTTGTTAAAGAAGTCTCATCTTTTTAATTACCAAATCTCTTTGTCCTCACCCCAGTTATAAACTTTAAAACCTTGCTACCCACCTCACTGGGCACTTTGTTAAAGACAGTCTCATCTTTTTAATTCAAATCTCTTTGTCCTCATCCCAGTTATAAACCTTAAAATCCTTGATACCCACTCCCACTGGGCACTTTGTTAAAGACAGTCTCATTTTTTAATTACCAATCTCTTTGTCTTCACCCCCAGTTATAAACCTTTAAAACCTTGCTACCCACTCACTGGACTTTGTTAAAGACAGTCTCATCTTTTTAATTACAATCTCTTTGTCCTCACTCCAGTTATAAACCTTTAAACCTTGCTACCCACCTCCACTGGGCACTTTGTTAAAGAAGTCTCATCTTTTTAATTACCAATCTCTTTGTCCTCACCTCCAGTTATAAACCTTTAAAACCTTGCTACCCACCTCACTGGGCACTTTGTTAAAGACAGTCTCATCTTTTTAATTACCAATCTCTTTGTCCTCATCTCCAGTTATAAACCTTTAAAACCTTGCTACCCACCCACTGGGCACTTTGTTAAAGATAGTCTCATCTTTTTAATTACCAATCTCTTTGTCCTCACCTCCAGTTATAAACCTTTAAAACCTTGCTACCCCCTCACTGGGCACTTTGTTAAAGACAGTCTCATCTTTTTAATTAAACAATCTCTTTGTCCTCATCTCCAGTTATAAACCTTTAAAACCTTGCTACCCACCCACTGGGCACTTTGTTAAAGACAGTCTCATATTTTTAATTACCAATCTTTTGTCCTCACCTCCAGTTATAAACCTTTAAAACCTTGCTACCCACCCACTGGTCACTTTGTTAAAGGCAGTCTCATCTTTTTAATTACCAATCTCTTTGTCCTCACCTCCAGTTATAAGCCTTTAAAACCTTGATACCTACTCCACTGGGCACTTTGTTAAAGACAGTCTCATCTTTTTAATTACAATCTCTTTGTCCTCACCCCATTATAAACTTTAAAACCTTGCTACCCACCTCACTGGGCACTTTGTTAAAGACAGTCTCATCTTTTTAATTACCAATCTCTTTGTCCTCACCCCCAGTTATAAGCCTTAAAAATCTTGATACCTACTCCACTGGGCACTTTGTTAAAGGCAGTCTCATCTTTTTAATTACCAATCTCTTTGTCCTCACCTCCAGTTATAACCTTTAAAACCTTGCTACCCACTCCACTGGGCACTTTGTTAAAGACAGTCTCATCTTTTTAATTACCAATCCTTTGTCCTCACCTCCAGTTATAAACCTTTAAAACCTTGCTACCCACCTCCACTGGGCACTTTGTTAAAGACAGTCTCATATTTTTAATTACCAATCTTTTTGTCCTCACCTCCAGTTATAAGCCTTTAAAACCTTGCTACCCACTCCATGGGCACTTGTTAAAGGCAGTCTCATCTTTAATTACTTTTTTCTCACTCAGTTATATGCCTTTGTAATACCTTATACTACTCATGGATTTGTAAAGGTTTTAGAAATTTGCAATCGTTATATTTAGAATGTACCCACATTCATGGCGGAATTGAAAACAATTTTAAACAATCTCTGTCCTCACCAGTTTAACCTTAAACTCTGTACGCACTCATGGGCACTTTGTAAGACAGGTCTCTTTTAATTACAATCTTTGTCCACCCCCATTATTGCCTTTTAAAATCTTGAATACTCTCCACTGGGACTTTGTTAAAGGCAGTCTATCTTTCATAAATTTTCCCACCTTTCCAAAAATACTGCTGGTGCATTTCCTTACTATTCCTCTCTTAGTCCTCACCCTCAACTTTTAAAATTTGAATACCACTCACGGCACTTGTAAGACTAGTCTCATCTTTTAATACAATCTTTTGTCTCACCCAGTTATAAGCTTAAACCTTGTACCCACTCCTTTGGTCATTTGTTAAAGTCAGGTTCTCATCTTTTAATTTCCAATTCTTTGTCCTCACCCCCAGTATAAGCTTCCTAAAATACCTTGCTCACCCTAACCCACTGGAACTTTGTTAAAGACAGTCTCATCTTTTAATTACCAATCTTGTCCTCACCCCAGTTAAAAGCCTTAAAAACTTGTACCACTCACTGGGCCTTTGTTAAAGCGTTCACTTTTAATTATATCTCTTTTCCTCACCCCAGTTATAAGCTTAAAACTATACAACACTCCATAGGGCAACTTGTAAAAGGAAGCTCATCTAATTACCAATTCATTTTCCTCAACCCCATAGCCTTTAAAAACTTGATACCTACTCCACTGGGACTTTGTTAAAACAGTCTCATCTTTTTAATTACCAATCTCTTTGTCCTCACCCCCAGTTATAAGCCTTTAAAACTTGATACCACTCCACTGGGCACTTTGTTAAAGGCAGTCTCATCTTTTTAATTACCAATCTCTTTGTCCTCACTCCAGTTATAAGCCTTTAAAACTTGTACCTCACCCACTGGGCACTTTGTTAAAGGCAGTCTCATCTTTTTAATTACCAATCTCTTTGTCCTCACCTCCAGTATAAGCCTTTAAAACCTTGCTACCCACTCACTGGGAACTTTGTTAAAGACAGTCTCATCGTTTTAATTACCAATCTCTTTGTCCTCACCTCCAGTTATAAGCTTTAAAACCTTGCCTACCCACTCCACTGGGAACTTTGTTAAAGACAGTCTCATCTTTTTAATTACCAATCTCTTTGTCCTCACCTCCAGTTATAACCTTTAAAACCTTGCTACCCACCCACTGGGTCACTTTGTTAAAGGACAGTCTCATCTTTTAATTACAATCTCTTTGTCCTCACCTCCAGTTTATAAACCTTTAAAACCTTGCTACCCACCCACTGGGCACTTTGTTAAAGACATTCTCATCTTTTTAATTACCAATCTCTTTGTCCTCAACCCCAGTTTATAAGCCTTTAAAACTTGTCTACCCACTCCACTGGGCACTTTGTTAAAGACATGTCTCATCTTTTTAATTACCAATCTCTTTGTCCTCACCCCCAGTTATAAGCCTTAAAACCTTCTACCCACTCCACTGGGACTTTGTTAAAGATAGTCTCATCTTTTTAATTACAATCTCTTTGTCTCACCCCAGTTATAAACCTTTAAAACCTTGCTACCCACCTCACTGGGCACTTTGTTAAAGATAGTCTCATCTTTTTAATTAACATTCTCTTTGTCCTCATCCTCCAGTTATAAACCTTTAAAACCTTGCTACCCACCCACTGGGCACTTTGTTAAAGACAGTCTCATCTTTTTAATTAACAATCTCTTTGTCCTCATCTCCAGTTATAAACCTTTAAAACCTTGCTACCCACCCACTGTGCACTTTGTTAAAGACAGTCTCATCTTTTTAATTACACAACTCTTTGTCTCACCTCCAGTTATAAACCTTTAAAACCTTGCTACCCACCTCACTGGGCACTTTGTTAAAGACAGTCTCATCTTTTTAATTAACAATCTCTTTGTCCTCATCTCAGTTATAAACCTTTAAAACCTTGCTACCCACCCCACTGGGCACTTTGTTAAAGAAGTCTCATCTTTTTAATTACCAATCTCTTTGTCCTCACTCCAGTTATAAACCTTTAAAACCTTGCTACCCACCTCACTGGGCACTTTGTTAAAGACAGTCTCATCTTTTTAATTAACAATCTCTTTGTCCTCATCTCCAGTTATAAACCTTTAAAACCTTGCTACCCACCCCACTGGGCACTTTGTTAAAGACAGTCTCATCTTTTTAATTACAATCTCTTTGTCCTCACCTCCAGTTATAAACCTTTAAAACCTTGCTACCCACCCACTGGGCACTTTGTTAAAGACAGTCTCATATTTTTAATTACCAATCTCTTTGTCCTCACCTCCAGTTATAAACCTTTAAAACCTTGCTACCCACCCACTGGCACTTTGTTAAAGGACAGTCTCATCTTTTTAATTACCAATCTCTTTGTCCTCACCTCCAGTTATAAGCCTTTAAAACCTTGTACCTCCCTCACTGGGCACTTTGTTGAAAGCAGTCTCATCTTTTTAATTACAAATCTCTTTGTCCTCACCTCCATTATAAGACTTTTAAAACCTTGTA
The DNA here is from genome assembly GCA_039000515.1 of Timema cristinae. Lineage (NCBI taxonomy): Eukaryota > Metazoa > Arthropoda > Insecta > Phasmatodea > Timematidae > Timema > Timema cristinae. Next base: position 49,591,300 of record JBCFYV010000001.1, read on the forward strand.
CCACTTCACTGGGCACTTTGTTAAAGACAGTCTCATCTTTTTAATTACAATCTCTTTGTTAACCTCACCTACTCCACTGGGCACTTTGTTAAAGACAGTCTCATCTTTTTAATTACCAATCTCTTTGTCCTCACCTCCAGTTATAACCTTTAAAACCTTGCTACCACTCACTGGGCACTTTGTTAAAGACATGTCTCATCTTTTTAATTAACAATCGCTTTGTCCTCATCTCCAGTTATAAACCTTTAAAACCTTGCTACCCACCCCACTGGGCACTTTGTTAAAGACAGTCTCATATTTTTAATTACCAATCTTTTTGTCCTCACCTCCAGTTATAAACCTTTAAAACCTTGCTACCCACTCCTTTGGGCACATTGTTAAAGGCAGTCCCATCTTTTTTTTTAAGCATCATGTCCTACTATCCATTTGGGCTATACGCTTATGTACTAATTATTCTAAAGGTTTTAGAAATTAGGAATGTTATATTAATAGGAAGTGTACCCACATTTGCATGGCGGGAGAGTCGAAAACAATTTTGGAAAAAAATCTCAGTACACCCAACCGAGATTGTAACCTCGATCTTCATGTTATCGGCAGTCTAGGCTATTGCAAGAATAGGCCTAGATTATGTGGCCACAAAAGCGAGTCAGTCTCATCTTGTCTGCTCTGTTCGTAACATCAGGATTGAATTTGAATCCCAGCTGGGTGTAATCTGGTGATTTTCCATAGATAATTTCCCACGCTCCTTCCACAAAATATGCTGGTGCATTTCCTTTACTATTCTGCTCTCTTCATCCTCACCTCATTGTTATAAATGTGTGAATAACTCGAACGTACATTAAGACGCGAAACACAATATATCACATGTAAAAGAGATATGCATCGATGAGTGTGTGGACTAAGGTGCCCATCTTGTTTGGTCTGTGTTCGTCGTTGATGGAGAGGTCAGGGTTCTCATCCCAGTCTGAAGTATTGAGGGTAATTGTTCCTAAATAAACACCAGGCAAATGTGGATACAGTTCCTCCAAATTATACCTTGCTCATCCCTAACTCATTAATTGCAAATAAGCAGATAACCCAGATGGATATAAAAGTGCAAGACTAACCTAAAAACATTTTTTTTTTAATATTAGAGGTATTTAACGTGCACTTTAAATTATTATTATTATATCAGCACACGACTTACAAACTAACTTAAATCTAAAACATACAGAACACTCAGCATATAGGTGTCAATTTATCACTGTGAAAGGGAAAAGCACATTTCACCAATGATACATTTTTCAACCACGGGAATCGAAACCAAGACCCTAAGAGTTCATCCATAAATCATGTAATACCTTTTTATTACCTTATTTTTACTCTCCCCCTTCCCCTCCCCCAACCTCTCTTACATAACTTTTAACATCAAGAGTGAATGTAATTATTTCAAAGGTGACACTAAAAGTGCGACTCAGATTTAGTACTATCCAGAATCTGAAGTTATCTATAAGTATTTTTATTACTGCTGGAATCATGATCAATGGCATTATGGATGACAAACTAGCTCAGTAGGCAGACACGCTACCCCTGAGCTAAAAGTATATATGTACCTTATTTTGCAACATGTGTAAGCCTGTAGAGTATTGCTAGTTAGGTCTGTGTTCCCACTTGATGGATCTTATTAGTGCTTGGAGTTGAGTTCCAGACCTCTTCCTGGTTGTTGACTTGTCTCCAAGCTACAGGTGTTCTTCTGAAGGACAGTGTCATGGTTGCAAACAGAATCAGTTCTAGAAAGCCATCCATCTTAGGGCAGTATTACACTGTCACATTTATATTACAGATCTTTAGTAAAACATTTAAATAATATAACATTCAGAGGGGTTTTATAAAAGAAAATGGTGACATTTGAAACATGGGAAGCAGCTATGAATTTAAATACACCTTATGAACAGAATCTTTTCTTACATGACACAAACATTACAGTTACATCATTTTTTAAGTGTGTTTTTCCTTTTAATGACTTGAGCAACTTTCCTTGATGACTCGGAGCCCACGTTAAACTGTAGGTCCCCTCTGCTTTCCACCGCCATCATTCTCACGTATCATCCTACCATGAGGGGAGTGGAACTCACCTTAATGGTGTCTCCACCTCAGAAATGAATACCTCTAAACGCCTGGGGAGCACAGGTAATATAAGGTTTAATGGCCAAGATCTAGAGCAGCCCTCCACTTGAGCAACTTATTTAAAGTTTCTCTCTCCATTCGAGAATATTATATGATTAAATATGATTCTTTTTCCTGTATTTCAAATTCTTATAGCAAGCAGTTGTTAATTAATATTTCCTTACATGTCCTTTGTAAAACATTTGAAAGAAATGTGATATGTAAAAATTAATTACACCTTTTTCATCATAGATGTCCTCCGATCTTTTATAAAATGTTTTATGAAATTTTTTTATTTTTGAAAAATGACAGTACTATACCGCCCTATAAAGTGTGGTGTCCAAGTTGCAACTGCGGCTGCAGTTTCATTCTTTGCGCTTGTACAATCTAAGTTTGCTCTGCTACACGAGGCGATGGAGGCGCTGGGTGAGTGAGCAGTCACACTACTAGAGTAATAGTGACATGGTGTAGTTGTTGTTGAATTTTAAATGTTAATTTATTTTTAAAATGTTTAAACAATGAAAACTGGAGATACTAATGACCCACTCGCAGGTTGTGGTGTTGTTTGAGTTATAACATATCCAACATCCATGCGTATATGATTTAAAACATCTGATGTACACGGACATGCATACATATGTTCACCTTCTGTCTTTTCCTTTTGTTGTATAACTAGCAAAATTATTTCATCTTCTTCCTTCCTCAAAATATCAAAAACGGTTCTGTCCCTTGGATAAACTGTACTCTCACCCCATGTGACTTGCACGCGTTTAGTGTCGCCACAGTTTGTAGCGGCTGTGGCCGCGCGACTCCAGCTGCAGTAACGTTGCAGCTTGAAACCACCCTTAGATGACATTTCACGGATGAGTTGGTTTTAAAGTCATCTTCAAATAACTTTCTTTTCAAAACAGAATTAAGAAGATCGCCCAAGTAAAACACTAATTGAATAATGTTGGGTAGAAGGCATATACAATACAAAGCAAGCACAACATTTGGTTTTTCTTCTGTTCTGCACTTTTTACTTCTCGTCCTGACTATCCGCATATTTACATTAATTGGATTTAGATGAGGGAGGGAGAATCTAGATGATATCCATTTGATTGGGAGGAGAGTGGAAAACACTTCACGGAAAGAAACACCCTCATTACTCTCAATCAGGGTTCAAACTTCGACCTCCCTACTAGGGTTTTTATTCAGGTTATTGTAATCTTCCACGTGTTTACCATATTTGATTAATATCAATGAATATGTGAATATCTAAGAAAATGTTAATAGATTGTATACTCTTTTAACCAAGACAAGGCCACAATGTTGATAACGGCCTTATCCATGGCCCAGCGAAGAGGAGGCGTTTTAGAGAAAGGTCGCCCATATTAGTTTGTGAGACAATGCAACAACCACAAAGATATAGCATATGTACAATAAAACCCCTGTGAATGTGTGGAATGCCAGGCCTCCACCATGGTTCGGATCCCACGTTAAACCTTAGGTCTTCCATTTCATCTCACATTAGCGTAAGTGCATATAACCCGAAGGGGTAGTAAGACGCGGTGATAATAATAATAATAATAATAATAATAATAATAATAATAATAATAATACACCTCCAGTACACCTAGCCAGGATTCGAACCTCAACCTCCCAATCACCGTATATCCAGTCTATAGCGAGCGTGACGCCTTAGACTTCATTATCACCAGTGCGGAGGACAGTTATTTCTAAAAATTAGGCCATCCCAACAAAACCTTTATGATCTGTCACAGATGAACTTTAGTGGGATTATGCGGATAGCTTGGATAGATACAGTCCAATTTTCATATGAAGAACCTTATCTGACAGTTAGAAGAGTTATTAGATATACTCTCAGTATTCATACGCTAAGTGTTTTTATTGCAGATATCACTTTTGATAGATATTATCAATACCTGTAAAATAAAAATATTAAAATCGTAATTACTTTATTTACTTTACATATTTAACGTGCACTTTTTGAACCGACTGATTATATCAGTTCAATAGAATTTCTATGAGCGACAGCGAAATGGTCTACCAATTTTGCCGAAAAGATATTTTTGTGTACATTCCAGGGTTATTTTACAAGCCACAATCGACACAGGATTGACATATTACTTCCCCTCAGAAGGAAACTGTGCCATACATTTTTATCGTTCAAGAAAAATCCACCCCACCTGGGTTTGAACCAATACTGGCTACTGCTTTCCGTGAATTGAACTCCCGCCACACATGCTGGTGTGATGAAACCTAATGAAGTAGATAGTTGTGGGCAGGGAAGGAGTGTTCGTCCTTGTCCTGACGCGGCACCTGTGCAGGAATGTCTTCAGGAAGGACGTCACTGACTGCTGGGAAGGACGGGCCACCGGCTTCCCACGTCATGCACGGCCTTGCCAGGAATGCACATGCACACAAGTCCTGCCGATTACAGAATCTGGCCAGATGCAAACCTTTTCTGACGGTTCAAAATGTTATTAGCTCTACCTTGCATTCATTTACACGTCACGAGATGTGTTCTGAACGTTTCACTTTTGACAAGGGTGGGGCGGGACAATCTAAAGCCCCCTTGTGGGGGTGGGTCTGGGACAATCCGAAGCAATCTTGTTTTTTAGGGTGGAGGGAAGGGTTCGGAACAATTCTATGTCCTCTTGTTTTTAAGGGTGGAGGGAAGGGTTCGGAACAATTCTATGTCCTCTTGTTTTTTAAGGGGTTAAGGGAATGTCTGGGACTATTCTAAGTCCCTTGTTTTTCTAAAACTATATTAATGTGTTCAAACGTAAAGTCATGTGATCTGCAGCAGTTACATTTGCTATATAATATCAACACCTATAAATAATATCGGTAGTATAGTTAGATTTTGTTTCCAATGCTGAACGTAAAAAGAATAAGTTTAAACCAGATCGGGGTGATTGTTCCTATGAATACTCGCAATCCGATTGGTGAGGAGTGTTTCATGGTAATGTTCTTTTACAAAATAGTATGCATATACATCTTTTTCAAATGATTGTTTATGGAGGGGCTTGAGGAGCTCCCCTCCCCTTAGTACAACCTGTGACAAAATACAAGACAGGATAGCTATGGTTAAACAAATGATGTTTTAAAGTGGTACTGGTTCTATTATTGGGGTTGATTGTGTCTTACCTTTCTCGACCTTGACTCTATCTAAGCTGATTCCTGCAGGATGTGTGGTGTCTTGTCGTGTGTCGTATTCATGATTCCTTTCATCTGTCGTATTCATGATTCCTGTCTTGTGTCGTATTCATGATTCCTGTCCTGTGTCGTATTCATGATTCCTGCCTTGTGTCGTATTAATGATTTCTGTCTCGGTCTCTTATTCATGATTCCTGTCTTGTGTCGTATTCATGATTCCTGTCTTGTGTCGTATTCATGATTCCTGTCTTGGTCTCTATTCATGATTCCTGTCTTGTGTCGTAATTCATGATTCCTGTCTTGTGTCGTATTCATGATTCCTGTCTTGGTCTCTTAATCATGATTCCTGTCTAGTGTCGTATTCATGATTCCTGTCTTGTGTCGTATTCATTATTCCTGTCTTGTGTCGTATTCATGATTCCTGTCTTGTGTCGTATTCATTATTCCTGTCTTGTGTCGTATTCATGATTCCTGTCTTGGTCTCTTAATCATGATTCCTGTCTAGTGTCGTATTCATGATTCCTGTCTTGTGTCGTATTCATGATTCCTGTCTTGGTCTCTTATTCATGATTCCTGTCTTGTGTCGTATTCATGATTCCTGTCTTGTGTCGTATTCATGATTCCTGTCTTGGTCTCTTAATCATGATTCCTGTCTAGTGTCGTATTCATGATTCCTGTCTTGTGTCGTATTCATGATTCCTGTCTTGGTCTCTTATTCATGATTCCTGTCTTGTGTCGTATTCATGATTCCTGTCTTGTGTCGTATTCATGATTCCTGTCTTGGTCTCTTAATCATGATTCCTGTCTAGTGTCGTATTCATGATTCCTGTCTTGTGTCGTATTCATTATTCCTGTCTTGTGTCGTATTCATGATTCCTGTCGTGTGTCGTATTCATGATTCCTGTCTTGTGTCGTATTCATGATTCCTGTCTTGTGTCGTATTCATGATTCCTGTCTTGGTCTCTTAATCATGATTCCTGTCTTGTGTCGTATTCATGATTCCTGTCTTGTGTCGTATTCATGATTCCTGTCTTGGTCTCTTAATCATGATTCCTGTCTTGTGTCGTATTCATTATTCCTGTCTTGTGTCGTATTCATGATTCCTGTCTTGTGTCGTATTCATGATTCCTGTCTTGGTCTCTTAATCATGATTCCTGTCTAGTGTCGTATTCATGATTCCTGTCTTGGTCTCTTAATCATGATTCCTGTCTTGTGTCGTATTCATGATTCCTGTCTTGTCTCTTAATCATGATTCCTGTCTAGTGTCGTATTCATGATTCCTGTCTTGTGTCGTATTCATTATTCCTGTCTTGTGTTCGTATTCATGATTCCTGTCGTGTGTCGTATTCATGATTCCTGTCGTGTGTCGTATTCATGATTCCTGTCTTGTGTCGTATTCATGATTCCTGTCTTGGTCTCTTAATCATGATTCCTGTCGTGTGTCGTATTCATGATTCCTGTCTTGTGTCGTATTCATGATTCCTGTCGTGTGTCGTATTCATGATTCCTGTCTTGTGTCGTATTCATGATTCCTGTCTTGGTCTCTTAATCATGATTCCTGTCTTGTGTCGTATTCATGATTCCTGTCTTGTCTCTAATCATGATTCCTGTCTAGTGTCGTATTCATGATTCCTGTCTTGTGTCGTATTCATTATTCCTGTCTTGTGTCGTATTCATGATTCCTGTCGTTGTGTCGTATTCATGATTCCTGTCGTGTGTCTATTCATGATTCCTGTCTTGTGTCGTATTCATGATTCCTGTCTTGGTCTCTTAATCATGATTCCTGTCGTGTGTCGTATTCATGATTCCTGTCTTGTGTCGTATTCATGATTCCTGTCGTGTGTCGTATTCATGATTCCTGTCTTGTCGTATTCATGATTCCTGTCTTGGTCTCTTAATCATGATTCCTGTCTTGTGTCGTTATTCATGATTCCTGTCTTGGTCTCTTAATCATGATTCCTGTCGTGTGTCGTATTCATGATTCCTGTCTAGTGTCGTATTCATGATTCCTGTCTATGTCGTATTCATGATTCCTGTCTTGTGTCCTATTCATGATTCCTGTCGTGTGTCGTGTGTCGTCTTGCACGTGTCGTATCAAGCGGCGCACAAACAGACCTGTGAAAGCTCCACTGGGCACATTCACACACCACCTCCGTCTGGCCTGGTGACGTCATACAACGATAGATTACTTCACCTTTTGTTTAGTAATGATCTTGCTTTGACTGGATATTATTTTATAGAACCATGAGATTATTTTGGTGTTCAAAGCTTAAAATACAGTCTAATTTCCAAAGGAAGAACCTTATCTAACAGCTAGAAATGCCACTAGATCTACCTTCACGCATTGATACTCCAACCCATGTGATATGCAGATGCTGCTTACTAGAAGCTGAACCTATTTCGACAGACTACCACTCATTTTAAAGATTAGGGGTCCAGATGCCGGCAAAAATAGTATCTTCCAACGAAAACCCGATTTTCCTAGCGGATCTACATCTTTGCTTTTTTCTTTCTTTTTTTTTGCCGTCTTTGCAGTGATTCATCTGTACAATCATCCTTTGCTTACATCGCCATGGAAACCATGATTGGCTTAAATTGTATTTCGGTGAATAAAATTAAGTGATACGGTGTAACGAATATATAAAGAGCTGGGTGATGAGTAGTTATCATTTATGGTGTGAAGCGGGAAAATATATGTTTTGTTTAAAATTAAATACTTCAAAGCTCAAAATGTATAGAAATTTGAGAGCCGTTAACGAGTAAAACCATTATCAGGGATATCCACGAATTATCACGGATTCCAGTGACGTAGCCAGGATTTCATTTTTTGGGTGGAAGGGGGGGGGGGGTCAAAAGGAAAGTTCCTCCCTCCCCCATCTATCAGTCTGATCGTAACCCCCCTCCCACCCGCCCCGACCATCCCTGTTGTACAACCCCACCTCTTGCAACCAGGGCAAGTACACAGAGACATTGTGTTGAAGCGCGGAGCTACCACGAGCTCATAGACTATAAGTTATAGAATATTTTCAAGCAGATATACCATATTAGAAAAATGCTAAAAATAATTTTTTTTCTAAAACACATAAAAATATAAGTAAAAGATCAAAATTAAATAAGAACAGTCCTAAGTAACTATTTAAGTTTACTTTAAAAGAAAAGTTCTTCTCAAGTCAAACGTACTGAAACACATATTCTTGTAGTAATGAAGTGTATACAAAAATCATTATGTGTTTATTTAAATAAGTGAAATAGTAACAAAATGATTTATTATTATTTAATAAAGTTGATAACAACAATTACCTTGGCCATTTTGTTGCCATGATGTCCAAAACACTGTCACCTGCATGTAGCCTAGCTAGGGATGTTCGATACCATTATCTTTACTTTTCTTTATATACAAAGTATTTTTAGTATCTATACCGACCTTTCATTACTTTACTAATATCAGCACTTATAACCCAGTATCGAAATAATTTTATTTAAAATTGTTTGGAATAAAAATATTCTGTACGTTTGTGAATTGATGCTAAGAAAGACAGTCATTTAATAACTGGTGTATTGTGGAACTAAATATTGCGCTCTATGTAGCCGCTTAAAAATAACCTTTTTCACGTGTAATTAAAATTCGCACTAAATTGTGCCACTTAAAATAATTAAATTTAATCAACTTGAAGGAGTGTACCGACATACTCTCACAGTTAATATTTTTAATATTTGTGATTAAATTATTGTCGCCAGATCAACGCTCTAGCAAGGCACCAACCAGACTTGTGCTTCCATTTACTTGTGCCGTTGTGTTTCTGTCTTGCTAAGTATCGGCCTTGCATATGATAAAATTAACTTCTACTGTCTTTTAACGCCTGTGAGCCGAGATTAGGTGGGGGGGGGGGGGAGACGTCTAGACCCCCAGGAACCCACCCCCTGGCTACGTCCCTGACGGATTCCCAGCCTTTTAATTTCAGGGCACATTTAAGACAAGACAAGATTTTCACAGCACACTTGTAAAATGGCTATAACATGATGCATTTTTCTAATTAATGTAGATAAAAATTTAAATGATTAATATCGAGATGCATTTAACAGTAAGTATATTTATCTATCGGTGATATCATCTGCTAGCAGAGAAATTGCTTGTTTACTTTTATTTCTTAGCAACATTTTGACTGATCTCATCAAACATTTAAGCAATACGTCGGGCTATAGTATAAATCAACAAAGACACTTTTGAAATTTGTTCTTTAGATTAGTTAATACACATTTAACTTATTGACCTTGATGCCTGATGGAAATATATTTTATCATTGTAAACCTTAGATTTATTTGATAACAGTTATAGTTGTATTAAACTTTGCCCAAATCAGTTTTAAACAGTGTACGTGGTGGGGAATCTAAATCACTGCCTGACCTTGATGCGAGACATGAGACTCCGCTATAACATTAGAAAACACTTTTTTAACCTTCAACAAATTTAGAAACGATTGGTCAAATAATTACATTTATGGGTTTAGTACTTTGAGATTGGTCTAGGTCTCTAGGACAACTAGTGCCGCTTCTGGGCGACGCCAACCGGGCGCTAAAAAAACAACTTTTTTTAATTATCTTTTTTCTTAGTGTAATGCATTGAACTTTTTTAGAATATAGAAAATTACACTATTTTTCATATATTCTTCAATTAGATTAAAAAGTGATTAAATATTCATTTTTGGACCGGTTTAAAAAAACCTTAGTAGAGGAAACGTAATTAATTAATATTTATAAAGTTAACCTGACCTAACTTAACTATTGCAATGCATTAATACAATTACAATGAACATTTAAATTAAATATGATGTTGCGCATAGTAAAATAGTGCATTCTTTGCTTTTACTTATCACTTTTTAATTAAAAAGGAAAAAGTACATTACATTATGTTAGAAAAAAGTGATTTTTTAAAGAAAAAAGTGGGGTTACTTTTGGCGCCCAGTTGTCCGCGCCCAGTCGGCAGCGCCCAGTTGTCTGGGTCCGCTTTGAGATATATCAAGCATTGAGATGGATGTTAACAAAATTAGAAAATCAAAATACGTATTTTGATTAACTATAAAGATATATTTTTTTTTCTTTGCGATATTTAACGTCCACTTTGTGAACCAACTGATCATATCAGCACACGACTTATAAACCAACTTAACTCTAGAACAGACAGACACAACATCCAGCCCCTGACCGTTAATTCGTCGCTTTGAAAGGGGAAACCCACATTTCACCAATGATACTTTTTTTGGCTCTGTCGGGAATAGAACCTGAGACTCTTAGCTCATCCTGTATTCCACTCACTGTATTAGTGAATATACCTGGTTTAATATATTCTGGAATGTAAACGACCTTTGCTTCACTCAGTGTCAACTTGAAGCAGGGCAGACAAAGTTAAACACGATTCAACAATTTCTTCTGGAAAGAAATAAGAAAATATCACCAATCTTTAAAATGAGATATCTGGACATAAGTTAAATGGTAAAATGAAAACAGGACCTGGCTACCTTTGGTTTATAAGATTAGAAACATAATTATTATAAAATTAAAACACCGCTGAACGTTGCACAATTTCGCTGTTGTCAAGTGGAGAATGCAGAAAATCACACTTAGATACGTTTTTTGGTTGAAGCGCAATCTAGTTTATAATGTCCCGGTTAGCAGGTCGTGGGACGGGCTCTTAAGTGATGCCTGAACGGATTTCACGGTAGTCTGGTTTATTTCATGGATCCGTTTAATGAAACTACAACCTTGATGCTGAGCGTGTTAGGTAATTACTACTTTACTGTACGCCGGTGTACTATGTTAAAACACTTTGATGAATACTTTCAAGAATCATTTATTGGTTTTCGAACCCCTGACCTCCCCGTCACGGGCAAACCAAGCACTCTATAAGATTGTAGCCTGTGTCCATTTATGCTCACCGATGCTGATTTCTTTAGATTTTTTTTTGTGATAAAAGGTATTTGGAACCGAGATTAAAAATAATAGGACTGTAACCTGCTTCGATGGCCGCATGGTCTAAAGCGTCACCCTAGAAATAGACTAGACTGACGATGACGGGAAGATCGGGGTTTGAATCCCGTTCGGGTGTACTGGGGGTGGTTTTTCCTAAATGGTTTTCCACTCTTCCTTAACACATATACGGGTACACTTCCTCTAAATTCAACCTTCCTCATCCCTAACACATTTAAGTTAGTTAGTAGGCCTATATATGCATATAATCTGAATAGTGATTAAGATGCGTTGCTGCAAAAATAAACTGTAATAAACGAAATGTTGAACCCCATTCCTCCTCTTTATGTTATTTGAAGATACTCGCCACCCCTCAGGATAGTATCAAGTAGTGTCAACATTCTCTGAGGCCTGTTCAAACAACCACCAGCCAGTACAGTGGATTCAGATGGTCTTTTCACAGGAGGACCAGAGGATGGCTTACCGCTATCACAGCTGTTGTTTAATGGGGGAGTCTATATATTATCATGACAATAGAACAGTCGATTATAAACATTTCATTTGCAAAAAAATATTTGTAATGTACAGAGCGCACACTCAAAAAATTGCTTAAGGTGATTGGCCCTTTTCATTTGGCGTGTAAATGAAGAGTCCATGGGAACAAACGGTTATTTTCAAGAATCTTTATTGTTTTCCAATTTTCTTTTCGGAAACGGTTTGTTCAAGAATAGAAACATGTTGATTAGGTTATACTTTTATATACACACACCACCTCTATGATTTTAACAGTGGTCAAATATCTATAAAATTGACATTCTTCAATAAAAACTGCCGGCTTCTTAACAAAAAATAATAAAATATAATATTTAATAAACATCGATACATTCATTATCTTAGAAGGGGTGTTGACAATAATAACATAAAAAATTTCACTCATTCTCGAGAAAACTGATATTTCCACACATATGATCTATCCGCAAGACCTGTCTGGTAGCTAGCGTCACCTACAGTTTACGTGATCCATCTGTTCTTGTTGGCGCGGAAAGATACTTTGGTCGGTTGTGAAGCCACGCCACGCCTTTCACCCTCCTGTCTACCATCCCACAAAATAGGTTTTAGACTTGCAGTCGACAGGGCCAAGGGCCTTATATCTAAAACACACTCATCGGAGGTTGCATGGTCTAATACGTCACTCTTGAGTTAAACTGGATTGCTTGTGACGGGAAGATCAAGGGTTGAATACCGGCTAGGTGTACCGAGGCTATTTTTTCCTAAATGGTTTCCCACCTGCCCCCCCCCCCCCCCAATGTGCGTACAGTCCTATAAATATAACCTACATTATCCCTAAATCCACTAGCGTAATTAGTTCATAAGTGTATAACCCGTATGGGTAGTGAGACGTTGCGCTAAAAAAATATTCGTATATTATGTGAAATGTTAAAACCCACTTTATTAATTTATATAAATTATAAACTTACTAGCTTTTACCCGTCACGGCTTCGTCCGCAATAATTGATAAACTCTTCTAATTTTTAACTAAACTGTTTTGGTCATAAATCAAATTTTATTTTTTTCAAATATCTATGTGTTTTTCTCAGTTCTAGCTGTAAATAATTTTGCCGTATTTTAATTCTCACTTTTAAATATTTCGTAATAAAATAAATATATATTATTGAAATTATTAATTTTTTTTTAAATTTTAAACTTCATAATTAGTAAGATAAATAAGTTAAATAAAAAAATTCGAACTACATAGCTATAATCACATCATATTTATTATTTATTAGTATAAAACTACGACACACTAATTACTATTTACTTTAATTACAAAATATCAAATCATAAATTCTTAAATAACATCGTTTCAATTACATTATAATCATATATTTATTTTTATTTAAAAACAAAGGTTGGGAATAGTCCTATCGTTATTTCAGTACATTCTCTACCAACGTACAAAGTTTCATTCGAATCCGTTCAGCAGTGTTGACGTGATTGAGCAACAAACATCCAAACACACAAACTTTCGCATTTATAATATTAGTAAGATTTATATTTTTTGCAGCATGGTGTGATTGTTATGTTTCAAAAATATGCTGATAACACTTTCATTGATGGTTATTGCGTGTACCGTAAACCGTGATGTCTTGGGTCATGAGAGAAAACAACTGTCCTCACATAAGTCAGGGAGGGTTGATTTTATCGGCTGACATTAGGCTCCCATATAACCTCTAGTGTGGATACCATTTCATTCGCCTTAATTGTATTATTGATTGTGCTGCCAATCATTGAACATAGCTGGTTCACATATTTAACCAATGTTGTGAATCAATCTCTGGCGAGCAAAGAATACATATTTGGTGCTATATTTTCACAATATAACGACCTATTTATAAATGTTATATTCTTAAATATATAACGTTTATAGTAAGACATTGTTTGTTGGTTCATAAAAAGGCCCGCGGGTCGCAAGTTTAACATGCCTCCTCTAAAACATATAAAAGATCAAATGTATACAATACTAGATAGCTATTGCCCGCGGCTTGCTCGCGTGGAAGTTGATTATATACAAATACGAAAATATACATATGTATTTACAGATTAATTTAAAATATTACGTTACGTTGATGACCATAACTTGACCTCAGATCAAAAATAATGCAAGTCCGATACAAACTTTCACCCCCTTTTTCATCCCTTATTAAATAAAATTTCCAAAATTCCTGAAACACGTATTTATTTGTTTTACGTCAATAACCGAAATACAAAATTTTGTTTATGTAACTTTCAAAATGACGGACTTTCATACATATTATCATACATATTATCATCCCCTATTTTGACCCCTTTGGGGTGGAATTTTCTAAAATCCTTTCTTAGTGGGTGCCTACATAACAAAATGAATATACAGTCCGAATTTCATGCTTGTAGCCTTGATAGTTTGCGCTCGGCGATGATGAATCAGTCAGTCAGTCAGTCAGTCAATCAGTCAGGACATGTTATTTTATAAGTATAGATGAACCGAAGAAATAACTATCAAATCAATTTTGGGAAGTTAATCTCTCAGGTTTTGTTTAAGATTCGGACTAAAGATTCGGGATTCGTAGGTAAAATGAAGATTCAAATTCGTTAAAAAGTGGATTCAACCCAACCATAATTTCAACATCATCTATAAACCGTGTGCTAATATACTGTTGTGCCTTGTAATTTTGTTAAAACCGTCTCATATTAACTTTTAGTTAGTTTTTTTAATAATGAAGCTCGCCTCTAGTTTGGCCACTAGAGTGGTACCGTATTAAACAGCGAAGACATCTTAAGAAGTACGTTGTATATATATTGCATGAACTCTTGTCCATTTCATAAACTGGACATTACAGTTCTAAATATTAAAAGATTAACTTAAATTCGTTTTCAGATAGCTATTATATGTTAAGAATTATAAGCCAACCCAACCTAACTGAACCTAGCCTTCCATTCTAAAACGATTAAAGTTTTGGACCAACCCTGTTCTTCGTTTGTCCATTTCACGGATCGGCAAAAGTTCGTTCTGCCAGTTCATGAACTGGGAGGACACATACATTAGAACAGGGATGTGCGAACTTTACAGGAGGGCCAAATTTTAAAAAAAGGTTTGTAGGCCAAAAATTTGTAGATTTTTTTTCTTTACCAACTCTATCCACTTCTTGAACCGGATGAGTTTTTTATTTTTTAAATTAACAATTTCACTTTTGTGGAGTAACATATAGATAACATATATAATTTCATGATAATAATTGAATAATCAGGTCCAGATTAAGGGTTAGCCACAGGGGACCGAGACGTAAGGACTTGTTATCTGGGAGCACCATTTTGGTTTCCCTCCTACACCAAGATAAAGATAGTATGTAAAACTTGCACTATCCACTAAACTCTACAATATTCAAAGTTCTGGACGTGTCAAATTGCACCTTATATCCGCTCCTCTTTGCCCTTTCAATATTTGTAAACAACCCGCTTTGTTAATTGCACGGGTCGAACTCTGACGTTACTCTCACAATAAACTGGATGGACAATGCCAAGGAGATCCCTCATTTGGGTGTATGGATGGTGTTTTTTCTCTAAATGGTTTCCCAATCTTCCTCTACGCAAATACGACACATTTCCTCTGCAATTCTACCTCCTCGTCCGTTACTTGTTAGTGTAAAAATGCGATAGCTCGAACGGGTAGTAGTGAAATGTGATCGATTACCTTTATTAGAACTGTGGTTGATGCCAAGTTTAAAGCCATTCAGCGGCGTATGAAGGACTGCCGACAATGGGGGACATTCCTCTTTGAGATCGAGTTTCACCGTTAATTCTCGGGAGAAAGGAGGTATTAGTTTAGACAGGTGAGAGGGTTGTAATAATATTATACTGCTGTCGGCTTTTTTTTATCTTCTTTACCCCATTGGAACTAAACGTTCTTGGGCCGGATACAACCTTGTAAAAAATACTGGGGCTTAAGGTGCGGCAGAAGGGAGCGCGAGTAATCTTACAGTTTTTATAGAATTGAAAGTTTTTGGCCAAAATAAATCAAATATTTCTCCAGTAGCAACATAGAGTTTAGTTTTATGCACATGCTAATATCGACAGATCTTGAATATCTGTCAAGGGTGTCCTGGAATTTTGTCAAAACTTTTTCTCTTTATTTCAAAAGTTTTGACAAAATTCCAGGACACCCTTGACAGATATTCAAGATCTGTCGATATTAGCATGTGCATAAAACTAAACTCTATGTTGCTACTGGAGAAATATTTGATTTATTTTGGCCAAAAACTTTCAATTCTATAAAAACTGTAAAAACACTTGCTATCCCTTCTACCTCACCTTAATATGAAGAGATCATCACACGGGGACTAAGGCCTCAGAATAGTCTGGTGTGTTTTGACGGTAACAAGGAGGTCGGGATTTGAATCCCGGACGCGTTTACAGAGGTGGTTTCTCACTCTTCCTCGACGCAAATTCTGGCGCATCTCATCTAAACTCTGCCTTCCTCATCCCTATCCGATATTGTTGTCACTGCGTCTTACTACCCGTTTGGGTTCGACATGTATGTACTAATAATATTATTATGAAGATAATTGAGCACATAATTATGTGAAAAGGTTCCACCGAACACCCCAAAATGCCGCGGGCTCCCACCCCTGCCTTGGATCATTCGACCCCAAAATGCCGCGGGTTCCCCACCCCTGCCTTGGACCATTCGACCCCAAAATGCCGCGGGCTCCCACCCCTGCCTTGGACCATTCGACCCCAAAATGCCGCGGGTTCCCCACCCCTGCCTTGGACCATTCGACCCCAAAATGCCGCGGGTTCCCCACCCCTGCCTTGGACCATTCGACCCCAAAATGCCGCGGGTTCCCCACCCCTGCCTTGGATCATTCGACCCCAAAATGCCGCGGGTTCCCCACCCCTGCCTTGGACCATTCGACCCCAAAATGCCGCGGGTTCCCCACCCCTGCCTTGGACCATTCGACCCCAAAATGCCGCGGGTTCACCACCCCTGCCTTGGACCATTCGACCCCAAAATGCCGCGGGTTCCCCACCCCTGCCTTGGACCATTCGACCCCAAAATGCCGCGGGTTCCCCACCCCTGCCTTGGATCATTCGACCCCAAAATGCCGCGGGTTCACCACCCCTGCCTTGGACCATTCGACCCCAAAATGCCGCGGGTTCCCCACCCCTGCCTTAGGCCATTCGACCACCAAAATGGGTTCCTACCTTATTACTGTAAATATGCTGTTAATACACTAAGACTCGGGGCACTAAACATTTTAATGAAAAGCGAGAGAGAGGTATTGAACCACGGTTATCGCTCGCAGCAATTGCCGCGTCCTCTGAGGCGTTGGACTCGCGTTGCACTCACTCCAAACCACCCCTCACTCTAATCTGCCACTAACCTTCCAGTTAAAAGTGGTTTACAAGCTCTCCTAGTCTCCGGTGTCGAACTTTCCCTCTAGTTACAGAGCAAGCAGCATGCGGGTCTACTCGTCGTGTGTTTGGTGAGGCCTTCACAACCCTCCCTAAGTCTACCTCTCTCTCCCTCAGGGGCAATGCGGGACCGCACACACACTCGCTTCCGGTACTTAGATGTCATCGCCGGAAACCAGAATCTGACCAACATTGATATTGAGATGAAATTAGCGAAACAGGATCTGTGGCTCGTAGGGGGAGGGGGAAGGGGTGTCCCGTCAGCGACTGGATACTATCCGGCCTCCCGCGTTATAGACTATAACTGATGGGAATGGTTCAGATTAAGTAAGGCGTTTTACTACCTGTTCAGGTTGTGCGCATGTATAATAATCTCCAATGAGATAGGGATGAGAAAGGAAACATTTTAGTTGTAACATACCCGCATTTGCTTGGAGGGAGAGTGGGAAATTATTTAAGAAAACCCCCGAGCGAGATTCGAACCTCGTTCTACCAATCATCAGACCAGTTTAACATGAAAGTAATGCCATAGTCCGTTCGGACTGACGCGGGTTTCTCAAACTTGATTGCATTGAATTGAATGTTTATTGACCCACAATACTTTCTGGCCTCTTGGTCTAGTAATCAAGGGGTCCCAGGTTCGATTACTGTTGATATAAGTACTTTTCCCGAAGCGGAATTGTTCTATGGTCACCATGGTGTGGTTAATTAAGCTTAAGTTGGTTTTAAGACTTCTACTGGCATCACATCATCATCACATCATCTCTTCGGGGCAATGTTACCACACCTGTATGATGTCCCAACCTCAAGAGGTCGGTTACAGTTCCACCTCTGCCAATAGAAGACCAGAAATATCTAGCAGACAAACCCTGACGGCATACACTAAATTAAAAAAAAACCAATGAAATAGGGATGAGAAAATGTATCCGCACTTTCGCGGGGAAGAGTGGAAAACCATCTATTTTAAAAAACATTTCATTGCACCCGGCCGGGATTTGAACCCCGACTGGCAATCCAATCTTAACATGGAAGTGGCGCGTAATACCATACGTTCACCGATGCGAGTTTTAAAATAATGCAATTGTCTAATAAAGTTATCTGAAGCAAAGTTCCTTTGAACGAAAGACCCGCGATCTAATATGTTTAGTCCTCAAGTTCCAATGGATGCAAAACCCGCGATCAAATCTGTTTAGCCCTCAAGTTCGACTGGATGCAAACCCGTGTTCAAATCTGTTTAGCCCTCAAGTTCCACTGGATGCAAGACCCGTGTTCAAATCGGTTTTAATATGTTTAGCCCTCAAGTTCCACTGGATGCAAGACCCGCGATCTAATATGTTTAGCCCTCAAGTTCCACTGGATGCAAGACCCGCGATCAAATCTGTTTAGCCCTCAAGTTCCACTGGATGCAAGACCCGGTTCAAATCTGTTAGCCCTCAAGTTCCACTGATGCAAGACCCGTGTTCAAATCTGTTTAATATGTTTAGCCCTCAAGTTCCACTGGATGCAAGACCCGCGATCTAAATGTTTAGCCCTCAAGTTCCACTGGATGCAAGACCCGCGATCTAATATGTTTTAGCCCTCAAGTTCCACTGGATGCAAGACCCGCGATCAAATCTGTTTAGCCCTCAAGTTCCACTGGATGCAAGACCCGCGATCAAATCTGTTTAGCCCTCAAGTTCCACTGGATGCAAAACCCGCGATCAAATCTGTTTAGCCCTCAAGTTCACTGGATGCAAGACCCGTGTTCAAATCTGTTTAGCCCTCAAGTTCCACTGGATGCAAGACCCGTGTTAAATCGGTTTAATATGTTTAGCCCTCAAGTTCCACTGGATGCAAGACCCGCGATCTAATTGTTTAGCCCTCAAGTTCCACTGGATGCAAGACCCGCGATTCAAATCTGTTTAGCCCTCAAGTTCCACTGGATGCAAGACCCGTGTTCAAATCTGTTTAGCCCTCAAGTTCCACTGGATGCAAGACCCGTGTTCAAATCTGTTAATATGTTTAGCCCTCAAGTTCCACTGGATGCAAGACCCGCGATCTAATATGTTTAGCCCTCAAGTTCCACTGGATGCAAGACCGCGATCAAATCTGTTTAGCCCTCAAGTTCCACTGGATCAAGACCCGTGTTCAAATCTGTTTAGCCCTCAAGTTCCACTGGATGCAAGACCCGCGATCAAATCTGTTTAGCCCTCAAGTTCCACTGGATGCAAGACCCGTTTCAAATCTGTTTAGCCCTCAAGTTCCACTGGATGCAAACCCCGATCTAATATGTTTAGCCCTCAAGTCCACTGGATGCAAACCCGCGATCTAATATGTTTAGCCCTCAAGTTCCACTGGATGCAAGACCCGCGATCAAATGTTTAGCCCTCAAGTTCCACTGGATGCAAGACCCGTGTTCAAATCTGTTTAGCCCTCAAGTTCCACTGGATGCAAGACCCGCGATCTAATATGTTTAGCCCTCAAGTTCCACTAGATGCAAGACCCGCGATCTAATATGCTTAGCCCTCAATTCCACTGGATGCAAGACCCGCGATCTAATATGTTTAGCCCTCAAGTTCCACTAGATGCAAGACCCGTGTTCAAATCTGTTTAGCCCTCAAGTTCCACTGGATGCAAGACCCGCGATCTAATATGTTTAGCCCTCAAGTTCCACTGGATGCAAGACCCGCGATCAAATCTGTTTAGCCCTCAAGTTCCACTAGATGCAAGACCCGCGATCTAATATGTTTAGCCCTCAAGTTCCACTGGATCAAGACCCGGTCAAATCTGTTTAGCCCTCAAGTTCCACTGGATGCAAACCCGCGATCAATATGTTTAGCCCTCAAGTTCCACTGGATTCAAGACCCGTGTTCAAATCTGTTTAGCCCTCAAGTTCCACTGGATGCAAGACCCGCGATCAAATCTGTTTAGCCCTCAAGTTCCACTGGATGCAAAACCCGCGATCAAATCTGTTTAGCCCTCAAGTTCCACTGGATGCAAGACCCGTGTTCAAATCTGTTTTAGCCCTCAAGTTCCACTGGATGCAAGACCCGCGATCTAATATGTTTAGCCCTCAAGTTCCACTAAGCAAAGCCCACTGCCGAAAACCTCACGCCACCTAAATACATCATCTCATTCTTTGATATATATATATAGTAATATCAATAAGAGTACATTTTATTTTATAAACCTCTAACTTTTCTTATTTTATTTAACTGGTTTGTTTAGTTTGCTTTTTCTTCCTATATTGGATAATACTACAATAAACAATTTGTACAGGGTCATTTTTCATTATGTTATTAATAATAACATATGTAAATTATATTGAAAATTTTACATTGGTGTTGAAATTACCAAGTTAATAATCGAAGAAAATTGACTGAACACATTTAATAGGCGGTTTAATACTGAACAGTTTTATGACTAACTTTGCATCTGTCAAAAAAACGCCTACGTTATCGTCATCCTAATATTCCTAGTATTCTGTCCGGTAAGAAGATGTGTACGTTATCGTCATCCTAATATTCCTAGTATTCTGTCCGGTAAGAAGATGTGTACGTTATCGTCATCCTAATATTACTAGTATTCTGTCCGGTAAGAGGATGTCTACGTTATCGTCATCCTAATATTCCTAGTATTCTGTCCGGTAAGATGTCTACGTTATCGTCATCCTAATATTCCTAGTATTCTGTCCGGTAAGATGTCTACGTTATCATCATCCTAATATTCCTAGTATTCTGTCCGGTAAGAAGATGTCTACGTTATCGTCATCCTAATATTCCTAGTATCTGTCCGGTAAGATGTCTACGTTATCGTCATCCTAATATTACTAGTATTCTGTCCGTAAGATGTCTACGTTATCGTCATCCTAATATTACTAGTATTCTGTCCGGTAAGATGTCTACGTTATCGTCATCCTAATATTACTAGTATTCTGTCCGGTAAGATGTCTACGTTATCGTCATCCTAATATGACTAGTATTCTGTCCGGTAAGAAGATGTCTACGTTATCGTCATCCTAATATTACTAGTATTCTGTCCGGTAAGAGGATGTCTACGTTATCGTCATCCTAATATTCCTAGTATTCTGTCCGGTAAGATGTCTACGTTATCGTCATCCTAATATTCCTAGTATTCTGTCCGGTAAGAGGATGTCTAGCTGGTCGGGGAGATCGCGCGGTACTTGTCCACGCGTGTGTTGGAGACGTGTTCCGTTCTGCCTGGCCGGGGGAACGGGCCATCGCTAGAACCACTTCCTGGTCTTGTTCTAGTGTCGTTGAGTCGTCCTCTTCTTTTTTCATGTTGGCAAAGAAGTGCATTGCCTCATTGTCTGTCCGGGACATTTATCTAGACCTTAATTAAGTAAAGAACCGTCCATGGTCCATTTATTAATACAACGGAGGATAAAAAAAATGTTAGTATTGGATCAAGGTGTTTCTAAAACTCTGGTACGTGACATACCCCTGCCTTAAAAATCAGCATTGGCATTTACAAATCGTATCCTTAAATTTAAGAAATTGCACCGGGACGTAGAAATTGAACCCAGGACCTCAGACTTAGCATTTCAATATTCTTACCACTGAATTATCCAAGATACGTTGTCTAGGGGACGCCCGAGCGGACTAATAGTACATCCTTTCCGTGGAGGCTCTTTCCATGTCCCGATAAGATGAGGGAGGTTATGGTGATAGTGAGTATGAGGGTGTGGAACCAGTGGAAACTCTTACAAGAATAATTAACCAAACCCTGGTGACCGTTGGGGTAGTTCTCTTTCAGGAAAAATACCCAAGATAGCATCAGCCCGGAATCGCACCCAAGGCCCTAGGTTCGTAGCCAGGTGCTGTGACCACTACACCACGGGGCTGGTAGAGTCTTTGATGGACGTGTGGAAATCAACGGCTAGTGATATGATTCAGTAGTAGAGCATTCGTGCGTTAGGCCAAGTGTCCCTTATTAGAATATCGTGTTTAAGTGCTCTTTTTCAAATTAAAAAATTTGATGTTATGCAGCCACATTCTTAAATAAAGATAATTTCCATCTTCTAAGCTTCCCTAGTCATGTACAATAAACTGTGCTGTACAGGCGGTGGTTTACTTCCATAAAAAGTCTGATAAAACAAACTACCGTTTATACTTTACAAGATAACAGGTTTTTTAATAGCTGGAAAGAGATACGTTGGGTAGGCCATGGCCCCAGAAGGGTACAGTATTAATTAATTAATCTATCACCGCGTCTTACTACCCGTTCGGTTTATACATTTAAGTATTAATCATGCTAATGGGCTAGGAATTTGGGAAGGTTGAATTTAGAGGAAATGAACCCGCATTTGCGTGGATAGCGAGAGTGGAAAACTATTTAGGAAAAACCACCACCAGTTCATCCGACAGTGTTTCAAACCTCGATCTCCCCGTCCTCTCGGGTGACCTGGTAGTCTAGGGGTAAGGTGTCGGTCGGACTTCTGTGCTGGGGTACGGGGTTCAATCCTCGGTTCCGGCATAGATTTATCTGATTACCAAACCCTTCCTTCACCTCTGACAAGACATCTTGGGAATGTGGGGAATGCCAGGCCTCCACCGTGGTTCGGATTCCACGTTAAACTGTAGGTCCTCCATTTCATCTCACAATCACCCTACCATTACACATTAGCGTGAGTATAACCCGAACGGGTAGTAAGACGCGGTGCTAATAATAATAATAATAATAATAATAATAATAATATCAAAACGTGCCTTAAATCTAGAACAGACACAACATCCATTCCTCTTCCGTTAATTAAGGGAAAACCCACTTTTCGCCAATTACGCATTATTCGGCATCGCCGGAAATCAAGCCTGAAACCCTTACTTAACTGATTAGGCAGACATGTTACCGACTGAACTTACGTGTGGGGCAATTTTTTTTATTGGAGGTTAATTATTATTATTAGCACCGCGTCTTACTACCCGTTCGGGCTATACGCACTTACGCTAATGTGTAATGGTAGGGTGATTGTGAGATGAAATGAAGGACCTACAGTTTAACGTGGAATCCGAACCACGGTGGCGACCTGGCATTCCACACATTCACAAGATGTCTTGTCAGAGGTGAAGGAAGGGTTTGGAAATCAGATAAATCTGTGCCGGGACCGAGGATCGAACCCCGGCCGCCAGCACAGAAGTATGACACCTTACCCCTAGACCACCAGGTCACTATTGGAGGTTAAGATAAGATATGGCTCCTAAAAAAGTATATTTAAATACATTTTGCTTGCCAAGTTTATAGCGTGGTTACCTGAATCGGTGGGCACGTTGACTAAGGTTGAATCCCTGTTGGGTGTACTGACGGTGTTTATTCCTAAATGGTTTCCCCATCTCTTCCACACTAAAAGGGCTACATTTCCTCTAATGTGTTGGAATGGCCTGCTTATGACGGGGATATCGGGGTTTGAATCACGGTCGGGTCTAATGAGGGCATTTTTTTCCCTACATAGTTCTCCACTCTCCTTCCATGCGGGTAGATTACCTCTAACCTTCCTCATCTCTACCCCATTAGAGTAATTATAATATAAGCGTAAAACCTGAACAGGTAGTAAGACGCGGTGATAAAATAAATGCGCATAACCCATGCAGATAGTCGGGGGAAATGCAGCTTTGATATATGCGGATCTCGGCCATACCCTGCGTCAACTAGCCCCCCCCCTCTCCCCTCACATCCACCGCGTCCGATGAATGGGTGTAGGTAGGGTTACACCCTCGACACTGCTCTCGCTTTTAGTGGAACACGTCGCACTCTTCTGAAGCAAGGGTGCTCTTTTGCAGTCATCCGCAGTTCGACCGTCGTCGATTTCCTGTCTCGAGTTTCCAAAATGCCCCCTCTCCTCCCCCCTCTCTCTCTCTTAAAAAAATCCAGGCTACGTAGATGATTTATACCAACATATTTCTTCTTCTTATATTATTATTAGCACCGCGTCTTACTACCCGTTCCGGTTATACGCACTTACGATCATGTGTGATGGTAGGGTTATTGCGAGATGAAAAAGGACCTACAGTTTAACGTGGAATCCGAACCACGGTGGGGGCCTGGCATTCCCCACATTCACACATATTTCTTAATGCCTCCACAATATTGTTCTGATATAATATATTATGCTACTCGATACAAATTTCCCCCCCCCTCCCCCCTCTGTGTAAAGTAGGAATGAGGCCTCACTTGACCTAAGCCTCTGTAAAATGAGAAGAAAAGTTTATGGTTGGTTCATGGGTCCGAGTTCGTGCGGTCTTTGGGGACTGCTAAATGGTTGGTGGTGCTGGACTAGTGTCCCCCACGGGACCCCGTCATAGCCTGTCCGGTCTATTGCGAGAGTTACACCTTAGAGACGATTCGACCGCAACAAATATGTTTCTATTCTCTAAAAGGCCCTTCTTATGGACGTCTATATAGCTTCTTTTTTATCCTTAGCAGTTGTGATCCTAGATTCTAGGAATAAAAAATATATTTAAGAAGCACGTGCTGAAACTCAAAATAGAACAACATTTTAAACAGATTATTTCCAATTCCTCCCGTCTATCCAGCCCGGCATGTGTCAATATTCCGAATCTCTGTGAAGTTCGGTGGAGGTCACGATATCGTGAAGCTGATGTTCATTGAAGCTGTCTGGTTTCTGTGATTCCCCTCCAAGAACCAGACACGTGTCAGTTAAGGTGGAACTGTTCCTCGTTCATTTGTCACGGATCGCACATCTCCTGACGGTTGATTTGGACCCGCGAGGACGACTAAATAATATGGAGGGTCAAGAACCTTCAATGTAACTTATTGAGTTTCAAGAGAGATTTATTGGAACTTATGTTAACAAATGAACGACATCTCTTACCTTGAATGATGAAATAATGGTCAAGTGTTCGCAAACAAGGTGTTTAGGAAGGAAGATACTTGGCTCAAAATTGGATAAGGCTACTGGAAAGTGGAAGAGTTTACATAATGATGAGTTACATAAAATGTACTTATCCCTAAACATTGTTAGGAAAGTAAAGTCCCGTATATTACGGTAGGCTCTCGACCCTTGCATCCGGCTGGATATAACTATCTAGAGATAGGATAGAGATAGGATAGAAATAGGATAGAAATAGGATGTAATGAGGGGGACTGGATAGAACTAGCTCAAGATAGGGATAGGGTGTAATGAGGTGGACTGGATAGAACTAGCTCAAGATAAGGCTAGGCAGCGTACTTTTTTAAGTGCAGTAGTGAACTTTAGAGTTTCTAACGCCAAATGGTAAGTAAGTGCTTCAGTAGAGTAATTTAATGTAATTTTCTCGCAGTAGACTCCTAGACTGCCGATGACGTGGAGATTACTAGACTGCCGATGACGTGGAGATTACTAGACTGCCGATGACGTGGAGATTACTAGACTGCCGATGACGTGGAGATTACTAGACTGCCGATGACGTGGAGATTACTAGACTGCCGATGACGTGGAGATTACTAGACTGCCGATGACGTGGAGATTGAAGTTCGATTCTCGGTTTGGTGTACTATGGATGCTTTTTCCTAAAGGTTTTTTTCCCACATACACACTCTCTCTCTTTCTTTTTTCCCCTATCGCAAATGCGGGTTCAATTCCTATAAATATAACCTTGTTCATTCATGAAACCATTAGCGTAATTAGTAAGCGTATAAACCGAACGAGTGTTAAAACGCGGCGATAGAAACATTGGAGAAGAGTTAATAAGAAAATTGTACCTTCATTTGCTTGGAGTGAGGGCTTAAAACTATTTAGGATAAAACGCCCTCAATAAATCCGACCGGGATTTGATTCCCGATCTCCCCATCATTGACAATCCAGTCCTTTGCGAGAGTGACACCTTAAACAATTCTATCACGGAAGCTGGTTTCAATCCAGTTCCCCTTTATATCATCCTTTCCGGTTTATGAGAGGACGAGGATCATCCGAGTCGTCGGCACGGTCGAGGTACGTGTCGCCGTTGAAGGCAGTGAATGAACATTTCAGTTCGATCCGCCGGAAGGGTTTGTTTCAAGAGCCTCTGTGGGGTGGTGGCGTCCACTCCACCAAGAACAATGAGCGAGGGTGGATCGTGCCTTGGAGTGTTTGGATAACTGCACGTCTCGCTCAAAGGAGGGGTGGATCCATGGTTGTAACATCTTTCAGGCGGAACACAATGCCGCAACTTTATGGTGGAATGGAAGGCGACAGATCAAGTCCGCTTTTTTAAAATTATTTAAAAAAATGAAAGAACACTTATTTTGTTCAATAAATGTGTTTAACATAATATTTAAAAAAAAACTTACTTTTAACCCATATTACATTCCATCCCATCTTATCATATTTGAGTCCACAGTTCCATTTGTGTAACATAGGTATAACGGAATGTGATGACATATTGATGCTATTCATGTATCCTTTAAGTCCTACTGTTATATAAATGGAATACTAATAAATTAATTATATTGTTAGTTAAAAATTGACTTTACACATCTAATCACATACCTACAGTAGGAATCAAATGGTTTAATAAACTTTCGCTATGATTATTTACTTCATGGCCTGACGAGAACAGTGAAGGCGTCTCCCGTTTAACTAATTTTGTATAATTATAATATTTGGTGATTTTTTTCTAGCGCCGTGTCATATTACCCGTTAGGGCTGGTTGCATCTAACTATAACACTGGGGTAAGGATGATGAAGATAGTGTTTGGAAGAAAAGTACTTCAAATATTTGAAAATTGTGTGACTCTAGAAGCTATTTAGAGTGTCTTCGCCTGGAAAATCTTTGGAAATGTTTTCTCT
The DNA here is from genome assembly GCA_039000515.1 of Timema cristinae. Classification (NCBI taxonomy): domain Eukaryota; kingdom Metazoa; phylum Arthropoda; class Insecta; order Phasmatodea; family Timematidae; genus Timema; species Timema cristinae. The sequence continues at coordinate 49,618,283 of JBCFYV010000001.1, forward strand.
TGAAACTATTTAAAGTGGGCATAAATTAACCTAACCTAACCTAACAAAATATCATGTTTTATAGAAAAATGTAATACCTATAATAATACAAATGTACAAAAAACACTGTCTGTCATTCCACATTCTGCAGTTCAGTGCAAGAATAGAGCCCAAAACCTGACCTTGAATTTTTATTACGTTGTTTGGGTAGGGTACACAGAGCATGGTTTAATTTTCCTGCAATTCATGTCCACTGGATTATTTTATGTCTGTACTCTTCTGTTGCATCTTGTTCTCCTTTAAAAACATGTTTAAAGTGTTAGCGATATTTCCTCGTCTAAGACTTGTACAAGATCATCTTCAAGTAGATTCTTAGCACCGTTTATTCTCACCTTCTTATACCGTTAGGTTATCATGACTTACTTTCATATTATATATAAGATTAGAAAGATGGATCCCTTCAAGAAACTACTGTATCAGTATTCGCCTGGAGAGAGGTTGGAAAGCCACATTATAAAAACTTCCAAGAGTACAGCAGCCGTTTGAGATCCCACCCTAGTCTCTCAGATTATAATTATGTAGGTAGTATTGTTCAAATAAATTACAATTGTTTTCATGGATCATTATCATCAATGATGCTGTCATGTCGTCATCCTCTTAAGATGAAACAAATCATTAGACTTAAGCAACGATTTAACCTTGCCAATCAAAGTGTCATCGGACTTAATGCGTAGATTCACTCTTTATTGATGGCTAACGTGAAGTGAAATTTACTTTACAGTTAATCTTCAATGGTATCGAGGAGGGTAGATCGTATCATCCAGCACAAGTGGGCATTACGTTATAAAACAACTTCCGATAAATATTCTGCTGCTTTTGATGTGGCCCATCTCGCCTGTTTGCAGATCTTTGATCACAATTCACTGTCATGTTCTGTGGCCATAGTTGTGTGTTGTCATATGATCTTCTATGATGATATAGACCGCCTGTTTGCAGATCTTTGATCACAATCACACGTCAGGTTCTGTGCAGATGTCTGACCGTAGTTGTGTTGTTTGTCATATGATCTTCTATGATGATGACTAGACCGCCTGTTTGCAGATCTTTGATCACAATCGCCGTCAGGTTCTGTGCAGATGTCTGACCGTAGTTGTGTGTTGTCATATGATCTTCTATGATGATGACTAGACCGCCTGTTTGCAGATCTTTGATCACAATCACCGTCAGGTTCTGTGCAGATGGCTGACCGTAGTTGTGTGTTGTCAGGTGATCTTCTACGACAGTGACTGGAACCCCACGGTAGATCAGCAGGCCATGGACCGCGCTCACAGACTTGGTCAGACCAAACAAGTGACCGTATACAGGCTCATCTGCAAAGGCAGCATCGAGGAGCGGATCCTGCAACGGGCCCGAGAGAAGAGCGAGGTAGGTGAACATTTCCTCACTTCCTGCAGACCATTGCCTTTTGTCCAAATATTGTCCCACCCTATAGACAGTACCTAAATTAGTTAGGTAATACAGCTCGAACTAGACAAGGACGGGGGGGATCGAGGTTCGAATCTCGCTCGGGTGAACTGAGGGTGATTTTCCTAAATGGTTTTCCACTCTCCCTCCACGCAAATGTGGGTTCACTTCCTCTATATTCAACCTTCCCAATCTCTAATCGATTAGCGTAATTAGTACTTAAACGTATAACCCGGACGGGTAGTAAGATGCGGTGCTAAATAATAATGATAATAATTATTATCTTAAAAATAGTTACACTGGTCCCAATTTCGCTGTTGTCAAATGAAGAATACAGAAAACAGATCTTAGATACGTTTTCTGGTTAAAGCGTAATCCTATATTTAATATACCGGTTAATAGGCCGTGATATTGGCTCTCAATCTGTGAACGGGGTTCAGTTTTTCTTAGGTCTTAAGCTGTAGATTTACATAAACATTACAAAATGTCTTAGCTTTCGTTGGGATTTACTACAAACCTTGTGATTGGACAAGAAGGAAAGTTGGCCTACGTACGAGGACTGGTTTCCCGATAAAACGCTGACACGATGGGTAGTATAAATAATTCCTAAAAGCCACGAGCTTTCGCACATCTCCAAAAATAACTGCATCGCTCATGCCTAAATCGTACGAAGAAATTGCGGTCGCGCCCCTTCAATTCTATTGGTTAGTGGCATTGTCGTAGAAGTTGATGAAAGAAAGGTGGGAGGACAATTTAAGACTCGAAAACTCGAAGAATTGTCAAAACTATCTCCCGAGCTACGAACAGATTGGCCTCGTGTGACAGAAATGTTAAAAAAAAAAAGTTGCGGTTCCACCCCTTAGTTCCTATTGGCATTGTGGAAGAGGTTGATGAGATAAAGTAAAGTTAGGAGTAAACATTAAGAATCTAAAGCTCGAAAAACTGTCAAAACGATATATCTGAGTTTCGAACAAAACAACTTTTGAACAAAGAAAAGTACGAAGAAGTTGCGGTCCTCCATATTTTAAAACTCAAAGAGCAAATCATGCCATTAAATTAAAACGCAATTACACTTTACACTCGGCCATAAAGCCAGTAACTTCAGAAGACCTATTTTCCTACCGGGGAGTATACATACACACATACAAACTATTTTCACTATATAAAAAGGACAGAATCAAACCATGGCGTTCTAGTAATGTAGTCCACTCGCCTTGACCAACCTCCCACGGAGATGAGCGTTTAAACAATCAAGGGTGAATCCACGGCCTGTTGTCGGGGGATTGGTTTTAATAGTTTTAATGATAATAATATGGCTAGTTTATACAATTAGTAATAAAAAGTAATATTAAGTTATAATAATAATCATTATTTCCCTTATTCATTCATAAAATAATGTGATTTGAAGAGGTCATTTTTGATAGATAATCAATACTTATAAAGTAACAATAATACGATCAAATATTATCAATTTTGGTGGCAACAAAACGTTTGTATTTTCTAAAAGACTCTTCTTGTGAAAATTTGAGTATACTTATGTCTGTTCACACACCACTGGTGTAGTACCGTACCACTGGTCCGTCATTCCCACGGCCTCTCTTCCTGGAACCAGCTCTAGTCACAAGACCAGCTCTAAAATGGTGCACAAGCATTTCATTCCTGGGCTGGCTATTAGCTACTTATCCTAGTCTCAACTATCAAACTAAAATACACGAATTTACCACTCAAGAGAGAGAGCTTCGACCTTTACCTGGACTCAAACCCGGGACACATCATTTCAGTAGACAGATGCTCAAACTACTGTACAATGTTGTCGGACTTATTGTTCATCAAACAACTTACAAACATACTTGAACAAGGACTTCTAATGATCTCCATATGTTTATAATGTTCGTCTTACTGCTCTCGACCCTTGCATCCGCTCCACTCCCCAGACTTAGAATAGTGGGAAGGAATGATGAAGATTAATTTGAGAGGAAATGTACCCGCATTTTACTGGAGAGGCTGTGGGAAACCGTTTAGAATAAAGCACCCTCACTTCACCTGACTAGAACTCGAACCTCTATCTCCTCGTCAGAAGCAGTCCAGGCTATTTCAAGAATGACGCATTCGACCGCCGGGAGGGGTCACTGCATGACTAGAGGGACATTCAGGTTTGTATGTGGGGGGTCTGTCTGGAAGATCACACATGCCTGTGTGCACGTGCGCCCACAATTGTAACTGAACCCTCTCGGGGGCCACGTGTCCCTGCCAGTCCCTACCCTACAAAGACATACAATACACTTTTTATAGACTTGTGTCACCTCACTTTTGTTCACAGCAACCTTATCAAAATAATCGACCAAAACACCGTTTATTAAAATTATTTACCAACCAGAATTATCTCTAATGGTCTGTTATTTTAATATATTTATTGATTTTACAAAGAGTTGAAATTAAAACCAAAGCTATATATTATTAAATCCTTGACAAAGTCGTTGGTAAATTTTAAAAATGCACTAACTTATGGGAAATGAGGTAAAATTGAGTGAAGAAAGCATACCCAGGGAAAGAGGGGAAAACTGTGACAAGAATCCACTTCACAACGGTGACAAGCTTCCTTTCTTCTGTCTTCAATAGTTGAAAAAATGTGTCAGGTATCCACTGCACAGCGGTGACAAGCTTTCTTTCTTCTGTCTTCTATTGTTGCAAAAATGTGAATGGAACCCACTTCACAGCGGTGACAAGCTTCCTTTTTCTATCTTCTATAGTTGATAAAATATGACAGGAACCCACTGCACAGTGGTGACAAGCTTCCTTTCTTCTGTCTTCTATAGTTGAAAAAATGTGACAGGTATCCACTGCACAGCGGTGACAAGCTTCCTTTCTTCTATCTTCTATAGTTGAAAAAATGTGACAGGTATCCACTTCACAGCGGTGACAAGCTTCCTTTCTTCTATCTTCTATAGTTGAAAAAATGTGACAGGTATCCACTTCACAGCGGTGACAAGCTTTCTTTCTTCTGTCTTCTATAGTTGAAAAAATGTGACAGGTATCCACTGCACAGCGGTGACAAGCTTTCTTTCTTCTGTCTTCTATAGTTGAAAAAATGTGACAGGTATCCACTGCACAGCGGTGACAAGCTTTCTTTCTTCTGTCTTCTATAGTTGAAAAAATGTGACAGGTATCCACTTCACAGCGGTGACAAGCTTTCTTTCTTCTGTCTTCTATAGTTGAAAAAATGTGACAGGTATCCACTGCACATCGGTGACAAGCTTCCTTTCTTCTGTCTTCTATAGTTGAAAAAATGTGACAGGTATCCACTGCACAGCGGTGACAAGCTTTCTTTCTTCTGTCTTCTATAGTTGAAAACGTGACAGGTATCCACTGCACAGCGGTGACAAGCTTTCTTTCTTCTGTCTTCTATAGTTGAAAAAATGTGACAGGTATCCACTTCACAGCGGTGACAAGCTTTCTTTCTTCTGTCTTCTATAGTTGAAAAAATGTGACAGGTATCCACTTCACAGCGGTGACAAGCTTTCTTTCTTCTGTCTTCTATAGTTGAAAAAATGTGACAGGTATCCACTGCACAGTGGTGACAAGCTTCCTTTCTTCTGTCTTCTATAGTTGAAAAAATGTGACAGGTATCCACTTCACAGCGGTGACAAGCTTTCTTTCTTCTGTCTTCTATAGTTGAAAAAATGTGACAGGTATCCACTGCACAGCGGTGACAAGCTTTCTTTCTTCTGTCTTCTATAGTTGAAAAAATGTGACAGGAACCCACTTCACAGCGGTGACAAGCTTTCTTTCTTCTGTCTTCTATTGTTGCAAAAATGTGAAAGGAACCCACTTCACAGCGGTGACAAGCTTCCTTTTTTCTATCTTCTATAGTTGAAAAAATGTGACAGGAATCCACTGCACAGCGGTGACAAGCTTTCTTTCTTCTGTCTTCTATAGTTGAAAAAATGTGACAGGTATCCACTGCACAGCGGTGACAAGCTTCCTTTCTTCTATCTTCTATAGTTGAAAAAATGTGACAGGAACCCACTGCACAGCGGTGACAAGCTTCCTTTCTTCTATCTTCTATAGTTGATAAAAAATCACACACAGTTTGCATCTCAAAGTTTTAACATTTTGGCCTTATTTATGTTTTTTTATCATCCTGTCTTACTACCTGTTCAGGTTATATGCATATATGATTATTACTCTAATGGGGTAAGGATGAAGAAGGAAACATTTTAGAGGTAATCTACTTCCATGTGCTTGGGAAGAGAGTTATAAAACATTTAGGAAAACCACCCTCAGTAGATCAAACTTTGATCTCCTTATCTTCAATGGGCCAGTCTAACATGAGAGTGACACCTTAGACCATTCAGCCACTGGAGCATTCCTTGTCCTTATTTTATTATTATTATTTATATTTATCACCGCGTCTTACTAACCGTTCGGGTTATACGCTTTAAGTACTAATTACGCTAATGAATTAGGAATTGGGAAGGTTGAATTAGTGGAAGTGAACCTGCATTTGCGTGGAGGGAGAGTGGAAAACCATTTAGGAAAAAACCACCCTCAGTTCACCCAACCGAGATTCTAACCTCGATCTCCCCGTCCTCAGCAGTCGAGCTCAACACGACAAGCGCGTTAGCCAACTACGCCACCAAGGCGGGTCCTTGTCCTTATTGCTTCTATCAAACACTAAAGGGACAAAACCGAGTAAAACACTTAAAACAAACACAACTATACTCCACTGCCCATATTTAGTTTAATATGAGTTAGCTCCAAGTATTACATTATAACTACAGTCTAACTTCCATAAGAAGGGTCTTTTAAAAATATATATATTTCTTAGAAATATTATTTTATGGATATTGATCACTTCTATCAAAAGTGACAGCTGCATATCTCATGACCTGATGGGAAAGTAAATCTATTAGTTTTTCTAGTTGTCAGATAATGCCCTTTCTATGAAAATTGTACTATAGATCTTACCAGTCATTATCAAAATATGACAAGATTTATATAAAAATATTTCTTTTGAGCCATTGCTATAGCGAGGCTGTGCAATCGTATGTCACTGTTGTAGATCCAGCGCATGGTGATCAGCGGAGGTAACTTCAAGCCAGATACCTTGAAACCCAAAGAGGTGGTCTCCCTGCTACTGGATGATGAAGAAATAGAAAAGAAATGTGAGTCCCTACTTTGTAAAATATTCCACTTTGTTGACAGAAAAGTACACTTGGTTCTAAGTGGTAAAAAGTGTTTACTTAGGATTGTATGGAAATTAATGAGAATTAATGTCAGTAGCTTTGCATTATTTGAAACAAAATACCTTTTTTAGCCAAATTACTGACTCAATATAGATATTTAGCCTAATTTCCCCTGCATATAAAAAGTTCTGTTCATACACAGCAATGCTCATGACAAAAAGTCGCCACTCACGTTCTTATCCACCCCGCCTTTAGAAATGAAGAGACTTTGTCCTAACATATAACATTTGTGGCTTATAAATATAAATAGCTATCACCCATATGTCAGCTTATAAAGAGGGCTAAATGCTATCAACCTCAATCCAGAGGAGGAAATACTCTATTACTCAAGGGATATTTCTCTTTCTGTCCTTCTCCATGGACATTTAACACTCCCAAAGACACCCCGATGCAAGAACACTGTCTCAGAGTATCGTATTGTGCCAGTCAGAATACTGGCTGAAATGGGTTGGTAGTCCAAAGTAAACCAATATCTACATTCAGTCCTGTCTTATCTGGTATGCTGGTAATGAACGGGTTAGGTTTACTAAGGGTGGCTTTCCCTCTTTTCCTCCTTACGTATTAGGGTATATTTCCTTAGATTTTACCTTCCTTTTTCCTACCCTATTAGTATAAAGCTTGGACAGAAAGTAGTGAAGTATTTTGATTAATCTATCTATTTAAAGACTTGTTCTGGTGAGCTATTGTCTGTAAGAAAGTATGGTTATTTGTGCTTGTTGTGTTAAAGTGTGTGTATGTTTGTGACAGACCGTCAGAAGCAAGCCGAGAGAAGGACTCAGGAGGAGGCGAGAGCTGACTTCTACCGTGAGAGAGACCGAGAGAGGAAGAGGAAACAGTTCTTGGGTGTGGTTAAGGAAAAGGCCCTCTCTATGCCTCACATATTGTCACATTGTCTATTTCAGGGTCTCAGATTTCATTTTTCAGAAAGCTTATGTTTGAATCTCATTTTACTAAATTAGATTAAATTAAATTGAATTGATATGAGAATAAACCCCAAGATGTTTGCCTTAGCGCACCAATACTCTACCACTGAGCTATCCAGGTATCGTATTTCAGGTAGAGTCTATTATTAATGTGTGGGTTCATCAGCTACTTGAGCTATAATAGAGCCACAGTCGTCTGAGTCACAAATATAAGTTCATTTAATTAAACAAAACTTGCTTTGATTAATGTCTCATGAATAATAATAATTTGAGCAGACACATGTCAAACTCGGTTTGTCCAGTGGTATTTCATTTGCGCAGAAAACAATGTATACTTAGCTTGTTTCTTGTACCTAGCCATTTTTTTTAACCAAATTGATTTGAACGGAAACTTGTTCTTAAAGTAATGAAAGCTAAATTATTGGTAAGACGGAGGTTTTCTATCACGTCAATGAGTGAAAAATCTAAACTAAGGACATTCACACATGAAATAATTTATGCAAAATCATAGAAGTTAGACGTTTATGTTAATATTATTAAAATGTTTCTGAAGAAGCACTTTTGCAGTATACTTTTTTTTTTTTACAAAATTGTCTTTTCATTATTTAAAAAAAAAAATTATTGATGTTTCATTTCTCTCAATTACTATTCTCATCACTATCCCACTAGTTTAAGTTACCAACAAACTTTTTATTAAAATAAATTATAGGTACTTCACTTAAATTTTATGAGCATTTGTACATAAAATAGCACCATATTTTTCGTTTGTTGTAAATTGTTGTACCAAACTTGGTTCTCACATGCACCTACATCCCTGTGATGCAAGGAAACTTGATATTTGTTGGTGTGTGAGCATTCAGTTGTATTCAGTGTTTGGAACTTGAGTCAGGGCTACCAACAGAGCGCGACACCGAGAGACAAGTCACCGGAACATTCAACGTGCATGCTCCTTACCTCTACCCAGAAAAACATTGAAGACATGTCGTGCTTATAACACCATTATCACTCCAAACACAGGAATTCCCCAATTAAATATAATTAGATGTGTATGACTTTGTCACTTTTTAATAAAACAATGAATACAACATCCTTCCATGTTCTACAAGGTGTGGCGAAATTAATAGGGATGTATGTTAGATGTATCAACATTTTAAAATATAATAATATAGGTAAACAATATGTTTGATTAACATTGGAAAATGTCACTAGGAGTAGTTAAGGTTATTCTAATAATTAAATTGGTTGTTTATTAATTGATTAATTTATTTAAAGTACTTTCACCAAAAAATGGTTTTTCTATTTATTAATGTTTTCTAACATTTTTTTCAGTTAGATACATATTTGTTGTATCACTTGAATTAAATTTTTTGTTGTGACACCTTTTTTTAACATTTTGGCTATATTGATCTTTTTTCACTTCACAAATAAAATAGTAAGACTGAAAAGAAAATAAGATTTGGGTAAGAAGCATTGTGTTATTGTTACAGCATTGGGAAAGGAGGCCATTGGTGTAAATTGTACTGTACTTACCAGTTAAATTATACATATTGTTGCAGTTATAGCATATGTATTGTTTCATTTATATTACATATATTGTTGCAGATACATTACATGTGTTTTCACAGTTATATTCTATACATTGTTACAGAATGAGGTTAAAAAGGCACGTGTGGAAGAGGGCGGTGAAGACACAATTCTCAGTGTTGACTCTGCTCCTCCGAGTCCTAGTCATAGCGAGGTGTGTTGACAACATTGATAAAATAATTGTCTTTATTACTAAACCTTGAAATAAGCCTTAAAATCGTTAAAATTTTAACAAAGTTGTTGTCTAAACATGCCACACATTTTCAGATTAAAGTTTATGTTAAAAAAAGAACGCATAACTTTTAAGTAGTTTTAGAATAATTCTTTGGAGGTTTAGGTAAAAACTAGATACAGACATTTCCACCAGTGGAAGTCGATTACCCATTTTAAACCAAGCACTTAAAAGAATTAAAAATGATATTCATATTTATTTCTTATGATATGCCATCCCTAACTAAATATTGTGTTTCCATCAAATACTAATTTTTATGTTACTTGTAAGTAATAATCCTTAAGGATTTCCTAGCAGGTTTCATTGCTTACACAATTATTTAAAAACCTGAAAAACATTGAATGTTGTAAAAGATTAAAAGCATTTTAATTGAATTTATTAAGACTGCCCAACAGATCATATTCTAATTTGTATGCTATATTTAAACTATTATATTCTTTTAGCATTATTTAATATGCTTACAGTGCTGTTGTCAATTATCATTATTATTGAAAATGCTTTTAGCAGCTTAATTTTTTCTTGTTACATTTGCTACTGAACAAATAAATTATTTTTTGTGGAGAAAGATGACATTGATGGTATTCATTCCTAAATCATACAAAACTTTGTTTAACTTTTTTGACAAATGTTTTCATACTGGTAAAATAATACCAAAGTGGGTTTAGAGAAAGTAATATAATAAGAGGAATGTTTCTTTGTTTTTGATGATTACTACCATATACATGTTTTCAGTCAAGGGTCTACAATCTTGTGTTTGATCGCTTAAATAGTATTCTTTCCTCTGTTAGATCAGGCCGAAGTTTAAACTTTGTTGTTCCACGCAGTGAGGCCTAATTTAAGAGTAGTTTTACAGTCCTCCTTGACACACAGCCTATTCCCCTTACCATCCAACCATTTATTTTACTCATCACATTAATAATTATGACATACAGACATATGACTGTGTATGAATGTGTTGGGATGTTACAAAGTGTTGTTGTTGTTGCAGGTGTCACAGGGAAGTGGGGTCCCCCAGGATGAAACCAGCAATGAGGGACTTGTGGTGGACGTGGACAGTCCAGGAACCCCCTCGCAGACCACCGGTGAGTCTACATATTCTGTAATACTTATTCTTCTCGTAATTAAGACAAGACTAGACATCTCTGTGATTATGACGAGGTAATATAACAATGGGGACAGAAAAGTTGGATGTATGCTGGTTTGATTTATTCTTGATAAGCGTTTGGTTCCAGATCAAGTACATTCAGCTTTCCCACCCTTTCTACAGATACGTCCAAGGGGATCGCTATTCTCTTAACACTAAACACCCTTTGATTGAGAAATAGTCTTAAAATTGCAATAATATTACATTTTTAATAATAAATACTGAAACTGCCTCAAATAACTATACTAAATATTTGATTGGACATTATTAGGAGTTGGAAATATATAGGACCCAGTTTACCTTGTCAAGATACACACTGTCTACACAAACACACACTCTTTCTTCAATCTTTAATTGCCACAGACAGCTTCATCAGGCTAAGAGTAAACTAAATGACTGTTTATTTATTGTTACTTATTGTTACTTATTTTTATTGATGCCAGGCCTCCACCGTGGTTTGGATTCCACGTTAAACTGTAGGTCCTTCATTTCATCTCACAATCACCCTACCATTACACATTAGCGTAAGTGCGTATAACCCGAACGGGTAGTAAGACGCGGTGCTAATAATAATAATAATAATAATATTTTTCTTTGTTGGGTTGCATGATTAATTGTTTATTATCTTTCACTGTACTAGATTTATCGATGTGTCGATTATAGTTCCCATGTTTTTAACTTTGGTGTATTTCACTGTTTCTTATTGAGAAATTAAAGTACTTGGATGGTATACTCAGATCATATTTCAAGCTTTGTCTTTCAGCGTATGAAGCAACCAATTTTTTCAGTTTTTTTTTACTTTGGTATCTTATCGATGAACAGTCATTATTTTTCTTGATATTTCTGTGGTGGGTCCTACATATTAAGCCTAACATTAAATATATTATCGCTTGTAGATTAGACTCTCAGTAATACATGCTCATATGTGTAACCTAGCAGATCATGTGAGAATCATTGACACTGTGTTGCACGAAGAGAGGGGTATATAGGAAAGAGAGTCCATTATCAATCTAACAGTAATAAGAACCTTTACTGGGGACAAAGGTTTTGTAAATATGTCTACTCTAAAAGGTTATTACTATTTATTGTAGTCAAATGAAAGAATTTTCCAGCGACTAAAATATGATATAATATATTAGCCCAATTGCTGAAAGTTATTTGAACACTGGTAGGAGAATAAACAAAATAACTCTGATAATCAAGGATGTAGAAAGCGTGTGGGTCTTGGAGCTCCGGACCCCCCCTGGAATGTGTAAGACCACCCTGAAGGGGGTTCCACTTATACATACATTTTTTTAAACATGGTATAGCTTTTTACTCTACTACAGTTTAATGTAAATGCTCTCAATCAATTACTAGTTAATTATTATTTTAAAATTCACCTCCAAGATGCAACTTGTAAAACTTCCGATTGTAAAATTAGCTCTGCCAACATTTCAAATAATTTTTTTTTGTCTACATTCAAACCTGTATTGGGAAACAAAGGGCGTTTTGGTATGAGTTGAGTTGTAGGGTTCGTGTAAAGTAGGCAAACATTTTTGCTATAAATGGTAAGATCTTACTTAATGAATCAGCAAACGGAAATGGTAATGTAGGCTAAATACCTGAATTTCCCTCATCTTCTCTTTCAACATCTTCTTATGCAAAACACTATTTTATTAACTATGAACATTTTGAAACCATTTACAGAATTTGAACAGCACCACATTACTAGTTAGTAGTATAGTGTTGAGTGTAGTGAAAGGTTGTATGTTGTGTGGTTTTGGAGAAAAGATTCACTATTATAATACTAGTGGCCTGTTGGTTGTTAATAATGTAATAAATATTAGTGTTAGCTAAATAATTATATAAAAATGTAAAGCCGTAAATATACGTTTGACACCTGGTTTGCGAAAGAACCACCAGCAGAGGCACCGAAAGCACTGAGCTGTTTTTTTTAAAATTAGTTTTACTCCCCCAAATTTCACTATCAGTTTGGTTATTATTACTTGTACTAATTACGCTATTGTTGTATGAGTGTGATGGTTATTCTTGTGAGAGCTCGTGAATCGTGATGTCAGTATAGGCCAAGAATGGCGAACATGATTTGGGCGATACGCCGACATGAAAAAAAATTAAACATTATATAAAACTTTTCCCAAAGTGGTATAATTTTTTGAAGTCAATAAAATTTCAACAGTCATGTCATGTCACACAGTACTTTTTGAAGTCATTGGTTAGAAATCGTCTTGGCTCGTACTAAGTGCATCTTTTGTGCTGGGGAAGGCTTGAACTAAACATATAATATTATATGACTATCAAAATTCAATATGTCAAACTAATATTAGACTGGCTTGCTGATAACGGGGAGATTGGGGTTTGAATCTTGGCTGGGTCTACTGAGGGTGGTATTTCCTAAAGGGCTTCCCCCATTCTCCTTCCAAGAAAATGCTGGTAGATTATCTCTAAAATGCTTCCTTCCTCATCCCCACCCCACTATAGTAATTACCAAATATATATATAACCTGAACAATGTAAGACGTGAAGATTAAAAAAAGTTTTGATTTTAAAGACTCGTTAAAAAATGTGAATATTATGTGACACATTTGACTATTTCAAAATTCAGCAAGTCCCCTGAGTAGCACACTGTTCGGAAAAGTTTTGCCAATCCCTGGTCTAGGAATACAAAAATGAACTATGAGTGATATTTTCGGAAAGAACTGGGGAATCAGCCCTCAAAGGAAGAACCACAAATTTTACGATTCCAACTATTTATTAAATTATTGTCTTCTATTTATTGGGTTGATTTGACCCGCCATTTGATAATGAACATGCCATTTGTCTTGCTATGACACAAATTAAGTGACTCAGCTCTAGTGAACAAATGGTTTGAATAGAATTTTTATATATAGGACTTAAAACAAATTTGTATTGGCTTATATAGTAGCTTATGTCAAGAAAGCTATATAAGTGGGTGCAGGCAAATTATATTTATGAAACATTATTTACTACTTTTCTATTCCTATTAGGTTCTTAATGAAGTATTTTACATTCAAACGCACACAGCTTTGATAAAAAAACAATATTTAATGTTTTAGAATCTAGCATACACTCCTGTATCCTTCTCATTCCCGGCACAACCAGTAAAACACCAACACTGCATCATGTTAGGGTCTTTGTATTCATTTATTTGGTGTAACATGAAATTTGGAATGAGTGTTCTTTGTAAAAATCTAAGAGATATGCGCTCAAGGATTTTTTGATATTTTTTTTTAATTCAACCCCCAAGGAGGTGGGAAGTGGGAAGGGGGTGGTTTTTCCTTATCTTCTAAATCACTTGAGCTGGAAAGATGAAACTTGGCAAGAAGGTTCTTTTTTTAGGTAAAGGGCGTTAGTTAGTTCTTTATTTTTCAAAATATTCAACCCTTAATGGAGTGAAGTGGGGAGGGGGAGATTTTTCCGTATATTCCAAACTGCTGGAGCTGGAAAGATGAAACATATTATAAAAAACTAGATAGCTGTTGCCCGCGGCTTTGCTCACGTGGAAGTTGATTATATACAAATACGAAAATATACATATGTATTTACAGATTAATTAAAAATATTACGTTACGTTGATGACCATAACTTGACCTCAGATCAAAAATAATGCAAGTCCGATACAAACTTTCACCCCCTTTTTCATCCCTTATTAAATAAAATTTCCAAAATTCCTGAAACACGTATTTATTTGTTTTACGTCAATAACCGAAATACAAAATTTTGTTTATGTAACTTTCAAAATGACGGACTTTCATACATATTATCATCCCCTATTTTGACCCCTTTGGGGTGGAATTTTCTAAAATCCTTTCTTAGTGGGTGCCTACATAACAAAATGAATACACAGTCCGAATTTCATGCTTGTAGCCTTGATAGTTTGCGCTCGGCGATGATGAATCAGTCAGTCAGTCAATCAATCAGGACATGTTATTTTATAAGTATAGATCAGTGCAAATAACGGGTTATTTAGCTAGTATTTAATAACGCCATGCTTAACAATTTATTGTTTATGTAAAAACTAAGGGTATAGTTATCATAGACTTTAGTTCTAAGTTTACCAAATACACTATGAAAAAAGTATAGTAAATGTTAAATTGGAATTGAATATGTGTGTGTGAATATATTTAATACATAACTCACAATCATACGTAAATGCTATATAGCCTTTCAATATTTATATGCACATAATTCCACTTTAATATGTAATGCTATTTTCTCTCCATAGTGAATAGGCCTATATATAGTTTTTTTCCCATAACAACTAATAAATATATTCTAAATAAAATTATAAAATCTTAAAAGTTTCAAACAAGTTTAAAATAATTTATGTTGACCTTATAATTTGTTCTATGGGTGGTATTTCCTAAATGGTTTTCCAGTCCCCCTCCACACATGCGAGTACACTTCATATAAAATCAACCTTCCTCATCCCAAACACCTTAGCGTAATTAGTAGATAAGCGTATAACACAAACGAGTAGTAAGAACCGTTACTAAAGAAAATGTATCCAAAATAATTTTCACCATCACTTTTTGACTTTAAAGTGGACCCCCCCTGGAAAACATTCCTTTCTACCCCCTTGCCAATAATTGGAGACTATATATTTGTGTTTCCTAAATATGTGTTTGAATTAATTATCTTTGCTGTGAGATTTTTGAAGATGATTATGGAGTGAATAAGTCCCTACAAAGAATGATTGAACAAACAGTTCTACAATCTACATTGAGGGAATATGTCAAGAGCTGGAGCACAAAATCCAGAAATTATTCTTGTTCTTCAAGGGAAGAACTAAGAACATGATGATAACAACAGTAGAAATTATAACTCAACATTGAACGCAAAATTATATATTTAAAGGTGGGACATAACGTACTTTACTTTTTAGAGCCCAACATCATCGGATTCTCCATTAGCTTTAATTGAATATCATCTGAGAAAGTGTAAATGCATTTAATTCCTGCTAGGCTTAAAATATTGGCAACACAAGGGATGGATGGTGTTTTAGCATTTAGCGGGTCTCCCTTCATGTTCACCCATGATCAGGCGCTGAAGGCAACCCACAATGTTGAGGGTAGTTACTTTGGGATTAGTCATGTCACTCAACTCTAACCTTTATTCCTTTTCGATTATTGATGTTTAATTTCTTATGGTGTTGCAAAATAATTCTTTGTGTGTTATTGAACTACATTTGCAAAGAGAAAGTATTGATGAGTATAAAATGTTGAGTTTTGAATTAACGCCATTCTGATCAATTAAAGTTTGTGGAGATTGAACAATGTTCAGTTGCTGAGTAATAATAATTCTCTCTCTCTCTCTTCTTCTCTCTCTCTCTCTCTCTCTCTCACACACACACACACACATATATATATATATTTTACACCAATTATGCTTAAATATTTAATCTTATTTTTTATATTTATAAACTGTTCCAAAACTGTTTCTCGAACTAAGTTAAAAAGTTAGGATTGGCTCTAAATGACATACACATTGCCAGATATGACTAAAAACAGTTTAAAACACAATATTTAAAACAACAACAGAATGTTTATTTCATAATATTAGAGTCAAAACACTTAAATTGAAAATCATAAAATGAATTGAACGTGAAAGATTCTTTAAAGATAAATATTGAATCCTATCATTAAAGATTCTGCCATTTTATTTGGTACGAGGAAATGTTTGTTTCTTCTGAAAAAAATTCCATGAAAGACTAAAGGGCTTTGCATAAAATTTCCTAAATCAGAGAGTTTAAACACGATTTTCAGAAAAAGTGCTTTCCTAACATAATTCTTTGGAAATAGAGTAAGTATATTATGTACATTGTACATTCTATGGTTGGCAGAAAAATTGGTTAGCGACCACAAACCAAACCTTGTGAATATTAACCAAATCAAAAACATAATTATCTCTTTTTAATGTTGCAGCCGAGTATAGAGGTGCCTAATTTTCTGAATGAGTATTACCATAGTTGTTATGACGACCACTGACATACCTCGCCTTCTGTATAGATTATAAATACTTGTCATTGAGTTAATTAATATGTCTGGAAGGGCTTTTTTTCTTTGTAGGCACAAGCACACACTAAGCTTTGTACTTGTGACATCACTAAGAGCTTTGTACTTGTGACATCACTAAGAGCTTTGGACGTGTTTTTTAATGTGAACTAAGTTTGACCACCTGTTCAGGCTTTCCTTAGTTACACTAATGGGTGGTAAAAGGTAGGTCTAATTTTAGAATAAATGCACTCTCATGAGTGGAGGGAAAGTTTAAAAACACCCCTCCCCCCAGTACAACCGGCAGGAATGTAAACATATATCTCCCTGTTACCTTCAATCTAGACTATTTATAAATGTATGCCTTAGACCACCCATGCAGTGATGTCACTAATCAAAACTAATGTTTGGTGGGGGGAGGGGGAATCTTGTGGTGTGAGCCCCCTGTGCGAGAGTGTATAGGCCTCACGGACAACACCACAGCTCTGCTGGCTGGAATAATATCAGGGGTAGGCGGTTGACTGTTTTATCCATTTAGTCGTGGATTTATTTGCTCCTTTGAACACGGAATTATTTCAGCACACGATTTGCCAACTTAATGCTATGAGTTGTTTAACTGTTTTGATCCCGGAACAAATGAATTGGGAGGTCCCTTGATGATTCATGATGTCAATTGTTCCCTTGAAGATTCATGATGTCAATCGTTCCCTTGGTGATTCATGATGTCAATCGTTCCCTTGACGATTCATGATGCCAATCGTTCTCTTGATGATTCATGATGGCAATCGTTCCCTTGACGATTCATGATGCCAATCGTTCTCTTGATGATTCATGATGTCAATCGTTCCCTTGACGATTCATGATGCCAATCGTTCTCTTGATGATTCATGATGGCAATCGTTCCCTTGACGATTCATGATGCCAATCGTTCTCTTGATGATTCATGATGTCAATAGTTCCCTTGACGATTCATGATGCCAATCGTTCTCTTGAAGATTCATGATGCCAATCGTTCTCTTGATGATTCATGATGCCAATCGTTCCCTTGATGATTCATGATGCCAATCGTTCTCTTGATGATTCATGATTCCAATCGTTCCCTTGACGATTCATGATGCCAATCGTTCTCTTGACGATTCATGATGCCAATCGTTCCCTTGACGATTCATGATGCCAATCGTTCCCTTGACGATTCATGATGCCAATCGTTCCCTTGACGATTCATGATGCCAATCGTTCTCTTGACGATTCATGATGCCAATCGTTCTCTTGACGATTCATGATGCCAATCGTTCTCATGATGATTCATGATGTCAATCGTTCCCTTGACGATTCATGATGCCAATCGTTCCCTTGATGATTCATGATGCCAATCGTTCTCTTGATGATTCATGATGTCAATCGTTCCCTTGACGATTCATGATGCCAATCGTTCTCTTGATGATTCATGATGCCAATCGTTCCCTTGATGATTCATGATGCCAATCGTTCCCTTGATGATTCATGATGCCAATCGTTCCTTGACGATTCATGATGCCAATCGTTCTCTTGGCGATTCATGATGCCAATCGTTCCCTTGACGATTCATGATGCCAATCGTTCTCTTGATGATTCATGATGTCAATCGTTCCCTTGACGATTCATGATGCCAATCGTTCCCTTGACGATTCATGATGCCAATCGTTCCCTTGACGATTCATGATGTCAATAGTTCCCTTGACGATTCATGATGCCAATCGTTCTCTTGACGATTCATGATGCCAATCGTTCCCTTGACGATTCATGATGCCAATCGTTCTCTTGATGATTCATGATGTCAATCGTTCCCTTGACGATTCATGATGCCAATCGTTCCCTTGACGATTCCTGATGCCAATCGTTCTCTTGATGATTCATGATGTCAATCGTTCCCTTGACGATTCATGATGCCAATCGTTCTCTTGATGATTCATGATGTCAATCGTTCCCTTGACGATTCATGATGCCAATCGTTCTCTTGACGATTCATGATGCCAATCGTTCCCTTGACGATTCATGATGCCAATCGTTCCCTTGACGATTCATGATGCCAATCGTTCTCTTGATGATTCATGATGTCAATCGTTCCCTTGACGATTCATGATGCCAATCGTTCCCTTGACGATTCATGATGCCAATCGTTCCCTTGACGATTCATGATGCCAATCGTTCCCTTGACGATTCATGATGTCAATAGTTCCCTTGACGATTCATGATGCCAATCGTTCTCTTGACGATTCATGATGCCAATCGTTCCCTTGACGATTCATGATGCCAATCGTTCCCTTGATGATTCATGATGCCAATCGTTCTCTTGATGATTCATGATGCCAATCGTTCTCTTGATGATTCATGATGCCAATCGTTCCCTTGATTCATGTACGATGTTTAGGACCTCCAACAGAAAGTTCTGTTGTAACTCCCGTCTCACGACATCGGACAATACCTGTCAGTAAACAATAGTCGCACACACTGTCTGTCGAGTTCATTGAATCACTTGTGTCGGCTTCATTCATTAAAATACACAGTCGCGCACGAGCACAACTCCTGGTCACGTGACTCTAGAAGTCTAGAACTGTACTTCTCAAACGTTTAAATGACGCATACTCTCTTAAACAAAGACATGCCAGAGGGACATTAAAGTCTTATAGTAGTCCATTGTATCGCGTCAAAACCTGCTTTAATTTGTTTATCAGACTTAATTTTTTTATATATTATATTCTTTAAATGAAAAATGACATGGGGATCGAACCGGGACCTTTAGTTTAGTACACCACTACTCTTACCACCTAGCTATCCAGGAATCGTTCCTTGCCCATGGTAATTCTTCAATCATATTTTAAGGCTATTTAATCCATCAAGACCAAAAACTATCTCATACTCGTACCACAGTTTGGGAACCACTGCTCTAAAGGAATAGTAAGTGATCTCATCGCTCCAAGAATCCAACACGGAGCACCTTATTTCTGTTATTCGACCCCAGGTGTCTTCTGCGTTGAGAAACACCGTCTTTTTGTTTGGTGGCATTGGACGCGGTCTTGTCCGCTTGAGTCTAGCTTTGTTGTTTGGTCGCAAGCATTTCTCTTAGTTTCGACCATTGTCAAGTTCCGACATTCACACAAGAGGTCAGACTTCTCTTTTGCATCGGCGGTAGTTTCACGGTGTGCGATTGCTTTTAATTGTATCCACTGATTGCTAATTAATTGGGAGGAGGGCTCCTTGTAGGGTAAATGGGCATTCCGTCTCGTATCTCTCGGTTCGAGTCCTCGCTCCCTGCCGAACCATGGTATTTCGGACGCTTCAAGGAAGCAACGCGCAAGATTTGTTTCTATTCTCGATTGTTTTTTTTTAACCGCTTGTGGTTTGTTTCTTTCACACAATACACTCACTAAAGTAGGGGTATACTGATCTCAACATTGCTTGTTGGCTGTCAGCCGATCAGAAATAGAGCATAACCGGGCTATACGGTTAGTAATAAGCTTATTTAAATCTAGTGGTAAAAATACTTGGTTGTTTGGTTTTTATGTTCATTTAGTTAAAATATTAAATACCATAATGATGTAATAGGTACTTTTAATAATCTACGATACATATAGGGCTGGTTTCATATTCAGACTTAGTACACCTCAAGTGTGGCACTGAACTAAAACTGGCCCATAGTTTTTAATTGATTCAACTTTTTACAAAATGTTGACTTGTTTGTTCGATGGAGATTCTCCCTCCCTCCAGATACCAAATATATAAACAGATTCCATATACCACTATTAGGTGATGCGACGCCAAACTCGTCATTCTGCCATTGATGGTTACAGTGCAGATAACTTTATAAGAAAATAATGGCGACCTTAGATTTTTTGTTTCTTTCAAACGATAGTGTCAACTAGGTGACCTGGTGGTCTAGGGGTAAGGTGTCGGACTTCTGTGATGGGGGTCCGGGGTTAGTGTCAGATTTCTCTGCTAGGTGTCCAGGGTTCAATCCTCAGTTCCGGCACAGATTTATCTGATTACCAAACCCTTCCTTCACCTCTGACAAGACATCTTGTGAATGTGGGGAATGCCAGGTCTCCACCGTAGTTCGGATTCCACGTTAAACTGTAGGTCCTCCATTTCATCTCACAATCACCCTACCATTACACATTAGCGTAAGTGCGTATAACCCGAACGGGTAGTAAGACGTGGTGCTAATAATAATAATAATAATAATAATAATAATGCTAGTGTCAACTCACAACCAACAAACGCTACACTGTAGGATACAATATAAACGTGCCAGAATATAAATCAAGTTTGCCTCACGACATATTTTTCTTGAGTGATAAAAATCAGTAGCACAACTTCCTTTGGAGGGGAAGTAAAGCCGTCGCGTCGGTCGCATATCGATTGTGAGATGTAAAAGGACCCAAGAAAGTATATGAACATACCTTTCCCGGCAAAATTGGTAGGTCCTTTAGCGCTCATTCATATAAATGCATTGTAAAGCAACGAGGAACTATCACATTTTCTGAATTCCCCTAGTACATGTGATTTATACCAGATGGTGCAGGCAGTACTAACCGGCCAAAGGGCTGAGTGCGTGCCCAACGTCGGATGGATGGAAATCGCATCAAAGCAACCTTCGAGTTGTTGGCTTAGGAAGAAAAACCTCATTGAAGTAGATATGTTCACTCAACAAACATATATATATTTATTCATTTGTTGGCTAGCCTAGCAATAATATAAACATGACTACTATTAGAGGACAACATTTGATTTTTACGAAAGAAAAAATGGTCCTATATCAATTGTTTAACTTTATTTCCTGCACTAAGCGCTAATTTTAGTATTCCCGAAAAAAACACGATGTTTGATAACCATACAGCTTATGTATCAAGTTGCAAGATTTGGGTGGCAAACTGGGATTAATGAGCTCCTTTGAATTGTCAATATATTTTGGTATTGAAAAAAATTAATATGTTTCTATCAATACTTTTTAGATTCTAACTAAATGCTGTTAAATGATCAAAGATATAAGTTAACTTCCAACTCATTTACAAAGTACTAGGTACTAAACAACTTAAAAGAAATTAAACAAAAAAGTGTGAGAAGATTGGAACGTTATGCCGGCGAAGTGTGTGATGTATCGGGTATTTGAAGGCGAAATAAGTTGTTGTTGCTGTGTTTAATAGGAATCAGTGGGGCTAGAAATAAGTCTCCAATAGTTGTGATACAAGACGCCATGTCCACAATCACGCGTTGTTGTCAGTAACCAAAGTTCCCAGTAACCTGTCTGCTCTAGTGCCTATAAGTTCCGTCCTTAGGTTAGTGATCGTGTCTTTTGACATTAATAAGATAGGCTTTGTAAGAAAATAGCCTGCGTCCAACACATGAATAAATAGCATTTATATATTATGTTCTGGTATGTGGACAAAGGCAGTCAACTTCAAGGTGGATCCTGACCAAAGTGTCGTACCTTGTGTTTTGTGTGAGTGAGTGTACATTAGGAGGTTCGTGTCCTGACCAAAGTGTCGTACCCTGTGTTTTGTGTGAGTGAGTGTACATTAGGAGGGTCCGTGTCCTGACCAAAGTGTAGTACCCTGTGTTTTGTGTGAGTGAGTGTACATTAGGAGGGTCCGTGTCCTGACCAAAGTGTCGTACCCTGTGTTTTGTGTGAGTGAGTGTACATTAGGAGGGTCCGTGTCCTGACCAAAGTGTCGTACCCTGTGTTTTGTGTGAGTGAGTGTACATTAGGAGGGTCCGTGTCCTGACCAATTAGATACCCAATAGTTGTGTACAGAGTCATGTCACATCACGCGGTCGTGTCTAACCAAAGTTCCAGTATCTGTCTGCCTAGTGCCTTATTGCGTCGTGGTAGTGACGTGTCTTTTGACATTAAGTAGGCTTTGTAAGAAAATAGCTGCGTCAACCATGAAAATAGCATTTATATTATGTCTGTTATGTGACATAGGCAGTAACTCAGGTGGATCCTGACCAAAGTGTGTACCTGTGTTTTTTGTGAGTGAGTGTACACTAGTCCTCTGGAGAGTCCGTGTCCTGACCAAAGTGTCGTACCCTGTGTTTTGTGTGTGTGAGTGTACACTAGTCCTCTGGAGAGTCCGTGTCCTGACCAAAGTGTCGCTCGTGTTGTTGCAGCCCGTGGTAGAGTTCCCAGGAACCACCGCGTTCCTTGCGGTTTGGCGATGACGGCGTGGGTTCGTCCTCCCCCCCCCCTCCTCCTATTAACTATCCCGCCACTGCTTCATTTCATTGCTACAGTGGACGTGACGTTATAGTCCACCGACTTTATTTTTTTTAGCTCAAAGTGCTACCATTAACACAAGTCTGTTAACGGATTAATACCGGCTGACACAGCGCCAGCGTGTTCAACTGGCACACTGTGTGACTCCAGATGTCAAAACTTGAGTTCGAATACCGGTGGGTTCTTTTCCCGTGGAAGTAGCTTTCCGTCGTCTTCCTTGCCAAGTTTTATTTTTATTCTCACTAAAACTGCCCCATTAGATTGTTAATATTCCTTGTTTAAACTCATCAGTTAGAATTTTGGTGGCTGAGAATTTTATCTCTATTTGGTGCATTATGGGTGGATTTGTTTACTTTTCTTTCCAACGGGGTTTTGTAAAAACTCGTATCTCATACATTAATTACAATAAATAGTCGGGATGAGGAAGGTACATTCTTAATTTCAAAGTTTTTTCCACATATAATTAATAGAGTTTCAATATTTTCTGTGTGTGTATATAAAATCTCATCTTTACTGTCTTTCGAGATATTCACATGTGTACACTTATGGGGTAGGGATGAGGAAGGAAGAATTTAGAGGTAATTTACCTGCTCTTACGTGGGAGAAGAGTGGAAAAGCCTTTTATTTAAAAAAAACCTTCAATACTCCTGAGCACAGTTCAAAACTCGCCCTTCTGTCCGTTCTGGTGCAAGAATGGCGCCTTTTATCATAGAATAATAATGTTTAAAAACAATGCAGTAGCTTCACTGGTTTTGTTCCTTGTTAGTGTCAAAGGAAAGTATGACACGATGAAACCTTTCTGAGTGCAGCCCGATGGGCTCGAACCACGGTCTCTTATGTTCAGAGTCAGGCACCCAACAGGGCCCGCCACACTTGTGTTGTTTAGAGTTTGTTTCTTTACTCACATGTTATGTAACTACGAGGGAACAGAAACATTATTATTATTATTATTATATTATTATTATTATTATTATTATTATTATTATTATTATTATTATCACCGCGTCTTATTACCCGTTCGGGTTGTACGCACTTACACTAATGTGTAATGGTAGGGTGATTGTGAGATGAAATGGAGGACCTACAGTTTAACGTGGAATCCGAACCACGGTGGAGGCCCGGCATTCCCCACATTCACAAGATGTCTTGTCAGAGGTGAAGGAAGGGTTTGGTAATCAGATAAATCTGTGCTGGGACCGAGGATGAACCCCGGCCACCAGCATAGAAGAACAGAAACAGTTTAAGATATATACATTTTATTAATTTTTTTATTTAGCACCACGTCTTACTATCCGTTCGGGTAATATATGCTTATATACTAATTACGCTGATGGAATAGGAATTGGGAAGGTTGACTTTAGAGGAAGTGGACCCGCATTTGCGTGGAAGGAGAGTGGAAACCCACTTACGAAACCGCCCCGGTTCACCCGAATGAGATTCGAACCTCTATCCCCCGTCCTTGGCAGTCTAGTTCAACATGAATCTAGCGCGTTAGCCAACTACGCCACCGAGGCGGGTGAGATTTCAATCGAGGTTAAGAAAATGATAAAACAACGTGACAGTCTTTACTCGCGGAACATACTGTAGTTCCTAACGAATAGATCCTCCGCCATATCGCACAGTTTTGTATAATCAGTAGGACTCTGGATTGAAAAGAATTTTAAGAAAATACAAACTTCTTCTTTTGCGTTCAACAATGAAAACATTGTACTGTTTTATTAGTGTTTTTTTGTGTGTCTTGATAACAACAGAGACAGCTTCAGATAACATGACTTGAAGTATGAATACTTTAAGTAGATTTACAGTCTGATTTTAATAGAAACTTCATTATTTGAAACGTAGAAACTCATGTTGCCACAGTTGCAAAAAACAAAACAAAAAAAAACTATATTCGCATTCTTTGCCCGTTTAATCTTACATTTATATAAGGAATTTGTTTGTATGTTCGCGATAAACCTCTAAATCAATTATTTATAATAGATTTTCATTAATGTGTTCCTTATGGACAAACAATTAGGGCTTAGTAACTTTAACAACCAAAAGATAAGTCCCTCCCTATCTAAATCAGGATGAATATTCATTCGCCATGGCTAAGCCTAGTTCCTTCAACAACATTCGTTGTTTGTGCTGTTGTTGCTTACTTATGTACGTTGTTTACGCATTATTTTTATTTAAATATGAATTAAAGATTTTTACCCGCCTCGGTGGCATAGTTGGCTAACGCGCTTGTCGTGTTGAGCTCGACTGCTGAGGACAGGGAGATCGAGGTTCGAATCTCGGTCGGGTGAACTGGGGTGGGGGGGTTCCTAAACGGTTTTCCACTCTCCCTCCACGCAAATGCGCGTTCACTTCCTCTAATTCAACCTTCCCAATTCCTAATCCATTAGCGTAATTAGTACTTAAAGCGTATAACCCGAACGGGTAGTAAGACGCGGTGCTAAATAAAAAATAATAATTAAAGATTTCAAATGCGTTTCGTAACATGTTTGCTTATGAAAGTTTCTTGACAGTAAACTTGTATTTAAGTTAGCATGTAATACTCTGAAAGAAAGCTAATGCTTGTGCAATTAAATGTACACTACGTGTATCGTGGACCGTATTGTCTTACCTTGACCCATTATATTATACCCTCTTTTATGAGCTGTGCTATAGTGTAATATGCAAAGGTAAGTCTGCCAGTTTACGGGATAAATGAATTATATATAACAAGCAAAGCTTGGAAGATATGAATTATCTTAAGGTTACGAATATAGACGCATCAAGTAACACATTTGTAAACTGAGAAATTACACTTGGACATGAGACCTGGTCAAGGGTTCGATTCCCGTGTTCAGCTGTAATATTTAAATTTGATTAATATGTTATAATCTGCGTTGTAAAGTATTACGACACTAGGACATCTTGTAGTCCTCTGATCCACTCACGACCTTGTGAATGTGGGGAATGCCAGGCCTCCACCGTGGTTCGGATCCCACGTTAAACTGTAGGTCCTCCATTTCATCTCACAGTCAGTCACCCTACAATTACACATCAGCATAAGTACGTATAACCCGAACGACGTGGTGCTATAATAATAATAATAATATAAAAATATGATAGTGGAATTATATATAAGTCACATAAAAAATGTCACCTTAATTATTTATACATATACAAACATGGATTTTAAGTTTAATTAATAAAACAATTCTGTTTCTTTAACGGTACTAAAGCTAGATTTACACTACGCGTGAATGCGTGATTCCTGGTTCACAATTCGCGTCGATCTCGCGAATAGCGTGAAAGAATAAATTAATCTTGTTGCGACTCGCAGAGTAAGCGGTTATTTAGTAGAGATCAAAGGGAAGCAATCATTGGTAAACCATGATGCGCGAGTGCTCTGTTCAGGGCTCACACTACGAGCGGAGGTTCGTGATTTATTCATTGAGTGTGCCAAGACATTGAGGTGTTTGTCATTTGCAGTCATGGAGTCTGAATGGTACGGGTTCTCGATTTAACTGAAGATATTTGGAGTCACAGGTGTTTGCGGGATCCGACGAAACACAGACAAGATAAAGAGAAACAAGTTTGATGGTTGTTCTCTCTTGGTTGACAAGTTAGGGATATGGAAAAAGTATCGATACTTTACTAATATCGATATTTTCCTTTCGGTACTAGTATTTTATACTATATACTTTTGTCTTGATAGTCTTGCTGATATTAGTATTCAAACTCCAGTATTGGATCGGTATCGAAAGAAACAACCATTTATCTATCTTCACTCATGGTGGGATTTAATCTTTACTAGGGTGGACTGTGAAGGAAGAACAATACATTACACTATTTTCTCAATTCATAGCTGTTCTAATCCTCTTTGTTTATCAGTACAGCCTGATGCCTGACCGGGCTAAGGGGTGAGGGTGACAAGCTACTACCCATTTCTTTATCAATGAGCACGGTCTTCACAAGCTAAACATAATAAGCTTCTGTAGAGCTCATTGAACTCATTCAACTTAAGGGTGCCCCAAACAGACGAAGCAGAAATGTTTATGTGCGTCCATTCTTTGATTGTTTGTCAATAGTCATAATCTGTCTTGATAGAGTATATAAACGACAAATGTGGCTAAAAAATGGCACCTTCCAGAAGTGAATTATAGAAGTTTTTTTAAAAGTTGGATAGCGAAAATGCATCTTGTAAAACTTGTTTTAGATTATTAAAAATCATGATAATTGTCTGTTTAAATGAGTATGAAAATAATTATGATACAAAAGTTGAAAATTATTATAACTAGATAAGAAAAAATATTTTTCCAGACTAAAATTTCGATACCGATACTTACTGCTATCGATACTAGTACGGTATCGATTTTTTCTTCCGATACTTTTAATGGGTACAGTAACGATACTAGTACGGTATCGATACCATATCTCTATGCTAAATACAAATGGCGCCTTATGACCACACTATCCTCGTTACCCGAGTCCTCAACATTCACCATTATTGTTCCTTCCTCCAGCGTAACTTGTTATCAACTGACGTTCTGGGTTTCTGGCACGAACCTCCACGTCACGAACAACGCATAGTGTGGTCGTAAATTTCAAGCAAAAAGAATAATTAATAATTTACGACCCGTTTCGGTGTCGGTGTGGTCTAACGCGCTACTCTCGCAGTAGACTACTGCCGATGACGGAGAGATCAAATCTTTAATCACTATCGGGTATACTGAGTGAGGATGGTTTTTTTGCAAAATGGTTTACCACGCAAATGCAGGTACACTTTTAAATATAACATTCCTCATCCCTAACTCATTAGTGTAATTAGTAGTCTAGTGCATAAGCACATAACCTGAACCGATAGCAAAACGTGGTACTTTAAAATCCTGGTATTTGGTTTTTATAGCTTTTTAATCAAGGATTTTTATCACTTTAAAAAACCCATATCTAATCAGTTTTCCCTTCAAATGTTGGCAGCAATGTAATTTTTATATTGTCCTCGTGGACCTTACCACGCTGATAGCACGGGCAATACAAGGTGGACTTGGCCCTGAACGTCCTGCCTGTGAGTGTGTGATGTTCCTTGTTGCGCTCGCAGCGATGTGCACGTAATGCAGCCTGTATTGTTGTTCTGGTTGAAACAAGCGGTGGAACCAATGTCATCCCCCTCCCCCTCTTTCGCCCTGTGAAGATGCTGTGGCCAGGTGAGCGCCCTCTGGACCTGCTACACTACACGCGCACACACATTGCAGAAAACAAAACAATTTGATTGCATGATATATTTGTAAAGGCAAATATTTTAATTTTGATGCAAAAAAAAATATGGTACGGTGCACTTCAGACTTCCTTGCTTTATTATCATTAATACTATTACTATCTATTTTGTCTTGCGACAGGTCCATTCCTTTTGTCAGTGAACTTAGACCGCCAATGCCTCCTTCTTCAGCTCATAGAATTTCTTCTTTCCTTCAAGTTATCCAATATTGAATCCTCCTCCTTCCTAAGCTTCTCTTTCCCTCAACCTTTTCTTCTATAACGTTGTGCAGAAGACAGTTCCTCCTAAGGATGTGTCCGATCCAGTTTGCCTTGCACCAAACAATCACATCCAAAATGGTTCTCTTCTCACCACCTCTTCTTAAGTCATCATTTGTCCCCCTGTCTGTCCACCTGATCTTCTCAAGTCTTCTCCAGCACCACATTCAAAGAGCTCCAAGTATTCCTGTTCCATTTTCCTGAGAGTCCAAGTTTCTGCTCCACACACCACTATGCTTCAATTGCAGCAATTTATCAGTTTCCTCCTCAGTTCCAAACTAGATTGATCGGCAGTAACTTAACCTCTTCTTACTCGTCCTTTGTCAGCAGACCTCCCAGGCACTTGAACTGCTCAATGTTTTCCAACTCCTGGTTTCCAATTTTGATTTTCAGTATCGATTTTAAATAGGCCCCCTCTATTGCATTAAATAGAGTTTCATCGGTGGGCACGCAGATTAAACGTCAGATTCCTCTGGTCTAGTTTTCCGGTCTCAGAGAGTTCAGTTTTTGAATTCCAGCTGGATGTATGTATATAAGGTAGTATTTCCTATATGGTTTCCAATACTCCCTTCACTCAATTGCGGTTACATTTTCTCTAAATCATATCGTCTTCATCCCCTACCTATTGGTTTAATTAGAATATGTATAGTTAGGACATACTTAAAAACATGTTTGTTTAGGCTGTGGTCCCCAACACACTCCGAGTTTGTGAATCTGGCAGAGACGACTGCCTTAAACCATGCAGCCATTGAAGCGGGCGAGTTATATGTTTCAATATGGCGGCTGCGCAAAATGTTCTTTTGTTTAATAGCTCATATCAAGTAGGCCTAACTAGTTTTTAAATTTATATATCGCGAAACTGACTTCTGAAACCACGTGGACAGTTGTTATTCTCTTTGAATATAATGCACTATTTATTGACTGTAGTATTTATATGTTTTCTATCTAATTTAAAAGAAGCCCAATTTCGACCACCATGAGTTTCCACTTTTCGAGTAACGGGCTTCCTCTGAAAATCAGACCTTAGATCGGTGGGAGAATCTTAACCCGTCCTACCAAGCAGAACCGCCTCCACCCACCCTCCATCCCCAAAATATCGATACAGACTCGTGTTTGCGTGGCTCCTTGTGCCCTTGTTGCTGTATAAGTGTCCACCGCATGCTAGCACGTGCTTGCAACTGGTAGTAGCACTGGCATTAATACCACTGGTTCATTTCACACTCTGTTCCATTTTGTGATCTCGCCATCTTCTCTCCTACACTCCCAGGCACTAGAAACTGGACCCGTTTCCTCGCTCCTTCACTCCCAGGCACTAGAAACTGGACCCGTTTCCTCGCTCCTACACTCCCAGGCACTAGAAACTGGACCCGTTTCCTCGCTCCTACACTCCCAGGCACTAGAAACTGGACCCGTTTCCTCGCTCCTACACTCCCAGGCACTAGAAACTGGACCCGTTTTCGTGTCCCCTTCACCAATAAACAAACATAGAATAAATACAATTGACATTTTCAAATTAAACTAGTTAATTTTGTTAAAGCATAACGATTTTGACCGATCAAGGTAATTTTGGTTACATTCAAATATTGTTTGAAATTATTTGAGAAAACTCAAAACTCGACTTTTAATGACGATATACTTTTCTTACAAGAGTTACTGAAAACTGATAGCGTTTTACAGAATCATTATTATTGTTATTTTATAAGTATTGACAATCTCTTTGAAAAGTGACAGCTGCAGATCACACGACTTTACGTATGAATACACGAAAGTGGATCTAGTTACTCTTCTAGCTGTCAGATAAGTCTCTTTCTATACAAATTGGGCTGTAGAAACCATATACGTCGCATGTGACAATGTTGTTGAAAAGGGGGAGGGAGGGTGATGCAGTGGGAGTGGGATAATCAAACTCATCTTCATTTAAAATTAGAAAAAATAAATACATTTCGTTTAAAATTGTTGGTTGAATTTATTATATGTCATATAAAATGTTACATTTATGCATAGCTCACAAACGGGGTTTTTTAGATTTTCTGAATAAAACGATTCACTTTTACGGTACTAGGAATGTCCCATTTGAATAAATATTTGGAGGGGGTGAGTACCCTCTCCCCCGACCCCCCTTCCCTCTACTTACGACGCCCAATATAGAAATCCAAACCAAGGTCGTTATCATAAAGGACTAGGGAATACCGCGAGTAGGTATTGATATTTTAGTTGGAAAACCTGAAAATGTCAAGGTATTACCGTGACTGGACGCTTTTGTACTCTGTTCAAAGCACTTAACACAATTGAAAAACTGATCCTCGTTGACGAGAACTGGCACGTCACACAATTTGGAGCATTGTGGAGATTTTTTCATTTTTTTAATAATACAAATCGTATTAACATTGTATAAAATATGAGTGTGGTAGATTAAATGAAATGCATCATCATTTGTCTAAAGAAAGATTATGAAACACTACATTATGGTGAAGACACTAATGATGGGCATTGGAGCTAAGATTATGAAGCTCATTCGGATGACAACAGTTCTCCACTGATATCATGATTTGAAGCAGAGGGAGTATTGTTGTCATATGAATGGGGTTCACGGTCTCGTCCTAATGAAAATGTTCATTTCCTCTTGAATCAAATTGGTTAAAGCGGATATGGAGAACATAAGTTTTCTCTTATTACCATTGATAAACTCCCCTAAATAAAGGGTTGGATATATAATTCCAGAAACACCTCGGGGAACCTTATGAGAACCCTAAATACCAATTTTTAGCCCGATTGGTAAAATTGTTTTGGAATCGTTAAAACAATTTTCTCGGATTCAGGGGTTCATAACACGTCTATATTTATCAAAATTTATATTTCGATTCAATTTTTATTTTTTACGATCACAATACTTCTCTATCGATGGGTCGAGAAAAAAGAAATAGAATTGTAAGACTTCAACTGTAAATAGAATATCCTTAACACAAAACTCTTGGAATCAATTTCCCCGTCTCTTCAACGTTGTGTACAAATTCCGGATCTTTCTCGTGCAAGACTACCAAGACTACTGGTGGGTGCTGACGTCAGACAGGTTCGCCTTTTATTATAGGTTATAGGTATTATTGGCTGTGATGGCCATTTCTATTGCAATTGATAAATACCGTAAGGCCAACCCCTCTTTGAGTAACGGCATCTGCATGATTGTACTAGGTGTGTGGATTATTATTATTACCGTATGGTACCGTGGTCCGCCGGCAGCTGTCGGTCACACCACTCTTAGCCTAATGATACAAGACTCCCACGCGATGGTGGCATCGACTCTTGACGCTGCAACAGTCGGGAGTTGAGAAACGCCAGCAAAGTGACAGAGTTGGCTTGAATCTTTCGCGGAGAAGGTAAAATCACTCTGTGAGCCGCAGTCTGCGACCTGAACTAAGGCGTCACCACGCCTGCAATAGACTGGCTAACGATGACGGGGAGATCGGCGTTAGAATCACGCAAATGTGGATACACATAATCTAAATTAAACCTTCCTCATAGCTAGAACACTATCGCAATTAGTAGATATGTATACAACCAGAACGGTAGTATGACGTGACGCTAATAACTAATGGAACGCGCTTTTCCCAACCAAACTTAATGATACCTTCTATAGATAATTTGACTCACAGAATTTCTTGTACACTCATCTACTGCTTTAGCTGAAACTCCGGGATTGTTCTAGGATTGTTTTCTTTCCGGAATCTCAACTTCATGAATGTTCCTTTCATAATAACTGATATCCATATCTGGCCAAAAGCCTACTTCATAAATAAAATCAACCTTTGAAATAATTTGTAGAGTATAAATGTGGTAGAGGGGAGGTGATGGTGTGCAAAAAACACACACATGGCACATTTTATGTATAGGTCCAAGTAAATAACAAGTTTTCCATCCTCTTTCCACTACAAAGGAAAGGAGAATCAAATGATTAAAGTTAGTTACTAAAATTATAATTAGTCTATTTGAAAACCTTAATTTTTTCAACATCAAACAACTCTCTAAAATTTAATAACATTTATTAAATTACTAGCTACTACCCGCTTCGGTGGCTGCATGGTCTAAGCGCTACTCTCGCAATAGACTGGATGTGATGACGGAAGGATTGGGTGCACTGAGGGTATTTTCCTAAATGGTTTCCCACCCACCCCCAGAAAATGGATGTGCACTTCCTTTAAATTCAACCTTCCTCATACCTAATACATGAGTAATTAGTGTATAGGCAGGCATATAACCCGAACGGGTAGTAAGACGTGGTAATAAAAAATAATCTAATATTTAAATTCTAATATATTATTGCTTTAAAGATTATGTTAACTTATTGGTAGTTACCATAATAATAAAGTGTTGGTGACCTGGTGGTCCAGGTAAGGTGTCGGATTTCTGTGTGGGGCCCGGGGTTCAATCCTCGGTCCTGGCACAGATTTATTGATTACCAAACCCTTCCTTCACCTCTGACAAGACATCTTGTGAATGTGTGGAATGCAGGCCTCCACCGTGGTTCGGATTCCACGTTAAACTGTAGGTCCTCCATTTCATCTCACAATCACCTTACCATTCACATTAGCGTAAGTGCGTATAACCCGAATGGGTAGTAAGACGTGGTGATAATAGTAATAATAAAGTATTACTGTATGCAATAGTTATCTTTTTTATTATTTAAAGCTAGCCAAAACTAACAGAATTATACTCACTCTCACTTTCATTCTCATTCTAACCCTAATACGCACTATCACCATCATACTCTATCACCCTCATACTCACTATCACCCCTCATACTCGCTATCACCCCCATACTCACTATCACCCTCATACCTACTATCACATCATACTCACTATCACCCTCATACTCACTATCACCCTCATACCTACTATCACCCTCATACCTACTATCACATCATACTCTCTATCACCCCCATACTCACTATCACCCCTCATACCTACTATCACATCATACTCACTATCACCCTCATACTCACTATCACCCTCATACTCACTATCACCCCTCATACCTACTATCACATCATACTCTCTATCACCCCCATATCAACTATCACCTCATACCTACTATCACACATACTCTCATATCACCCCTCATTACTCACTATCACCCTCATACCTACTATCACATCATACTCACTATCACCCCCATACTCACTATCACCCCATACCCACTATCACCTCATACTCACTATCACCATAACCTCATTTCATCGAGACATGGAAAGAGCCGCCACGGAAAGGATGTACGATTAGTACATTCGGGCGTCCCTTGGGCAACGGTACATTAGTACGGCTAATTTTTCACAAACTGGGCTACGAGGATGTAACCCAGACACACACACACACAACAATATATATATATATTACCATAATATTAATATTAATATTGACCAATAAAATCTACACATATGGCCGATAAGAAACAGCTGAAGCATTTCATAATCCAGTAGACTGACAGTATATAATACATCAATTTCTTTATGTTATTTTTTTACTAATATTATAAACAGAAACCTCATCGGATGACCACCAAATAATGGTACGCAATATTTTGTGCCATAAATGTGCGTGACTCATGTTGAGTTCTCACGGCTGTCTTGGTGACGTTACACGTCCACTGAACTCTCCCGTCGGGCTATGGATTGCTTCAGATAACGCTTGTTGGAACGATTTCAAGGGCTCTCTGGTGTATTAGCACATCGCTTCATTTCCACCGTGGGAATGTAATGTCACGACATCGACCAAAGTCTCCTTATAGTGAGCAGATCAATATAGTCAATATTTGGAGGTCAGCCAATCCGATATCGAACTGGTAGATTGATTGACACCCTAGACTAGATACGGCCCTAGGTGGGGAGGTAGGGGACGCGAGAAAAGGACAGTATAGCAACACTTTTTTTGTTGTCTAAACTAAATCTTATATTGTTTCAGTACAAACATAGAGTTTAATTTTCTTTACTTGGTGATATCAGCAGTTATTGAAACTCGCTACCTCAAGTTCTAAATATAGTCGTGTACTGAGGGTGGATTTTCCTGAGCAGTTTTTCCACTTTACTACATGCAAATGTGGGTGTATTTCCTGTAGACTCTACCTTATTCAATTCTACCCAACAAGTGCAGATACGAAGACAGCCGGACATACAAAGATACTAACTACTATATCTGGATACTGCACAAGTATTACATTATTTCAAGTGCCGCATGGGGTCAAACCAGGGTCCCAGAGACTTCCACCCTGACGGGGGGGGGGGGGGTAGGGGGACGTGCCTAAACTCTATGAATTGCTTCCCTTCAGCCCTCATGCTCCCTTAGGTCCACGTGTCTTTGTTTTGCCAGACGGCGTGGTCGTTTTGTTTTTTACGCCGTGTTATAGCATGTTCGTGTCTCGCGAGGGTTCACGCTAATTGTTTCGAAAACACTCGCCGCGCGTGCAACATATTCCGATCACCGAGTATTAAGCTTAAGACTTGAATAAATCGCACGTCCTCGGTCCGAAATGGAGTCGTCCAAGTTTGTTTTTTTAATCTGTTCTAATTCATCTGAAAGTGTCGTCCTCCTCGTCCCTCACCCCTCGCAACTCCTCCTTTTTGTTCATTCAAGCGTTTAACGATAAATGTCAAGCTGCTGCTCAGTTTTTTACGCGCAGTGCGGTCAGAATAAAAGGGAACTATTGAAAAACTTTTTTTGTAACACTTTCAAATTCAATTTTGTAACGTCATTAGGTAACTAGTCTGCCATATAAATAAAGAGTCGCAGGTTCTTGCGCCGGCACAACCGAAATATGCGTTAGTTAAATTACCTTCAGCCTGACCGGGTATCGAACCCCGATCCTCCCCGTCACCGGCAATTCAGTCTAACACGAGTGTGACGCATTAGACCATGGGACCACTGCTCCGCGCTAAAACATTTTATTTTATTTTTGTTTTTGATAAAACGGCTTCACCAACTCCGCACAGTAGGCAATCACACAAAGGCGTCAGTCTCGCCTAGTCTGACTCGCCGCTGACGGGGAGTTTGGAGTTTGTGGAGTTTAGGGATGGAGTGAGCGAGGAAAACGAAGGGGAAGAAAGGTCCTGTGGGTTTTCATAAATCGTTTCCCCACTTTTCTTCCTTACACATGTGGGTACACTTCCTCTTAATCTCACCTTCTTCATCCTTATACCGTGAGTATAAATGTGTGATAAGCCCAGATGGGTAGTAAGGCTCGATTCTCGCAAACACTGAGGGTAAGGACGGGGGGGATACATTTAGGGGATGCAAGGGAACACTTGCAATGATGACCTTAAGTAATGCTAGCCTAACGTCTAAGAACACGCGACCACTGCCTCTGTGGTAGGGCTACAAATACTAACCTCTCGTTACAGTGAACAATAAATTATTACACTTTAGATACAATTATTATAGTCCAATTTTAATAGGTAGACCCTTTTTAGGAAAGTTTAAAATATTTTTATCGCTAAAATTGGGAAGCATTTTACTATATTACTAGTGCTATTTTCCAGGGCGAGGTAAGATTCCAAATGTCGAGGTCTAAATGTCCTTTGCTTCGACTTCGACAGCCACAGTAATCTTCGCATCTTTTAAAACATCCTGAAGAAACAAGCTGTCAGCGACCATCACTTTAATGGCGAATGGACTCTTTGCCAGAATAAAATCATACAATGTACTTTGTTTTTTGATAGAAACCTTTCTATTTACCTAGATGCACTTAATGGAGAGTTGTCATTTGACAACAACAAAAACCTTATCTTCGACTTCAATTTTGTTTCGCGTGTATCAAGCTTCACTTCAACTTCGTTTCACTTTTAAAAAGTGATATTTGCGCACCCATTATATTTTATAAGTATTGATAATAACTATCAAAAGTGACAGCTGTAGATCACATGACTTGACTTATGAATACGTGTAAGCAAATATAGCTATCGCACAAGGTTTTTTCTATGAAAATTGTGCTGTAAGTGTTAGCACAGCTGATGTCTGCACAGCTCGTGTGGTGTATTGTTAGTGAGGAAATTGTGCTGTAAGTGTTAGCACAGCTGATGTATTGTTAGTGAGGAAATTGTGCTGTAAGTGTTAGCACAGCTGATGTTTGCACAGCTCGTGTGGTGTATTGTTAGTGAGGAAATTGTGCTGTAAGTGTTAGCACAGCTGATGTCTGCACAGCTCCTGTGATGTATTGTTAGTGAGGAAATTGTGCTGTAAGTGTTAGCACAGCTGATGTCTTCACAGCTCCTGTGATGTATTGTTAGTGAGAAATTGTGCTGTAAGTGTTAGCACAGCTGATGTTTGCACAGCTCGTGTGGTATATTGTTAGTGAGGAATTGTTCTGTAAGTGTTAGCACAGCTGATGTTTGCACAGCTCGTGTTATGTATTGTTAGTGAGGAAATTGTGCTGTAAGTGTTAGCACAGCTGATGTCTGCACAGCTCCCGTGATGTATTGTTAGTGAGGAAATTGGCTCAAGCCTCCAGCTTTGTTACTGAACAATGAACAGCTTCTTTTCTCTTTTAGCCCAAACCATTAACACACATTTTTCAGTCTCTCTTACAGTTCTGAACCTAAAATAAACGCGTCTCGCGCGCGTATGTAACGTCAAAACGCAGCTGTCACAAGATTTGATAATTATGCTTGGCTTAGCTGCGCGGAAATATCTCTTCCCTTGAGCCACGCACGGCTTGGGGTAGCATTTCAAACCTTAGGGTAGGTAGAACTCGTACTGCGTGAAAAAAAGAATTAACCTTTCAGAGAGGGGCTGTTTTTTTACCACCCATATGGGGCGTAAAAATTTTATGATTTACGTTTTAGAATATGGAAACATGTTTGCAAACGAAGGCATGTGTTACATTCTATTTTTGGCTAGTTAAAAATTGGTGTGTTTAAAATCACGACCGTAAATTATTGCTTATCCACGTTCCAAATTCAGTTCTATTTACTAAGAGAAGGAGCCTTAACGTCAGTTCAAACTGATGGTTGATATTAAATTCACCCGCACTGGTGGTCGCGTGGACTAAATACCATCATTATTATCATCATCATCATGTCTGGTTGGTCGCTGATGGAGTTTCACTCACAGTCTTGAGTACTGAGGGGTCTTTTTTTATAAACAATTTCCCACATTCCCTTTACTCAGGTGGGTACAGTTCGTATAAGTTCTACCTTTCTCATACATAACCAATCAGTGTAATTAAGTGCGTACAACCAGGACAGTAAGATGTGATGTAAATATTCAAAAATAATAGTGCTTGAATTATAAAGAAGAGGAATTTAGTTTGTCAGTAGAATGCTTTCCTTAAATTGTTAACAGGTATACATACACATCTACACAGTGATGGATTTTGAAATTTTGCGCCCCTAGGCACAATTATAATATGTGCCCCCCCCCCCCTCCAATTTTTTTTCAAGGGTTTTAGGAAGTTTAGGAGGAAAGAGCTCTTGGGGTCTGGGGGGAGGAAATTAGTATTAGAGAAAAGATTTCTACGAAAGAAAATCAGTCATGTACATGTTCTACAGTAGCTTGAGTTAACATTATGAAGAAAGTAAGACCGACGTCAGTTACAAAGTAATTACAAAGTACAGTTATTTAAAAAGAAATATTGTCATTCTGACTTTAACTTTAACTATTTCAATAATGTTAGCCAATAATTTTAAACGTAATTATTAAAAACAAAATATAAATAATGTTATCCAGAATGTGCCGCCCCCCTAGGCCCGTGCCTAGTGAGCCTATAGTGTAAATCCGCTTCTGCACCTGCACATTTTAGTGTGTGTTACTTTGTTACTTCTTAATAAAAAGTTTGTTTTGCTCTGCGTATTATTACTTGTTTGCGCTATCTGCATATTTATACCATTATGTTAGGAACAAGAAAGGTTGAATATAAAGGAAATGTAACCGTATTTGTGTGGAGAAAGAGTGGAAAACCATATAGGAAAACCATCCTCAGTGCACCCAACCGGGATCGAATCCCGATCTCCCCGTCTTCGGCAGTCTAGTCCAACACGGGATTAAAGCGTTAAACCACGTGGCCATCGAGACTATATGGAAGTTATTCCCCTTTGGAGAAAAATCATCTGGTTTCAGCTGGGAATCGAACCTGGGACTAAGGGCTTTGACCACTTTACCACGAGGCCGGTTACAATGTATAAATGTGCATGCACTGAAATTGTCCCCGATGTCAGTCCATTTGAAACGCTGTAAAGCGGCAACGTATGCACACACTATTAAATGATAATAATTATAGAATTATGTCTAAAAAAATTGTTTTTTTAAACTATCATGAGGACTAAAAATTGCACAATTTAACAAGTGGAGAATTCATTGACTTACAAATATGGTTATCGTTATGTTTATCGAGTATATTTGGTGCTATAGCCATGGGTGCCGTTAAGGACTGGCTACACGAGTCTGCACCGCACCGGCGCGGACGAATCGTCGAGAGAGCATTGCTCGGTGCGGACCGTGTGACCACCTACCACCGGAAATAAATGTTCGGGAGCTTCCGAACTTTGTTTTCATGCTAACCACTAACCACTGTAGGTATGGACGAAACAGTGATTTTACGATATCGGTGATCGCAGTGACCTTGATTTTAAAAGAGCAGTGATTTATACCAGTGATTATTCACAGTGATTGACAGTCACTGTGTTAGCACTTGTAAAACTAGATACTTCTTTCAAAGTTGTTGCACATGTGACGCTGTAGTCATTGTTTCCAACATTACGTACAAGATAAACAATATTATATACAACTTATTGAACAACAAACATTCTTCTTCTTAATTATTAGCTAACTTAAAACTTTATTCTTCGTAATTAGTAGCTAACTTAATTTTATGGAAATAGGTGAAAACCTATGCAAGTAAAAATAAAAATACAAACTTACTTTGTAATAGAACTCAGTCTGTAAAGAAAATAGAAATGTTTTGAAAATGCGGTGCGGGTCGGCTCCGTTTAGCCATAGCTTCGTCGGGTTCCCTCAATGGTCTTCTTACCTGGGACGTATTTTAAAAGGGCCGTAAAAGAAACACTAAATGATTATATTCTGGAAATTTAAAGTCAACATTTAGAGCAATGCATAAATTAATAAGGTAACTTTTTTAATTACTCGTAGAGTTAATTCCGTTATCATTTTATTCGTGTTATTCTTTGGAACGAAATATTTTTATACTCT
Organism: Timema cristinae; assembly: GCA_039000515.1. Lineage (NCBI taxonomy): Eukaryota > Metazoa > Arthropoda > Insecta > Phasmatodea > Timematidae > Timema > Timema cristinae. Next base: position 49,657,814 of record JBCFYV010000001.1, read on the forward strand.
AATTTAAAGTAAAAATAAAGATGTTCTCTACCCCTTACCCCGGTAAATAGGAGCTCGCGATGCTTATGAGCTATGGCTATAATTAAAAGTTAACCTAAATAAACGTTGATTTGAAACTATAAGTCTCGACAAAGGCCGGTAAGGAGTATTGCAAGGGGATGTTACACGATCACTGATATTCTAACACAATCACAGAACAAACAAATTAATTTGGTACATATAGATTCAAAGTTAAAAACTGTATCATTTTCGACGGCTACTTTATCTCAATCTAAATATAAATTATATAATTTTGATTACTAAGCTTACCCATTTCTGTGGGTGAATACTCTTAGGCTTCGTTCTCGCACTAGACTGAATTGCCGCTGACAGATCGGGGTTCGAATGCTGGTTGGGTGTACTCAAGGTGTTTTTCCTCAATGATTTTACACTCTCCTGCCACAAAAATGTAGGTAAATTTCCTGAAAATTTAACCTTCCTCACTTCTACCCTATTATTATTGTAATTATATGATATATATACATACATACATACCTGCCTGCCTGCCTATACCTATACCTATACCTATACCTATACCTTCCCCTCTATACCTACCCCTATATACCTACCCCTCTATAACTATACCTATAAGTATACCTATACCTACCTACCTGTACCTACCTACACCACCTACCCATACCTACCTACACCTACCTTCCCATACCTACCTACCCCTACATACCTACCCCTACCTACCTACACCTACCTTCCCATACCTACTACCCCTACCTACCTACCCCTACCTACCTACCCCTACCTTCCCATACATACTACCCCAACCTACCTACCCCTACCTACCTACACCTACCTACCTACACCTACCTATACCTACCTATACACACATACACACACATACACATCCCAAGCACGCTGTGTGACGCGGTGAGAAAGAGAAATTTGAATTCATAACTCTCTACACATTGTAAATAATCTTAACATAGAAAACAATAACTTATCCAAATCACAGCGGTTATTTTTACGTAGGGCCTTAAATGGTATAATCTATTGGGAAAAATGGTGGCTTCTCCAGCTGGACTATTTTCTTGTGGAATTAACGCTGTTTCTCTCAGCGTTAGACATTTTCCTCCTAGGGTGACTGCAACATCCGGTGTTGTTAGGGGTGGATTATTCCAGTTGCAGAGCTCTGGGAAGGAATATTCAGCCGATACCTCCCCCCATGTGGTACATATCATACCACGTCTGCCTCTAGTACAAGAGTCTTCAACATTTTAATCTTACAAGGTCAGTCCCATTATTACAGGAAGGACAACATTAAATGTTTCTAGAACTACTCTCACGTTTTTATACAAGTCACGTGATCTGCAGACGTCACTTGGCAGTCTACTTTCTTTGGATTTTAGGGTAGTATCTCTACTTTATCACCAAATTTCAATTTAACACCATACCAATAAGTGGTTAATAGTTTAATTATCGGTGACCTGGCGGTCTAGGGGTAAGGTGTCAGACTTCTATGCTGGCGGCCGGGGTTCAATCCTCGGTCCCGGCAAAGATTTATCTGATTACCAAACCCTTCCTTCACCTCTGACAAGACATCTTGTGAATGTGAGGAATGCCAGGACTCCACCGTGGTTCGGATTCCACGTTAAACTGTAGGTCCTTCATTTCATCTCACAATCACCCTACCATTACACATTAGCGTAAGTGCGTATAAACCGAACGGGTAGTAAGACGTGGTGCTAATAATAATAATAATAATAGTTTAATTTTGGAAATGTATAGTCCTGACTCTTTTCCGAACACTCCATTTTTAATTTAAACGTTCAGACTCTGATGGTTATTTGGGGCTGTCCGTTTAGATTTATTAAAATTTTCCATTTTTTACCATACTGAAAAGTGTTATTTACTATTAGTTTTGGAGATTTTGAGGAGAGCCCCTTCCATAAACATTGATAAAAACCTTTCACAAGCTGTATTATTACCCCTTCACCCTCGTAAGAAAATGTAAGAAAATACTAAAACCCCTAATCCCCCAAAACCCTTAATTAATTTAAGGACGACCTTTCATCCGGCAAACATTACTTGAAACTCCGCGGGATAACATAATCACGTTGCAAATGTATACATAACCCCGCGCCATTCCAGGTGACACGATAAATGATAATTTTTGTCCATATACAGACACACAATCTAGCACTTGGTAACAAAACGTCACGTTCGATTACGCGCGAATACTCGTGACGACTTCTTATTGTGTGTGTGGATGAGGAAAGCCTTTTCCACGCGCTGTTCTTTCTCTCGGGAAAGAACGCGTGTTTATGGCCACCTTGAGGTCAGTGTAGCTGTCTTGACATAATTATTGTGGCGTGATGTCATATCAAGAATGAACGTTTAGCAGTGAATTCTAGTATAGTTATCTTGGTAGGAGTATTGATACACAACTTGGCGTACCGTCAGATCAGGGACACAATGCACACAGTGTATTCTAGTATAGTTATCTTGGTAGGAGTATTGATACACAACTTGGCGTACCGTCAGATCAGGGACACAATGCACACAGTGTATTCTAGTATAGTTATCTTGGTAGGAGTATTGATACACAACTTGGCGTACCGTCAGATCAGGGACACAATGCACACAGTGTATTCTAGTATAGTTATCTTGGTAGGAGTATTGATACACAACTTGGCGTATCGTCAGATCAGGGACACAATGCACACAGTGTATTCTAGTATAGTTATCCCTGTAGGAGTATTGATACACAACTTGGAGTACTGTCAGATCAGGGACACAATGCACACAGTGTATTCTAGTATAGTTATCTTGGTAGGAGTATTGATACACAACTTTGAGTACTGTCAGACCAGGGACACAATGCACACAGTGTATTCTAGTATAGTTATCTTTTATGGAGTATTGATACACAACTTGGCGTACTGTCAGATAAGGGACACAATTCACACAGTGTAGTCTAGTATAGTTATCTTGTAAGGAGTATTGATACACAACTTGGCGTACTGTCAGATCACGGACACAATGCACACAGTGTATTCTAGTATAGTTATCTTGGTAGGGGTATTGATTTACAACTTGGAGTACTGTCAGATCGGGGACACAATGCACACAGTGTATTCTTGTATAGTTATCTTGGTAGGATTATTGATACACAACTTGGCGTACCGTCAGATCAGGGACACAATGCACACAGTGTATTCTAGTATAGTTATCTTGGTAGGAGTATTGATACACAACTTGGAGTACTGTCAGACCAGGGACACAATGCACACAGTGTATTCTAGTATAGTTATCTTGGTAGGAGTATTGATACACAACTTGGAGTACTGTCAGATCAGGGACACAATGCACACAGTGTATTCTAGTTTAGTTATCTTGGTAGGAGTATTGATACACAACTTGGAGTACTGTCAGATCAGGGACACAATGCACACAGTGTATTCTAGTATAGTTATCTTTTAAGGAGTATTGATACACAACTTGGCGTACTGTCAGATCAGGGACACAATGCACACAGTGTATTCTAGTATAGTTATCTTGGTAGGAGTATTGATACACAACTTGGAGTACTGTCAGATCAGGGACACAATGCACACAGTGTATTCTAGTATAGTTATCTTGGTAGGAGTATTGATACACAACTTGGAGTACTGTCAGATCAGGGACACAATGCACACAGTGTATTCTAGTATAGTTATCTTTTAAGGAGTATTGATACACAACTTGGCGTACTGTCAGATCAGGGACACAATGCACACAGTGTATTCTAGTATAGTTATCTTGGTAGGAGTATTGATACACAACTTGGAGTACTGTCAGATCAGGGACACAATGCACACAGTGTATTCTAGTATAGTTATCTTGTAAGGAGTATTGATACACAACTTGGCGTACTGTCAGACCAGGGACACAATGCAAACAGTGTATTCTTGTATAGTTTTTGTCTTGGCAGGATGCTTATTACACAGCGTGACGTTCATACGTGACGTGATTCACGAGCTAAGTTTACCTGGATGACAGCTCGAAATGTTACTAGAAGTAATCCCTAATATATCACTTCGCCAACAGTAGAGATCTATCACTTTGGATCACTGTAATGAAACAGATGATAATATATTAATGTGATAGTTAACCACAGTAATTTAGGCCAATATTATTTATATATTTATTTGAGGTCAGACACAAAGTTTATTTATAGTTTTATTCCCCCTAGAAATAATATTAACACCACTTTCACAAAAACTTCTAACGAACATATCTTTAAAATGGCGACTAACGAATCTAAACCATATGATTGGAAATAACGGTAAACAAGTTTTTTACAATGATCCAGACATGCAGTTGATGAAAATATTTTATTCAGTTAAATATTTCAAAATACGATAAAATAATCATAAAATCATTTATTGTATGTAAAAAAAATGACAACAATTTTCTCTTTTCCAAGTAAATACGTTGCCTGTATTAAAAGGTATTGATGTGTGCACTATATTACACAAAATCAGTAACGTTCCAAAACGAAAAACAAGTACTTTTATTTATGTTTAAAATATTGTTTCGAGTTGGATAAAAAGAAATTATTTAAAAAAATGAAATAGTATGAGAAAACTTAAGTTTACGTTATTTTAAATGTAATATATAACAACTAATTAAATATCTTTACATTTATAACAAAACTGTGATCATTTACAAGTGTTGGCAACCCAAACCTAAACATATGGTTTTTGAACTGTCATCCAGGTAAAAACCTATCGTGAACGGAATATACGTTGAATTCTAGTATAGAGTTCTGGTCGAGATGAGTACCTTGTGGTGTTTCTCTGAACCGGTAAGAAAGGTGCGATATAACCGCTATCATATTGCTACAGAAGCCCGGTGGGGATGCGTGGTGCGACCATTTGTTCACAAACATTCACGTTTTACTGTTACTTTTTACTGTAATTTCGCTGTGGGGATTTATTGTAAACTGGCGCTACTTCGTAATGCGATGTCATTTTTATATTGTTTACTTCTTATTCCTACTATATTTTTCTGACTTGGGAACTTAATAAGAATCGTATTACTAGATTCAATTAGTGTCCGCGGTTCTCTTCGCTTTCGACCAATGGATCAACATTAATTATTTTTATTTAGCACCGCATCTTACAACCCGTTCGAGTTATACGCTTAAGTACTAATTACACTAATATATTAGGAATTGGGAAGGTTGATTTTAAAGGAAGTGAACCCGCATTTGTGTGGAGGGAGAGTGGACAACCATTTAGGATAAACCATCACCAGTTCACGCGACCGAGATTCGAACTTCGATCTCCCCGTCCTTCGCAGTCTAGCTCAACACGAAACTAGCGCGTCAGCTAACTACTCCAAAACGTTAATTATACTTTACTCTATTGATATGTTTAATAGTGAGGGAAACTTGTAATTGCAAGAGTTAATATAGCGGCTAATTTGTTTTTAAGGAGGATATAGAGATTCCTTGTGTTTCTCGTATGTTTTTACTTTCTCATATAGAGAACGTGTTGTAACTGTTCAACCTTGCCATAATGACGGATTTCGACGTTTTAAATGCCCCTGAGATCAAAATATGGGTTTTACAATTTTGTCGCTCATTCAATATCCGTGGAAACAGTTTTGACGGATTTCTTTCAAATTTGATATTTAGATGTCAAATGGCCAAACCTGGAGGGGAAATCGTGATTTTATTCATAACTTTAAATATTGGGTGGTTTACTGGTGACAGATTTTTGAAAATTCTAATTATTTCTAAAATGGTTCTTAATAATTCTTTTGTAGCGCCGTGGGACAAATCCGTACGGGCTTTACGCATGTGTAGTAATTACACTAATGTGTCAGGAATGAGGAAGGTTGAATTTAGAGTAATGGTACCCTCGTTTGCGTGGAGTAAGAGTGGGATACCATGAAGGACAAATTATTTTCAGAACACCCGACTGGGATTTGAACCCAACATCCCCGTCATTAGGGAAGGAATGGGGATATTGTACCGTTTGCAAACAAAACTTGCATGATAATCACAATATTTGCATGGTAGGGCTAGTTAAGCTTTAAATTGGCATAGTTATTTCTTTATTGGCGTAGCTATTCTCTAATCTGGCAACGTTATATATGGTTATTCTTGGTGGTCATGAAGTGTTCCCCGAGTTGCTGGAGAGGTGTGCAGATGTGGAGGGGGTGGGGTCTAATGAGAGGTGTATAGATGTGTATGGGGGTCTAATGAGGGGTGTATAGATGTGTAGGGGAAATGTGGTCTTCCCCTCTTTAGTATTGTGCTTGTTTTATTTTTCCTCAGATGGACTCGAACGTTGAGATGAGTATAAACTTTACCCCCCTCTGATGCCATCCACAGATGTTCTTATGTTTTGTTTTTTACAAGCCACCTCAATAGGGGTTACTAGACATTGAACTCTAGTGCCCTCGCTCCCCCTTTGATAAAGTAATCACTCTTGATTGACTTGGGACCTCCAACTGTATAGTATGATTTTGGTAGGAAGAACATTATAAGCTAGTTACTAGCTAGCTAGTTAATATCTTATTAGATTGTCATGTTATCTGATATTATCAATATATATAGAATAGCACAAATAATGTAGTAAAATGTTAACATTGTTGGCCGTAAAGAAATCTGTTTGTATTTTTTTAACTGTTGCTCTAACCGAAATCAGGGTAAACTTCCCACTTCATATGTTTTTTTTTTTAACTTGACACGTGTTCTAGTTCCCCAACACGTGTAAAGGCGATATGATTCAAAGACCATGGACAACTATATTACATTCCCAATAAAATAAATTAATAATAAAGATATTAATTATGTTAATATTAAGGTGAACATCGTTTATGTAGGCTTACTAACTACACTAATGGTTTTAGGGTTTAGAAAGGTTATATTTATAAGAAGTGTATTTGCATTAGCGTGGAGGGAGGATGGAAAACCACCCTCAGTACACCCGATTGAGATTCGTACCTCGATCCCCCCCCCCCCCCCCCCCCATCCCGTCATAGGCAGTCCAGTCTCCAATACAAATTGAACACAGTCCTATTTAGATATAAATGGACATGTTGGACAGGTATAACATTTTTGACATTTATAAAAGTTAACCAAACAATTTTTATATACATGAAATAACACTAAAAATAAAGTAAAATGTTATTACTATTGAATTCAAAATAAAATATGTTTATATTTTCTAAAAGGTTCATTTCTTCAGGAATTTTACTATGGTAAAGTGGAATATTTGGGTCAGTTCAACTTTATAAACAATTTTAACACTTAAGTTGGGGATGTGGGGGACGCGAGAAAAGGTATTATAGCTAAATATTATTTTGGACAGAATAAATCAAATATTCAATATCTGTCAAGGATGGCCTAGAATTTATTGACAACTTTTTCTTAATATAAAACGGCGTTTAATACCCCTCTGCTCATAACAGATATTCAAAAACTGTTATCATCTGTGAAGAAAATTAAACTTAAGTTTCTACTGGAGCAATATTTTGCAAAAAAATATATATATATTTTTATAAAAAAACTGCAATCAAGGGCGAAAAAATTAAAAATAGTTTTCTCAAAATTGACTCTAACGATTTTGATTAAAATTCGTATCTAGGTGTTGATTATTATTATAAATAAAATGGCTATTTTCATTTTACCAGAAAATTAATTTTAGGGTACCTTACAGAAGCAGAAACTTCCGTATCTCCGCAACTATTTGAGATACTAAATAACTTATCAATGCAAAATTGTATTACATTAAAAAATAAAAAATTATATATGGAATATATTTTTATAAAACCAACAGTTTCTGAGATATTGGCCGTTATATTAATACAATTTTGTGAGATTTAGTTGTAAAGAGATACTAAAGTTTTAACGCAATAATTCTCCAATGCCATAGAGTAATTAAATATAAGTAAGTCTCTCAAAAGTTTATGTTGTTTTTCCTTAAACCTCCTAGGATAAATGTTTGTACAACAATGATCTATCTCCTTCATTTTAGGCTCGATAGTCAAAATTTACATTTTTTATTGGTCAGAATTTATAAATGAGGAATTTAATAGCACTGCGATGGCATGAAGATTTGCAACACCTAATAAAATGTCGAAAATTTTAACCGGAAGCTGAAATTTTAATCCGAAGTGTTGACCCTTGTGGACCCAACATTACTCTTTTTTATCGGTCCAAACATACAAATGAGGACAATAATTCTTTAAAAATAAAATTATAAAATTTAAAACCGGGACTAAAAAAAGTTTGACAAAAGCATAGTGCAATTTATGCTTGAGTTTGTGGTGTATATTATTTCGTTTCACATATATTACGAGTTTTGAGTAAACATCTCCATTTTCAAATAATAGAGCGAGAAAGTCCGCACGGAGTTCCGTAACATTTATTTAAGTGTGCCATATTTGTCTTTTTGAATAGCTTAAAAATGGTGTTGTAAGCTTTATTATTTAATTTAGTATTTTATGGCAGTAAAGAACGTACATGTTAACCAATCTTTGCTGAAAAGCTGACGCTCGTCTTTTTTACTTTTATTTATTGCATTGTCATTGGCATTAGCTTACAAAACTTTGCACACTCCGTTTGAGATGAAAGCTTATACTCCTCCCTTGACGAATTACACTATGGTTCAATCACATAAGCTGCCCCATGATCTAAACAAGTAAGGTAAACTTATTACCTCTAATGGTGAATGAAGTGTATCATATATATATATATTTTTTAAATTGGCTAAATTTCGATCTTTCTTGGTTGTGACTTTTCTTTTTTACAATGAAAAGACACCGTAAAAAATAAAAGTAGCTATCTTATAGAAAATTTATTTTCTTTCTATTAGTTCTATGCATATTTTACATAATATTAAACATTTCCGAGATGATTGCGAAAAACCTTAGACAGTTACTCCTTGGTTCTCCACTTTTCCAAAATGGTGGACTTTGCACGTCTCGAATCGATCAAAACTTTTAATATGTTGTGTAGTAAGGCAATTACAACAATCCCGTGAAGAAAAAAGAATAATGATGAATTATGTCTGATTCAGTATAATAAATGTCTAATTTTCGCCTGCACTAATATTAGTAATTTCAAATTAATACCTTATTCTAATTTTGAATACTTTTTTTCCTGAACATTTCTTTGAGCTGTTTTTCTTTTGCTAGTAACTAGGTTCATCAATGACTCTTGAAGATATCTTCCCTCTAAAGATGAACTTACACGATAATAAACTACGATCATATCTGTTTTCTTGTTGCAGCTGGTTACTACTCCAACATCAGCAATGACTCTTGAAGATATCATCCCTTAAAGACGAACTTACACGATAATAAACTACTATCATATCTGTTTTCTTGTTGCAGCTGTTACTACTCCAACACCAGCAGTGACTCTTGAAGATATCATCCCTTTAAAGACGAACTTACACGATAATAAACTACGATCATATCTCTTTTCTTGTTGCAGCTGGCTACTACTCCAACACCAGTAGTAGTATGTTGGTGACGCGGCCCATCAGGGGTTCTAGAAGGGGTCGCCCCCGGGGCTCCAGGAGGGGTGGACTCACTCGAGCTTCGACCACGGCCAACACCATCACTGTGAACCTGACTAACAGTGACCTTGGTCTTGGTGAGTACTTCTAGATCTACTTTATCCTAATCCATAGCAGGAACTCTGTTATTAGAAGCAGATAATTATAGGAACATAACAGAGCCTGTTAGAGATCGTCCTGAAATTACTTAAAGCTTTTTAAGGGAGGGGGGGGATATTTTATTACGTTTTATTACGGGGAGGGGGTCAGAATCCATATTACGTAAGATTTTTTTTACCATTGGTTATGGTGAGACAAAATCTAAAAAGAATTTTGTCGGAAAATTATATTTCATATAGTTAAACTATTCCAAAATATAATATATACTCACTTTTTACCAATAAGCTAATTACCAAATCTTAGAAAATACATAAGATAGACGGAGGTGGGGGATGGACGGAAAATCTTACAATCCCTTGATTAGGCGATTAGAGAGGGGGTTCAAAATCATGGAAAAAAGTCCTTACGTAATTTAAGGATGGCCCCTTAATAATTGGGTGGTAAAAGAAGTCTGTTAATTTATATAAATATAACATGAAATAAAATCACTATCATTGTCGTAAAGTCTTTGATTTAATAAAATAGTGAAGAATAAATTTTTACATTGTATTATAACAATAAACTGTACGCTCATACGGACATAAAAATATATTAAAAATCGAAAGAAAAAATCGGATTAAAGCCAGTATTTATAATGTTTGATATTTAATGATTAGATTTTTACAATGCTAAACCACTAAATATATATGAATTATTCCAGAAAAGAATGAGGTAAATAAAACTGAGTTATAAAAATATTTTAGAAACTGAGCCTAATCTTATTTGAATTCCGTTTGTCACGTCCGACATTGGGTTCCTCATGTCGCGCCATGTTGGACGCCATATGTCCTACCTCGTATCGTGGCCCACGTTGGGCGCCATCTGTCGCGTCCGACACTGGGTTCCTCCTATCGCACCTCGTTGGACGCCATATGTCCTACCTCGTATCGTGCCCCACTTTGGGCGCCATCTGTCGCGTCCGACACTGGGTTCCTCCTATCGCACCTCGTTGGACGCCATATGTCCTACCTCGTATCGTGCCCCACGTTGGGCGCCATCTGTCGCGTCCGACACTGGGTTCCTCCTATCGCACCTCGTTGGACGCCATATGTCCTACCTCGTATCGTGCCCCACGTTGGGCGCCATCTGTCTCGTCCGACACTGGGTTCCTCCTATCGCACCTCGTTGGACGCCATATGTCCTACCTCGTATCGTGGCCCACGTTGGGCGCCATCTGTCACGTCCGACATTGGGTTCCTCATGTCGCGCCATGTTGGACGCCATATGTCCTACCTCGTATCGTGCCCCACGTTGGGCGCCATCTGTCTCGTCCGACACTGGGTTCCTCCTATCGCACCTCGTTGGACGCCATATGTCCTACCTCGTATCATGCCCCACGTTGGGCGCCATCTGTCGCGTCCGACACTGGGTTCCTCCTATCGCACCTCGTTGGACGCCATATGTCCTACCTCGTATCCTGCCACACGTGGGTGTGATATGAAACAGTCCGGCTCTGGTTTAGCTCGGTGCGTGCTATGCTACACTACAAACACTGTCCCTTTGTTGTGGAGGTATTCTTTACGTCTCGTATCCTAGCACTTTGTATTGGAGACCGAGTGTTATGTCCCGTGATTAGTGATACTCGTGGCAGCGTTGTTTGCACAGTGTCTTTCTTCACATTTTTAACATTTTTATACTTAAGGTTGAGTTTGGAAGTTAAATAATTAATAATTATTGTCAGAAATAAGTTTATTAGTGATTTATTCAATAAATCTAGACTTGACACGTGGTTAGAAAAATGATCATGATTACTTTGCCAAATGTCGCATTTTTGTAAAAATATATTATTCATCACACCCGCACCTGCTTGAATAATGTATATATTTAATGTTTAATATAGTTAAACGTAGGATTACATTTGATTATTTCGATAATTAATCTCAGTATTCTTTTATGAACGTGTTGCGCACGTAACACTCGCACATCACAAAAACACGTCTTATCAGACCCAAGGCTTGTATCGGTTTAAATGAATAGAAAGGTTTCTTATCAAATTCCAGGGTGCTCAAGACAGATATTCAACAACTTTTTTATCACTATTTTTATTAAATTAAACTAAATATAACGTCTGGAGCACTATTTCATTAATTTGTGGCCTTTTTCTTAAAACTAAATTTTAAAATACAGATCTTAACCCACGTTCCCTCCCATTCCACCTTAAAATGACTATAATTAGTAACTGGAATGTGCGCCGTCACCATTCCAGGACGAGTCACTCGGTGATGAATTAAATAAAATATCAATAAAATGGCTCAAGGAACAAACTCGCCCACCTCCAATCCCCTGAACCAAGGCGAAGCTAGAGGGGACGGGTAATCTAGAACATTTTTAAGTGTTGGTTATTTAAAAGGGGCTCCCACGGCACAAGAAGAACACCAAACTCAAAATGTCTCTCTACATCATAACTCACTTCTTGTTCTAAACACCAATAATTAGATCAATTCTCATTAGGCAACTTGATGAAAAAATAAATTTCACTCCTCCGTAAGATTGTTTCTAAAGTGTCTGTAAAATCAAAACTAATTCTGGGAAACACAATAAAACAGTAGGAACCTTTTAATAACAGTTATATAGTGTTCTAATGATATCCATCGGCTATTTTCATAGCAAGTACAGTTTTGTCTTTATTGGTGTTGTTTGCTGTGTGCTCTAATCGTCTGGATCCCGAGTGAGGGGCTATTTCAGTTGTAATGTAGCTATCATTTCCTCCCGTGTCATTATGTGTGTTGTTCGTGCAAAACACACTGAGTCACAGATTGAAGAGAAGCACATTCCGGCGTCTCTCTCAATCAGCAGCTTCAACTATTGCTCCACAGCGCTGTCCGGTACACTCGGCTACCTCGACAAGTGGAGACTTTTCGAGTCTTGCGTTGGGTTGACCTACACAGCTTGGCTAACATACTAATTAGCTCGGCTGATTGATTAATAACATCGTAGGTAACTAGGTTGGTAGACTGGTAAAATACGCTATAGTGGAGCTCCTTTTTCAGTTTTGGGGGTGTAGAGTGAGGGTTGGGGTGAGTCATAGTTGGTATTTACACCAACAGGTATCGCTAGTTTCGCCAGTCAGTAGGTATTGTTATTTCGAAACATTGCTTTGAAAAAATGTACAAAGGGGAACGGGTTTAAGCTGACAAGTGCAGTTATAGTTCATTAGTTCATTCACGACCTAAGTTTACTTGGATGACAGTTCTAAATGTTACTAGAAGTAATCCCTAATATATCACTACGCCAACAGCTGACATTATCACTTTGGATCACTGTAATGAAAACATATGGTAGATATATTATTGTGATAGTTAACCACAGTAATTTAGGCCAATATTATTTATATATTTATTTGAGGACGAACACAAAGTTTAATTGTAGTTTTATTCCCCTTAAAAAAAATATTAACACCACTTTCACAAAAACTTCTAACGAACATAGCTTCAAAATGGCGACTGACGAATCATGACGGTAAACAAGCTTTTTACAATGATGCAGACACGCAGTTGAAGAAAATATTTTATTCAGTTAAATATTTCAAAATAAGATAAAATAATCATAAAATTATTTATTTTATGTAAAAAAAAAGACAACAATTTTCTCTTTTACAAGTAAATACGATGCCTGTATTGAAAGGTATTGATGTGTGCACTATATTACACACAATCAGTAACGTTCCAAAACGAAGAATAAGAACTTTTAATTATGTTTAAAATATTGTTTCGAGTTGGATAAAAAGAAATTATTTAAAAAAATAAATAGTATGAGAAAACTTAAGTTTACGTTAGTTTAAATGTTATATATAACAGGGGTAATTAAAGATATTTACATTTATAACAAAACAGTGATCATTTTCAAGTGTTGGCAACCCAAAATCTAAACATATGATTTTCGAACTGTCATCCAGGTAAAAACCTATCGTGAACGGACTTTAGAATGGTGCCGGGCGGTTAATCTCTGGATTCCTTGAAAGTGTCAAGAACTGATGGGGCGGCCTATCTCAACGCACTCTCCTAGAGTAACCTTTTCACCAGCCATTTTAAATTAATAGCATGTGTCTGCGGTTGCTTCAGGTTGGAGACGAAACTATTTATCAGATTGGGCTACAGCTTGGTATCTGGGGATTTCATTAAGTCCCACCGAGTGGTTTTTGGAATTAGATGTCTAACCCTAAATCTAAGGGTATTTTATTTAATTGCAAAAAGAGAATGAATCGATTTTATTAAAATTCACTCTGAGTTTGAATTAATTTTATATATGAACACTGTTTATCATTATAAACAAGATGTAAATTATCATTTTCTCATGAACATAACTTTGAGGGTAGTTTACACGAGGGAAACTTAACAATTTTCATCATTTCCACAACAATTTGAAAAAATAACTTATTGTTGTAAAGTTGAAGTACTATTAAAGGTAAAAAAAATAAATTTTTTTAAATAAAATTTTATAAAACTAGGAAGTTCTGAACTATAAACAAATATAGACTATATACTTTTTAATCCAGGTATTTGAAAATGAATTTGATTCTTATGCTCTTTGTTGACAAAGATGTTTCTCTTTTCTCAACTTTTCTGTAACAGTATTCCTAGTTCCTAACGCCATAAAGTAAGTAACGATGAGTATTATTTCATTTATTATCTCTTGGTATAGTGTTTCTACAAAAATGTATACACCTATTATTTCGTTCACAAATCTTACGAGCATTTCGTAAATGCCTATTTTTAAGATAAAAGCGGAAAAAAATCTGGGCGGTGCACCGTAACATTTTTTATTACAAAAATACAAAATTGCCTTTACCTTTATGTGAGTTGGTTTGTGGACCTACTTTTTATTATTATTATTATTATTATTATTATTATTATTATTATTATTATTATTATAGTTTACTGGCGTATCGACACAAGTAACATCATTAAGATTCCTTTACTCATTTTAATATGCACAACAATATCCATATAATGTTAACCCTTTTTTGACAACCTGTATATACGTGTGTTTATGTGAGTGTAATTTCTTTTAAAATAAATACATTTTAAATTAAAATAATTCTATGACAATTTTCAGGGGGCAGAAATAATAGCTTTGACACACAGGGCCCGCTCCCTTAAATTAAATTCCTAGATACGCCCCTGAATTTTAATATCTTCAGCTGTAAGTACGAAAAGCTCTTGTTTGTCCATAAAACTGAATAAAGCTATTTAGAGAAAGCTTTTTTTCTTTTCTTTTTTGCACCGCTTCTTACAACCCGTTTGGGTTATACGCTTAGGTACTAATTACGTGAGTGGGTTAGGGATTGGGAAGGTTGAATTTAGAGAAAGTGAACCCACATTTGCGTGGAGGACGAGAGGAAAACTATTTTTGAAAAACACACCCTAATTCACCTGACCGAAATTCGAACTTCGATCTCCCCGTCTCCGGCAGTCTAGATCAACACGAAATAGTGCGTTAGCCAACTACGCCACAAAGGCGGGTGTTAGCAATTTCACCTCTTCTTACAAAACCATTGTTTTACAAATAGGTATTATCTAATCAAGGAAACAATGTATGTGCAAATTATTTCTAAGCTAAACAGAATCAAGACTACTCTATACAAAACTTTTGACATACATCATGCAAATATATCACAGGGAATATTTCAATAACTCAGGTTTTGAGGTAATAGTAGTAATAAAGTGAAAGATAATTAGTGTCAAGTCAAGGGTTTTACCTGAACAGGATATAAATGGGTTAAGGGAAGGGGGAGTAACTGGACTTATTAAAAAATAATTGAAAGATCATGACAAAAGGGGGTTGGGAGGAGAGGGAGAGGTGGTTCGGATAACAGATCCATCTAGCGGAAAACGGCTGAAATTTGTCAACAGTTTATACATGATTCAATTTAAAAATACCAAATTTTGCTTAAATTATTGTATATAAATATTCATCGTGTATTATAGAACATTATCTTATCCTCTATAACAATATGATAACTTCAAAACTATATTCTTGTATTTAATATTTGATTTAATAAACATAATGTCTTATTGCAACTAAGTAAATATTAACTTGTAATATTTTTTATAAATATAGCTCATATTAAATTTACAAGTTAAATAGAATGCAAACAAACCGCATGCTGTTATTATATATAGTTTTTGAGAAAACGGCTATACAACTTTATCGTTCTTATATAATAGGTGTCCATCCGAATCTTAAAGATAAAGTTGACAAATATCTGTGGGTTGGGTTTTGTGGAGGGGTATGTAAGCGATAGCAGAGTTCTGGGAGAACATCGCTGAACTAATTTAAACAAACTTTGGCACAAAATTACGTAAGTTCTATGTAGTATTTTAATGTGAAAAAATACGCACCTTTATTTGAGCTAAAATGTATTGTTTATATAGAATAAAAATTGACCCTACTCACAACGTAAAAATGCAAAATTTTGCATCACTTTAATAGATTAATCAATAGGATTTTTTATAATATCTTTCTTTAGAAACATAGAAATTTATTTGAGCTACAAAATAAAAAATACTACGTAGTACTCCTGCGATATTTCACAATCCCGGGAAAATGTACCAAAATAAGTGTTATTTTTTTCATTTCTCAGCCCAACAGTCCCACCTTCATGCATCCTTAAGACGTTGGCCGAAGAAGCACTTAACAAAAAATACCAACTCATTTTTATAAATTCATGACTAGTACTTTACAAACGGGGTTATTAATGACTTAATACATGAAGAAATGTTGGGAAGGGGAGTTTTATAGGAAGTAGACTTTTGTTCGCTTGTAGAAGGGTTGATAAAACCCCTTTAATAAATTACATAGTCCAAACCAGTGTCTGAGATTCAAAACTTGACCTTCCCATCACCGGTAATCCAACAATGTAAAATACCCTTAAACTAATTTAACCCATAAAAACAAGTGAAATACAAGATTAAAAGGGCATATCCAGCACAATTTGAAATATTCGTATATTTACCAATGTGCAAAAATAATACGTATCCTCCCCTCTGAACATGGTTTCTCTGCCCGTTGAATTTATAGAAGTTTCCTGAAAGATGCAGAGTGGCATATCAAACACAGTTGTTCCCTTAGTGAAAAGTACGGAATGTAACAAATCGGTGACTTCATTAACACATTTGAAATTTAAAAAAAAACATTATGACGAAACATGTAAATCTTATATTCTGTAAATTGAAAAATGACACCTAGACACGGTAATCGAACCCGGGACCTTTGGTTTAGTACGCCAATACTCTAATCACTGAGCTATCCAGGAATCGTCCCGTGCCCAGGGCCATTCTTCACTCATATTTTAAGGCAGAGTCTATGATGGACGTGCATAAATAATAGCTTTGGCTATTTGATTCTTAAATATCCAATCCCTTACAATTATACTAATTGTGCAAGTGGCAGCATAATCCAACTACCGAGTCGAAGGTGGCTGCATTATCTGATAGCTCGTGATCTTAATAAAATCACACATTTGTAGCCGACTATTTCCACACGTCCATCATAGACTCTGCCTTAGAATATGAGTGAAGAATGACCCTGGACATGGGGACGATTCCTGGATAGCTCAGTGGTTAGAGCATTGGTTTACTAAACCACAAGTCCCGGGTTCTATTCCCGTGCCCAGGTGTCATTTTTCAATTATCAGAATATTATATCTAGATGGAGTAATCCCCTAAAAAGCATAAATAATAGCTTTGACTATTTGATTCTTATGTAAACCTTATCTTGATGCATGATTTGATATCAAGCAGCTACACGCTTTGTTTTTTAAAAGATTCCTGAATATAAAGTTAATAATGATTTCTTTCGAATATATTTCAGAGCGCATGTTAATTATGCTTTTAGCCGGCACCATTATTTGTCATCTCAAACAGTCCTAAGAAAGCCATTTGAAACCAAATCGTCAGAGCCATTTTTAAGTATTTCAAGTTTTTGAAAAATCAATCATCAGTAACTACTATACATGTTATTTACCCCAAAACAAGTATAGTGTTATTTGTCACAGGACCGTAGCCAGGTCACTAGTTGGGGGGGGGGGGGGGCACAGCCAACGATAAATTACGAATATTAAATACCTCTAAAAGATCTCTGGAGTGAATTTTTTTGCGATTGTAGGTGGGCATACATAGTATTTTTAATTTGTTAATATTTAAACACTTACTAGCGCTTCTTCCCTCCAAGTCTGAAAGTTTACTTAATTCATACTTTTGATAGATATAACCATTACTTATAAAATAACATAACAATATAGTAAAATTTATAATTGATAGCTCAATAGTATGTTTGTATATTCTAAAAGGTTCTTCGTAACAAAAACCTACTACAGCTAGTTAAGTGAAACTTTAAAAAAGTCCACAGTTAATTATTTAGATATCAACTTTGGCTGTGCTAAAAAAAACTTTAGGGAAAAACCATGTAACCAGAGATACATTTTTGAAAAAAAGTAGTCTTAGTATTATTAAAAAAAAAAGGTGCATATATGTGTAAATTTATATCCGGTTTTAAGATGGGATAGAAGGGAACAGAGCTAAGCCCAATATTTAGGATTTTATTTTAGAAAAAGTTTTTAAGCTAAAAACAATTAAAATATTACACCTCCCCCCCCCCCCCCCCCTCTTCAGCCCTCCCAGCTAATGAACTCATCCGTCTATTGACTCCCTTTCAGCCAGGGTACAATGATTGTGGTACCTTGTTTCAGAGCCGCTTCCTACTGAGACCTCGGCCCCCAGACCCCCTGGGCTGCCCGTGAAACGTGGGCCCGGCAGACCCCGACTACGCCCTGTGGGGGCCCAGCTCACCAGGGGGCCCGAGGCCCATCCAGGCCCGAAAGGCCCCTCGACCTTTGCCTGTTCCCCTGCGCTCCTCATCCGGAGACAAGACCAGCAGGCCTTTTGGCTTCTACACTCAGCAAGGACCGGGTCCCGCCGCCGCCCATAATCCTGGGCCCCCTCGGACTGATTGACTTACACGCGGTCACAATCAGTCTACGGAGGACTGAATCTACGTTCGATACGCTCTTCTCGCACTTTTGATGGCACGTAGTTCGTACACGCCGTTTAAAAGTTGTTTGCTATAATAATAAAAATTGGGAAATACGAATTGATCTCTTGACAATATTTAATTCAGGATTATTTAAATTCTTCATCGATATCTTTATGTGCAACCGCAGTTTTGTTGTACTAAATAAACCATTTTGTTTTAATTAATTTTAATTATCTCCAATCAGTGTCGACGAACATGGATGTCAACTAAAGACCTGAGAAGTTAGAGTGTAGCGAACTAGGAGTAGTTGGGTTTCAGAGCACCCGTTATTGTAAACTTGGTTTACCCTGAAAGATAGCAAATTGCCTTATTTGTTTCCACCATGCTGTCAAGGTAATATTGTTATTTTCACGGTAAACGGGGTATAAATATTGTAGTAACATATAATTGGTGCTATCGTCTTTCACTGTCGAGATATCGGTGTTCATCTCACTAAATAATCATCTTAGTGAACTTAATTAAATGTATCTAATGAGATTTTTTTTACTGTGTATATACAAAAATTATAATGAAATTAAATAATTCACTCAATGAATTTCTCTACAAATTTAAACTATAAATTGATTCTAGGTTAGATACTACTTTTATATATGTTTTAAGAAAGTGGAAATTTGGCTTATTAAATCTAGAAGTGTGTTATATTCTTAATAGGTTGATTGTGTTTCTATTATATTTATTAAAAGTGACTATGGGTTTCTTCTTGACCGATAACGTTTCAACAGGTTCTTTTTATACTCATGAACTTTATATATCCCTAACTCTCGTTTTAGCCCATCAACCATGTCATAGTTTCTGCTTGTGAACAACAAAATAGAATTAGTAGCTTTCGTGGCTCATACTTTTTCTGGTGGCAATAAGAATTAGTATTTTTGATGTGGCGCATCCAAGAATGTACTTGTGTGTGTGAGTGTGTGTGTGCATGCGTATATTATCATACAAGGGTTGGCAACTTTTTTATACCGCTTGACCACATGCTTTAAAAAAATATTGTGGGATGGTTTGAGAAAGTATCAAACAAAAAAACCTCAACTTTATATTGGTTTCATAGTAATTACTAATTGGTTATTAGTCTATTTTTATGAACCCATTTTTTGTTTGCTAAATTTTTTGATGGGCCAGATAAAATCAATCGCTGAACCGGATTCGGCCTGCAGGTCATAGGTAGCCGACCGACTGCTGTTATAATCTATCAAAACTGTTATTTTTGTCCTTTTTTCCAATTGGATAATTTATAAGGTCTTTTAATGTGAATACTTTTTTAATATTAAGTCTTAAATTTGGTCAAATTTAGCTTATGCTTTCGGCTCATTTTTTATGTTCAAAAGCCCCTTATATAGCTCTATTTATGTTTGAATCGTTTATTAAAATTATCGGCGATTTTGGGAAATAAATGGGGCAAATTGCCCGTCTTTCCCCAACTCCCAGGGGTATTCATTAATAACTAACTCATTATTATTAGCATCGCGTCTTACTACCCGTTCGGTTATACATACTTACCAATGTATAATGGTAGGGTGATTGTGAGATGAAATGAAGGACCTACAGTTTAACGTGAGATCCGAACCACGTGGAGGCCCTGCATTCCCCACATTCACAAGTTGTGATTAATACACGTCTTGTCAGAGGTGAAGGAATGGTTTGGCAATCAGATAAATCTATGCCGGGACAGAGGATTGAACCCCGGACTCCCAGCACCGAAGTCCGACACCTTACACTTAGGCCGCTAGGTCACCAATAACTAACTTAATTTGTGTGGACAGGTTTTAAAGACAAAGAATAAGAAGCTTAAGTAAGCTTCTAAAACTCTTTTGACTTGCATACAAGATGGCCAAATTGTTTTATTGTTGTGATATAATAATCTTAAACTAGTCTCCAAATCCAAAATACCTTTTTAATAAATGGCTTTTTAGCGATCTGGTGCTAGTAACCGTTATTGATTGAAATATTTCTAAAATATAAATATATCTTTTTTTTCTCTCCATGTGTCCAAATTGGCATCACTTCTCTAAAGCAACTGTTTAAGGGCATTTTATTATGGGGCGGGGAGGGGGATGTATGATAATGTCAGTCTTCATAACAACAATACTCGTAGATAGATTTAGTTTAGTTGTCTACATCTACCTCAACAGTTTTTGAACATTAGTCATGAGTATGGTCTTTTACCCCTAATGTTCAATTGACACTTTGCTTTGAGAAAATCAAGAACTCTTGTGCTTAATATATGAATAGAACTAAACTGAACACATCTACTGAAGCAGTATTTTATTTATTTTGTCCAAAAATAAATTTATATAGTAAATAAATACAAATTAAAGCGAATTTTAATTACAAAAATGTTTGTATGAAGACCACAATTCAATTAATTTAAATTAGTTGAAAAATGATACCTGGTCAATTGAACCGGGGATAGTTGGCCTAGCGTGTCTATTTGAATAACCCTAGCACGAGATGACTCCTGGATAGCCGGTGGTAGAGAATTGGTTTGCCAAGCAAAAGGTCTCAGGTTCGATTCACAAATAAAGTGGTTTAAAGTGATGTTACCTTCCATCTCATAGCAATGTTTGTTTTGTTTAAGTTTGCAGCAACCAGTGCTACTTGTTTCCCCTCCTCCTACCCCTTCCAAACACCCCTCTCACAATATGCATATAATAGAGGTTCACTGTGTAATGTGCACACCAAGATGCCCATAGCACTTGAACATATATTATTCCAACAACTTGGATGTGCAAATTAAAAACTACAAAAATGAATTCTATGTAACATAACATTGGTTTTATTTATAAGTTGAATAGTCATCAAAGCTTGCACAGGAGTTAAGTTTTTTTTAAATAACATTGATTTTTGCTAGAAAATATTAACTCTCCCTTATAAGTTCCATAGGATCCATGACCACTTCATAAAGAAGATTGTACTATGGCTTTGTGCTATGTTAATTTGTCTTAGTTTGATAAATTTGTAAATGAAATTCATTTGATATTATACCATTAGGGCTGCATATTGACCTGCCCATTAAGATTGTTGGAAGGCTGGTTGTTTAGTTCGGCCCCATTTGTTTACACACTCTGTCCCGTAGATGTTGGAAGGCGGTTGTTAGTTCGGCCCATGTTGGTTCACACACTCTGTCTCTTAAATGTGGGAAGGGTTGTTTAGTTCGGCCCCATTTGGTTCACACACTCTGTCCCGGTTGTGATGGCTTTTCACTAATCATATATGTGAATGTTTTCTCAAGGAGAGTGAAAAACAACAATTGATGGATTGCATTAAACAACATAATCCTAACCGATCCTAATTCAACCTAAGCTTTGACACAACACAACGATAACCCTAAGCAAGCCTAACCTAATACTCGTATAGAGTACACCACCACCCTAATTCCCTGCAAAATAGGGTGAAAAGTTTTTGGTTGGTTCGTGGGGCTGAATTTGTATGGTCCATGGAGTCGAAATAGTACTATAATGACATGTGGCCAAATAAAATAAGAAAACTAATACTATTTATTGTAATTGTTTTTAATGTTATAATTTCAAAAATAAATTACTTATCAGTCACGTGTTTATAAACTTATTATGCCTATACATCCCTTCTTGAATTATTGTTTTATTTATTTTTATGTATTTCATTTAAAGCTATAGACTTAAAGTAAACTGCTGGATTCTTTTCTTAAAACACACATAAACTGCAACAAAATTACATATTTTTTAAATTAGGCTCATTAATTTTGTTCCATTTCTGAACCATCATATCAGCTCTCGAATCACAAACTAATTTAACTTTAGAACAGACACAACACATAATCCTCTGCCCGTTAATTTATAACGATTTTAAAGCGAACCTCAGTTTCATTAATTATATATTTTGACCAACCTATGAAATTTGGGATATTACAGTAGCACAGGGTAGTGTTTTGGCTGATTGAGAGGATTCTGACCTGGGAACAAGCTTGGTTGTGTGAGGGCACTGGGAACAAGATATTTTTGAGTTGTGACTTGTAATGGAGACCATAGAGCTTTTAGAACTAAAATTGCGAGTATCTTAGAATGGCGACGGGGATGGGATCATCTATCGTTTAATTCTGTGTTGAATAAAACCAGGGCTAGTAATTACTCGAGTTTACAGACTTACCAAGTGCACCTATCAGTTGGATTGATCCTAAGGAATTAATTTACACTGGCGTTCAAAATGTCTGACAATGGATAAGCAGCACTATTGCCGTATTGAGGGAATTCCCTCTGAAAAATGATTGGTCTCTTTACAAACCTATGACGAAGAGTTTTTTCGGCGCTAACTGCCTCAAGAGTGAATTAAAACAGGGCCTATTTCTCACTACTTTGGATGAAGATGATTTTAAATTAATGAAAAACTTAAGTGCACCAAAAAATTCAAAAGAGTTTAAATCTGATGCATTTGTTGATACATATTTTCTGACGGTGAGTCTGTTTTTGCTGCTAGATTTAAGTTTTTCGATGCTAGGGAAGAGCACCAAGAGAATATAAATGAGTGGCTGGCAATAATACGTGGATTGGCGGCGAATTGTGACTTTGACACCCAACTAGACTTCACTATAAAAAATAAATTAGTTTTGGAAGAGGTAAAGGGTCTTATTCGTGATATGATTTTTGAATAAAAGCTTTCAGTAAATATCTCCATTTTTAAAAAATGGAGTGAGAAAGTCCGTGCGGATTCCGTACCATTTATTTTTCTAATATTTGCAGAATAGTAAAAATCTGATGCATTGTTAATCTATTTAGTCAAAATTTACACTATAATTCCCAATTTTTCCTCTGCCAATGACATAACGCTCATTAAAATTATGTAGATATTAATGAGATATCTCTTTAGTCATATTCCCTTCACAACGCTTACAACCTCAACTATACTGAAACAAAAATAAATTGTTTCGAGTGGAACTTAATGTTTAAAAAAAAAAATCCTGTCATCTTTTGTTGGAAGACTTTACCATGAGCACCACATTTAGGGGCTTCATGTTAGTCCAGTTTTGCCCTCAAGACATCACAAATGTTGTCATCCAGTATAATGAAGACTATTATTGTCAGACATCACAAATGCTGTCAAGATTTTCTTTGTGACATTACGGAAATGAAACAATTTCTTAAAATAGGTTTTATAAAGCTGTAATATTTTTCTGAAATATTGGATGTCAAACGGGAAACTTTATTACATTTTATATTTATTATTTTTTGGTCATTAAATCATAGCTATATGTTTGAGAAAAGATTTTTTATCAGGGAATAGTCTTATTGTAGGATAATTTGTATTTTCATTTAATTGAACTCATGAGGACATTGATATGAATATGCTATAAACTTATAGCATAAACATAATCACTCATAAGTTACTTTTTATGTATAGGAAGTAATTTATTATGTTACTTTATTTTTATTTATTTTTAATATGATCTCGTATGATAAATTTTCAAAGAAGTTTATAAACGAGAATAATGAACTATTTCGCACAAAAAAAAAGTATGAATGTAACATTTTAAATTTAAATTAACCTTAAATTTTTCACTATATTTACGTCACTTGGTAATTCAAATTTAACCAAAGTTGTCGAAAAGTTTTTATATCAATGATTAAAGTTAAAAATAAGGGATGCTTTTCCAAACTCAAATCAAAATAATTTCCCTTTATATTCAATCACATTTTTATTTAATAAATATTATATAAAAAAAATATATTAAATATTTATATAAAAATACAATTATACATACATATAGGCCGATATATGAACATTTAGAGAGCTCTACCTGACTTAACAGACAAAAAATAATTCATTCAAAAACGGATTATACATTTTTGGTTAAATTTCTTTTATTTGTATATGCTGCATAGAAATAATTGTTGGTTTGAGCGTACTTTCCTAATTTTAAAAGATGAAGGCCATAATATTTATTTATTATATGAAAATGTACAATGATTTAATTCATTTAAGTTTTTATCATTGATATTGATAGTAGGTATTTATAAATATATCTGTCTTAAAAAGCTACCCCATTGATAAAGTTGTAAATTTATAAACAAGTAATTTATTTGAGAAAATAAAAATTTGGGCAGATTTTATTATATATGTTTTGTGCTGGGTTTTTAAAAATAAAGAAACAATCTATGAACTCTCATATGGTGTTGCTTTCTTAGGAAACTTTTGAAAGGGAATGCAGAAAATGCCATTTTTTTTTGCAGTTTTTTTAGCTAATTTTTTTTCCCCAACTTAAATCAATATTTCTCTAGTAGCAATGTTTAGTTTAATTTTCTACACACGATGACAACAGTTGTTTAATATCTGTCAAGAGCATAGCAGCAATAGACTACAAACTTTTTAAATGAAGAGAAATAGTTGTCATTAAATTCCAGGACATTCTTGACAGTTATTCAACAACTATTGTCATCTTCTGAACAGAATTAATCTCCATTATTGTACTGAAGCAATATTTTATTTATTTTGGCCAAAACATGTTTTGCTATTAAAAAAAACTGCAAAACCACTGGCATTTTCTAACGTTCCTTACATCTCAACCTTAAGTGGGCTTCTTAGGTAAGCGAGAAATTGCCGTGAAGACATTCAGCTCTAACGAAATATTTCCAAAATAAAGCCGAATGATTCCAATAGGGCTCTTTTTATTTATCATCCCTATAGTTTTAATTATATTACTATAAATAAAAATATAAAATGTGACACTAGCTCATTTTAAACACATTTTTAAATCAGAATTCTGGATCTGCGAGTACTAGTCTTGATGGAAAAGGGCTCTATATATTAGCCTTTCTCTAAAAAAATACACTATGTTATGTATAGGTCCATAGCAACAAATTTTAAAATATATGAAAACTATCAGCAAGCTTTCCTCTTTACCTTGAGAACCCATAATAAGTTTTGTAGTTTTATTTTCCCTCTTTTATTATTGTCATGACAATGAGTGGTACAGGTGAAGAGCGAAAAGGAGTTTAAGTTTAGACAGAATAGAGAAGTAGTTCCAGAAAATAACACAGACCATTGTATTTCAACTTGTGTGATCTAACAGCGATTGATACTTCCTCACTGACAGGCACTGCCTTAAAATGAATATATTTTCAGGTTTTATAACAATTTTTGTTGTTGTCTAAAATAAATTATCTATTTCTTCAGTAGATACTTTAAGCTAATTTTTGTAAATATAGTAATCTCAACAGTTGTTGAATACTTTTGACTATCATTTGAGTAGATTTTGGACATAACCTTTGTAAATTAAGGATAAAAAGTCTTGGTCAAATTCTACAATTCTCCTGACAGACATTCAACAACTTTTGAGATTAGCAAGTGCTTTAAATGTATCTACTCGAGAAATAGTTTTTATTATTTTGTAATCAAATTTTTTTAATCATAAAAACCACAAAAATACTCTTCTTAAGTCATGTTACCCAAGACATATTTTACGACCGGTCCTACACATTACTCAGTTTGTTGCATGTTTACTTACTGAGCAAGGGTGTTAGGGTCGATCCTGGCATGGCCGAAAAATGTATCATTGGTGGAATGTGGGTTTCCCCCCTTCCCAGTGATGAGTTGGCGATTGGGGGGCTGGGTGTTGTGTTAATTCTATATTTAACTTAGTTTATAAGTTTTGTTCTGATATAATATGTTGGTTCAAAAAGTGCATATTAAATACATGGAATAATATTTACTCTGTTTGGTTGAAAAAAGGTTTCTTGTTATAAAAATTGTAAAAATATGGACTTTAATTCGAATTTCCTTCCACCCCACCTTAACATAAGTTATATAAGCTGTAAATAAATAAAGAAAAGTGGTAATAAATAAACCAAGGAACAGTAAAGGGTTGATAAAACGACTGTTTTATTCTCTAGTTAATGGGGGAGGGTCCAATACGACTGGTTCCAGAGAAAAAAACTGGAGGGGGGATTCCGAGATATCGTTCCCTTATAATTTATTGTGTCAGGGAGACCCGACAGTGGTTTAAATCTATGTTTGGTCGATGGCAGCGCGGTAGTGGCACGGCCTGGTACTCATCTGATCCCACAAACCCCCACCCTCTTTACTACCTTAGGGGGGAAGGGAGGTAAACACTATAATTTAATAGTGATGGGAACATTTCGACCTATGTCTGGTGACATTATTTTTACTAAAGTTTTTTTTTCCCATCCCCCGCCCTTTTTTTGGACTTACCTAATGCTAGGGTTTGAAGGGTTAGACATTCTGAGTGAAGGCCGTCCCTGACTTTGGGCGGTCATACTCGGAGCTTCATAACAGTAGAGGAAATAGATTGAAAACCCCTATTTATTGCGGTTGATGTCTTCACTTAAAACTCAGATATAAATGCTTGTATACTGTTTTTTGCTAACATATTTTTTGGTAATTTCTTTGAAGACCTTAAAACTGTTCCCATAAACAAATGTGTTCCTTTATTAAAATAAGACTTAGTGAGAATTTCATCCGCAATTTTTAAAGGTCACGTGAAACTGTAGAAATATAGCTTGCTGGATATGATAGATATAAGATCATTCAAATGAGTGGTACCTACATCTGCCTGGAGGGACCATGAAAAACCTATAAGGAGGATGTTAGCTGTCATGAGGAGAAACAAGATTAGGAATGAAGTTATCCGGGAAAGAGTGGGGGAGTACTGAAATAAGAAGAGAGGAGCAATAACAGAAAGTGTGCAAGAGAAGAATGGAAGAAATTAAAGGAGAAACAGTGATGGAAGGGTAGAGGAAGATGGAGGCATTTTACTAAACTTACCCGGCCACAGGCTGGAAACAGTTGATGGTGGTGATGAATGAATATGATCATAATAAATAATTTTAATATCCAGTTGGAAATTGTGATTCTTGTGTAAGTCAAAGGATGGTGGTAAATGGTTCATTTTACAAATCTCAAGCTCGGGGACTGGGGGGAATTAAAGTGCCGTGCCTGTGTGCACGAGTGTTACCTAAGAAACCATGAGACATACAACACTTTCCTCTATAAAATAAGATAATCTTAGGAAGTAAAAACTCATTACACAAACGCTAAGGGAAAACGATATCTTACATGAGACATACAGAAATTATCGTGGAATTTTTTTCTTGGGATACGCGAAAGTACTGAACAAAATTACTCTGCTCTTGTAATAGATCAAGAAACAAATAGTGAAACTCCCTGTAAAACACCCTTTTTTCCATTAATTTCACCCCTCCCCCACCGTAACCGAGTGACCAAACCTGGCAGTGACAGTTTAACTCTTGCACGTGTGTTGTGTGTGTGTGTGTGTGTGTGTGTGTGTGTGTGTGTGTGTGTGTGTGTGTGATAGTATCGCATGCCAGGGTGCCGATACGCCCTATGATAGGGGAACTTGAAGACCCCTCATGACGATTACAGAAGAGCCCCAACAATTACTCTCCACCTCCCTCACACACGATCGTCATTCAGAGGACACCCGCGTACACTCGACAGTAACAAAACATGAGACCACGAGATATAAGAAGAGTCACAAAACAAGAGAGACCACGAGATATAAGAACAGTCACAAAACATGAGACCACGAGATATAAGAACAGTCACAAAACATGAGAGACCACGAGATATAAGAACAGTCACAAAACATGAGAACACGAGATATAAGAACAGTCACAAAACATGAGACCACGAGATATAAGAACAGTCACAAAACATGAGACCACGATATATAAAACAGTCACAAAACATGAGAACACGAGATATAATAACAGTCACAAAACATGAGAGACCACGAGATATAAGAACAGTCACAAAACATGAGAGACCACGAGGTATAAGAACAGTCACAATACATGAGAGACCACGAGATATAAGAACAGTCACAAAACATGAGAGACCACGAGATATAAGAACAGTCACAAAACATGAGACCACGAGATATAAGAACAGTCACAAAACAAGAGAGACCACGAGATATAAGAACAGTCACAAAACATGAGAGACCACGAGATATAAGAACAGTCACAAAATATGAGATACTACGAGATATAAGAACAGTAACAAAACATGAGAGATCACTAGATATAAGAACAGTCACAAAACATGAGACCACGAGATATAAGAACAGTCACAAAACATGAGAGACCACAAGGTATAAGAACAGACACAATACATGAGAGACCACGAGATATAAGAACAGTCACAAAACATGAGAGACCACGAGATATAAGAACAGTCACAAAACATGAGACCACGAGATATAATAACAGTCACAAAACATGAGAGACCACGAGATATAAGAACAGTCACAAAACATGAGAGACCACGAGATATAAGAACAGTCACAAAACATGAGAGACCGAGAGATCTATTTTAACTTTCAGCCTTTAATCTGTTTTATTCAAACTCACCTTGGTCTTCCCCCTCCACCCTCTCAGTAGATAACATAAATGTAATTTTTCTATATTACATTAACTGATTTTTCTAAAAGTACCGCTGGTCAATGAACTTAAATATTGACTAAGGGTGCGTACTTCAGTCTTAAATTTTTACTCCTAAATATATTGAAAACTTGACAACGCCTTAGACCACAAGAGCACTTGTGCCGGTAGTTCCAAAACCAAGAAACTCTAAAAAGCTGTATCTTTATTTACATATTTTTTTGAAAACAGAGTGTGTAGCTCAGGGTATATGTTTTTTTAAATCTTATATAAAACACGAGGTTAATGACTTAAAACATTTGATAACCAGTTTGTGATGTTAAAAAGGTGGTAAATAATAAATCACTTTCACTGATTGTAGTAGTGATTCGTTTCTATTGATATACATCACTAAGGAGAAATTTCTCCTTTAATCCACTCTACTACCAAAAAAATGTCACAATGCAGTTAACTTCACTCGGGCACTTGCGGCAAGAGTTCAAATGTGCGTTCACATGACCGATTTACTTATTTTAAATCAAGTTGACCACTTACTTTATACCACCATAAGTAAATCAAGTAACATGAATGTAATAACTAATAAACCCTCTTAATTAATGAACCTTCTTGAAAACTGGGTGGCGATATTGACGCCTGTCTTATTGTTAACTACACTAGGCCCATGGCTTCTTTGGTGTTGACTGACAGCTCACAGCTGACAACTGACGGCTTTGGAAAGTTACCAGACCAAATTATGTATCCCTACGCCGAACCATATAATCCGCAAAAACATGTGTTTAACAGCTGTCACTTCTAACAGTCAAAATTTAGGTATATACCTAAATGTTGACTGTCAAAAGTCAACTGTGAGCTGTCAGTCAGCACCAAAGAAGCCATGGGGCTACTGTAGCTCCCTTAATTGGTAGTAGTATGTGTCCCGCGCATCTTCACTGTAACACTTGTAGTATAATCTACCATTTACAGGCGCTCACCATTTTGTATCTTTTAATAATATTTAATTACGATTTTATTGCCCGTTCCGGTGAGTACATGATATCGCTATAGTCTAGTCTGGTTTGTTAGTGTCGGAAAGGTTGTGGCTTTGAATCCTGATCGGGTGTTCTGAGATGTTCTTTCCTAGATACAAAATAAATATATTTACTTTTTTAAATAGTAATTTTTTTTATCATGTCCGAGTCTAAATATTCGTTCGGAATCCCAAATGTTCAAATATAGGGCAGGAGTGAGAAACGTACAGTTTATAGGATATGTACTCACATTTGGTAAATTTTAATAAATCAAAATATAACTTTTTAAAAAAAACGCTCGTGTCTTATGAAATTTGGGCTATCTTTGTACTTGCACTAACCGAGTAGAGATGAGTAAAATTGAACTAATAGGAAAATTACCCACATTAGAACAATATAAATAGGGAGATTACGTAAGCAAAATAGCACCAGTACCTTATTTTGGGATTCAAACTCCTACCTCTTCATCACCAGTAAACTGGTTTGGATTAGATTGACACTAGTAAATCATCATTAAAAACACTCCTACACATGAAGTTTAAATAGTGTAACACTATTGAATTTATCGACCCGCGTTGGGCGTCGATTGAAACACTACGGATTAGTTCCCTGATATAATAATGCTGTGATGATGTTTAGGTTGTCTATAGCTCCGTAGTCGAGCACTAATTAAATCGGTATAAT
Source organism: Timema cristinae (assembly GCA_039000515.1). NCBI lineage: Eukaryota > Metazoa > Arthropoda > Insecta > Phasmatodea > Timematidae > Timema > Timema cristinae. The sequence continues at coordinate 49,688,636 of JBCFYV010000001.1, forward strand.
TAATGTAAGAAAGAGAAGTGTTGATGGCTGTTTATTCACACACGGTTTATTTAAATGACATCTGTTAATTACTTATACATACTCCAATTAAATACTTTATATCAATGCACACTTGTGATATTAATGTAAGTTATTTTATACTGTGTTAGACTGTAACTGCCAGTGTGTGGCTCTGACTGACTTGTGCGTGGGGGATGGATGCCTGTCTGTGGCTGTTTGTGTGTCGCTGTTTGGGAATGCCTGGCTGATACGCACAAACGATTTATATATGACATACCCCTTGCATCTTTCTCCCTTCGTCAACAGAGTAAAAACTAACTAATAGAAAGAGTCCTGGCGACAGGTGTTGTGAAAGCTAGCTTCTTATTGGTATAGGGAATTGGCGTCTTTGCCAAATACTGCGTAGTTATTCCTTTAACAGGAAGAATGGTATACAAAATATATTTTACTGGTAAAATCCTTTTCAATTATTTCTGAAAAGCGCGTGTTTCTTCATGGATGAATCATAAAAAGATAATCTACATATATTACTTTAAAGAAAAATTACCTTCATCCATGACTTTTTATATATTTTAGATTGATCCAAACCAATATCATTACAATAGTATTGGTTACGCCCATATGATTACAATATGATATAAACTTGTTTCCTAACAACGATCAGAGGAAAGCAGTTTAAAGAATGGGTCAGCAAATAAAAAATAAGTTCAGTAGAAACAGAGCTATAGTCTGATGTTCATAGAAAGCCTGTTATTTGGAAACTGGAAACTCGAGGTGCAACAATGGCGGAAATAAAATATTATAACACATCCTAAACCTGTTTAGTTAATAATGTACAAAGAAATAATACAGTAATCCATCCATAAGGGAGCTTTAGACATGATTGTTTCGAATTGACTTTATATTATTATTATTATTATTATTATTATTATTATTATTATTATTATTAGCACCGCGTCTTATACCCTTCGGGTTATACGCACTTACGCTAATGTGTAATGGTAGGGTGATTGTGAGATGAAATGAGGACCTACAGTTTAACGTGGAATCCGAACCACGGTGGAGGCCTGGCATTCCCCACATTCACAAGAGGTCTTGTCAGAGGTGAAGGAAGGGTTTGGTAATCAGATAAATCTGTGCCGGGACCGAGGATTGAACCCCGGCCGCCAGCTTAGAAGTCTAACACCTTACCCCTAGATCGCCAGGTCACCCTTCTTCTTCTTCTACAAAGAGTCTATCTGTCTGTCTGTCGTCGTGAGCAATGTGCGATATCTACCGCACGCCGAAGTCTGAAAGTATGTACTAACTTGTATACCTCAAAACAGGAATTTTAAAATATTTATTTGATTATATTTAATCAATTAAAAACCTAAAAAATGAAGATATCATTAACGCAGAGATAGATTTAGTGTTCTACATACAGTTGTGCGATGCGGGCTCTGGTAGATCCTGTACAAAAATGTTTGCACATGAAATCAGATTTTTTAATATATTTTTACTCTACTAAGTTTTTTACTTTGTACAATTTTTAAAAACTTTTTACCCTTTTGACATTCTAGCCCTTTTAGACATTTTTGTAATTTTCCCCCTTTTTCCCTCACCACCCTTTATTGTTGATTTTAGTTACCTTTTAACCACCTTTAAAAACTCGATTAGATTTACTTTTTACCCTCTTGCCCTTTTGAAACTTTTTACCCTTTTCACCCTAAATGATTTCTCTCGGGATAAACCAGGTACTTGAAGTTGGGGATGTAGGGGACGTGAGAAAAGGCTGGTGTTTTTGAATTTTTAATAGCAAAAACATTTTTTGGCCAAAATAAATAAAATTAGCTTCAGTATATTATTATTATTAGCACCGCGTCTTACTACCCGTTCGGGTTATACGCACTTACGCTAATATGTAATGGTAGGGTGATTGTGAGATGAAATGGAGGACCTACAGTTTAACGTGGAATCAGAACCACGGTGGCGGCCTGGCATTCCCCAGCTTCAGTATAGACACAACGTTTGATCTTATTCACATGGCAATATCAACGTTCTGGAATATCTGTAATGAGCAAAGCGGCTTTGGATGACGAACTTTTTAAATGAAGAGAAAATGGCGAAAATGTCAAAAAGTTCAAAAGATGTAAAATATAACATATAAGGGAAAAGGTTTGAAAGGGTGAAAAGGGAAAAAATAAAATTTAATAAAAATAAAATGGCTATAAAGATTAAAAGGTGTAGAAGAAATTAAAAAGGGTTGAAAGGGTAAAAATTGTCGAGATGGTCACAAAGGGTAAAATAGAAAAAAATTGGAAAAGTGGTGAAAATATTAACGGGGTTAAAACGTTAAACGGGGCAAAAAGTGTAAATGGAGTAAAAAGGTTAAATGGGGCGTAAAGGATAAATGGTAAAGATTCGGTAAAAAAAAGGCTAAAACAAATTTGATTTGATTTAATTACAACCTTTTTACACTTTTTACACCTTTTTAACAATTTTACTCCCATTACCCTATACTAACACACCTTTGCACTTTTTTCCTTTATTGGTCTTTTAAACTTTTTACCATTTTAATTATTTTTATTCTTTTTACGTTTAAAAATAGGTTTACTTTTACCTTTATAGCCCTTTTTTGCACTTTTTAATCTTTTTACATTTCTTACCCTAATATATTTTTCTTGGGAAACGCCGGGTACTTATATGCTAGTAGAAAATAAATCAAATGTTACATATTTATGGAATGTCCAATTTTAATGAATTATCGATCTAAATTGGTGGTCGGGATTCCTATAAAAAAATCAAGGTTTACCGGCAGTTTCTTAGAAGTTATCCCATTTATGTTTGGTTCAGTGCCTGATATATTAGTGTATAATTATTGACAGTAAATTACATGACTTGTGGATAATGTTGGATCTTACAACTGTATCTGTGTTGGAGTCATATATTATATACTTCAATGGCTGTCCGAGTAAATATTTGTGTGACCGATAATACTTATGAAACTAAAAGATCTTCACGGGTACAATCAATAGACGTAGAAAGAATTATTTTATTTCAATTAGAAAATTTGTGTAAGCTGTTATGAAGGAGCTGAGTTAGTTTTTATTTAAATTTTAAACTGACGCTCAGAATCTAGCTTTCTGACTAAATTACTAGTAATTTTTCTTGACTTAAGCAATTATTTCTGAATTAAATTAGTACATTATTCATCACGTATATGTTACATTACAATTTTTATAAAAAGAATACTCCTATCCCTAACTGAACTATGACACCTCCCCACCCACTTTTCCAAATAGATAACCATAAATAATGGTTATTTTTCCATAATTTGATACAAACTATTGTAGTTAAGAGAAATCAATGCAAATAAGTTTGTTGATCTATGTAAGAAAATATAGGAACACAAATAAAATTAATATGAGTGGTTGTGGACAGCACATTAATGGCACGAACCATTCATATTCTGTTGTTAAGCCCCTTGTTTTATAATTTGTTTATCTTTCCAACCCTTACCACCACCCCCTTGCAAACCCTTTACCAAATAGATTCATACATTAAATACAGTAGTTATTGAGTCGGCATCGTTAGAGCTTTAAGGAAATGAATCCAAATTATAGCGAAGAGGAAATAAGACCACAATTATAATATTGTAATTCTCATGTGAAAAAAACACACTCTCAATGGAGCTGACCACCTAAGGCTATATTGACATAGAGCAGGGCAAACCTGACGCCTTAAAACTCACGTTCCCAGGTGCTGATTCCAAGTTAATGATTTGTATAAACTATAGTTTAATATTTAATTGATTTTGAATCTTGAACTACTACCCATCCAGAATACTTGCGTATTTACACTAATGGACTAAGGATGGTAAAGGGGGAATGTATAAACAATGTATCCGAATTTGCGTGCGGGAGAGTAGGAAATCACTAAAGGGAAACACATCTCTTGGTCAGAATTTGAACCCTGACCTCCCTGTCATCGGAAAAAAAGATAAAACTAGACTGACACCTTAATCCTCGTGACCACTGGGGTTCGTAACTCTTTATTTATTTCCACAGTTAGGGTGAAGTTTCTTGTTAGGACTTTAAAAAAAATAGTTTTATGACATATCATTGTCATGTATTTCTCAAATTGACAAATTCAAAACGTTCCCATAGCTCAAATGGTTTATATCAAGTCGCAATTATTAAACCATTAAAAACAAACAGAACAGCTTTAACCATTCGTAACGTTAGTAATGTAGTTCTTTAGTTGTTTTTTTTACGCCCTCAATAATTGTTATCAGCCCCAACGGTTTACAGTGCACCATATCATCAGTCTCACTTGAAAATGCACGATGATTTTTTGTGTGTGTACATTCTAATGATTTGTTCACCTGTTCTCGGTCTAAACGGGCAGGAACACGGCTGGCACCACCTTCTAGCGGTGGTGCTGGCACCCGGGACGTGACAAAAGGCAATTACCAATATCCTTTGTTAACGATGGCGGACAGTTAGCACCAGAGCCGGAACCGGAAGGGAGCCCTCTTCTGGCTCACTAGCGACCGGAACTGGTGCGCTACGAAATGTACGACTGAGTGGGTGACACTGGATTAGCTTTAGGGGGAGAACCGCACATGTAACCCTCTCCTAGTTACCGTTCTCTGAGTCTTAACACCCGTCCGAGTGAACCACACATGTAACCCTCTCCTAGTTACCATTCTCTGAGTCTTAACACCCGTCCGAGTGAACCACACATGTAAACCTCTCCTAGTTACCGTTCTCTGAGTCTTAACACACGTCCGAGTGAACCACACATGTAACCCTCTCCTAGTTACCGTTCTCTGAGTCTTAACACTCGTCCGAGTGAACCACACATGTAACCCTCTCCTAGTTTACCGTTCTCTGAGTCTTAACACTCGTCCAAGTGAACCACACATGTAACCCTCTCCTAGTTACCGTTCTCTGAGTCTTAACACCCGTCCGAGTGAACCACACATGTAACCCTCTCCTAGTTACCGTTCTCTGAGTCCTTAACACCCGTCCGAGTGAACCACACATGTAACCCTCTCCTAGTTACCATTCTCTGAGTCTTAACACCCGTCCGAGTGGAACCACACATGTAACCCTCTCCTAGTTACCGTTCTCTGAGTCTTAACACCCGTCCGAGTGAACCACACATGTAACCTTCTTCTAGTTACTGTTCTCTGAGTCTTAACACACGTCCGAGTGAACCACACATGTAACCCTCTCCTAGTTACCGTTCTCTGAGTCTTAACACACGTCCGAGTGAACCACACATGTAACCCTCTCCTAGTTACCGTTCTCTGAGTCTTACCACCCGTCCGAGTGAACCACACATGTAACCCTCTCCTAGTTACCGTTCTCTGAGTCTTAAGCGCATGTACGTTCGGGAGGCAGGGATGAGGAAGTTAAAATTTAGAGGAAATGTACCCACATTTACGTATACATACAGTGTAAAAACATTTAGGGACAAACCCCTCCATAGACCTGGCTGGTATTTGAGCCCAGAACTTGTTATCTTTAACAAACAAGACCAGACGAGGCCATCAACCAGCGAGCCTTTCATCACGGGTCACATTAGATTCAAGAAGATCTAATCGTGAATACACAGGCGTTACAAATTTCGAGCAAGGAATAACTTTAAGCACTCCTTATTGATGGATTGAACAATATATTGTTTCAACGCTTCTAGTTTGTAAGCATTCGTCAAAACTACTCTAGTGATGCAGAGATAAGGAAGGTAACATTTGTAGGAAATATTCCCCCATTTGCAGTGAGGTTAAGAAAAACCACCACCAGTACACCGGGCAAGGATTCAAATCATGACCTCCTTGCAACCAGCAGACCAGACTCACCGCCCTGAAACGAGACATACACAGAGTTTACCATGAAAGGTAGCAAGATGTCTTACCTTGACAGATTACGGTAATTACTATCCTATCTTACAAGCTGTACCATAGTGGAATACAAGGTAAGGTTAGGATACATTTGCCAGGAGGTGCTGGTCGGTTGTGTGGTTCTTCCTCCGTGTCGTTGAGTCAGTGGGGATGGAGTTCTAGCGGTTGATAGTTTTTGCCTGTCCCGGAAGGTGGAAGGAAAAGGGAACAGTTGAACTCTTTAAGTCATATCCCGCTGCAGTTTATCGTGAGAAAGGACAACTTGGAGATGAATACCCTCTGTGGATAAAGTCAATATACTGTGGGGGACCGACCTACAACTAATCTCTGAGAACATTAAAAGCTGCTGTTGAGTCCCTAACAAATCACACTTTTTTTTAGTACATACTTGTTTTTTTTATATATAAAAGCTCTATTTCAAGATAAAAATAGCATTATAAGGAATTAACTATTAAAGTGACTTATTTCTGAATCGATTAATAGCAACCCGCATCGGTGGGCACGTGGACTAATTGTCAGGGTAGTGTAGTCTGGTTTGCTGGGGACGTGGAAACCCAGGTTCAAATCTCGGCCAGGTGTACGAGAGATGATTTTTCACGTGTGATGTAGGACTGATTTATTTATCCTACATTTGCACTAATACATGTGCAATCCACTCTAGACTACCTTTTGCGTAAGAACACTTTGAATTTTAAATAAAATAATCCTAAAACATTAGTTTTTCAAACTAAGTTTGATTATAAGCCTACTCTTTGTTCTCAAAATAAAAAAGCGTATTTATAAGTGGAAAGCATTTATTAAATTTTTTGTTAGTTTTTCATACAATATTTACAATAATTATTACAATGAAGGGCACAAACCAAATTATCTTTTAAAAACATTATATTTCTTCTCAAGCAAACATGAGTTATCAAGCTATTACTATAATCAGTAGGTCCCAGGTGCTGATAAACTAAGAAAATGACAGTCAGCCTGCCATAATATTACAGTACATACCATGCAATGAATTGCATAGTTACCCCTGGCAACGCCTTTCTTTGCTTCAAACAAACAGAAAAAAGTAATTATTTGTTTTTCACGACCAGAATTTTAATTAATTTATAAATATCTAATCCATATTTTAAAATTTGAGCTTCTAGGTGCAATGTTCTTGCACAGAGGCTATTAATTTTAAAATGGTCAGACCTCTCCGTGCGGATATATCGCGCAACGCTCGTGACAGACAAACTCTTCCTTTTACTATATTAGACATGTTGAGGTTTTGACTGGTAAGACGTCTTAATATTTTGTCTTATTATGAAAAACCAACCAACCCATGCCTCTGTTTTAAATTAGCAAAATTTCTTTACAAAAATTAAATTATAACATTACTAATCATTTTTCTTATTCTCTTGTAATATTTGATATTCTATATTTTTAAGTTCTATTCCTTCTCTGTGATTAAAATAAACAGGATTTTCCTCGTAAATAGCTAATAATAATAAGCCAATACCATTAGCCTAAAAATTAAATAATTTCCACTAACATATTCACATTGTTGTGTGACTATATCCATGCACTGTTCTGAGTCCAGCATAAAACATTTATAAATCTGTGAATTGATTTTTGATTGAGTTGTTCCCTTGTATCTTAAGGTGCGTATTCACTTGAGCATTTTACTTCGAACTAAAAGAAAAAGCCGAACACCCCGAACAATCTTGAACAAATGATACATCTGAATACTGCGAGCATTTGGACCGTTTGCTAGTGCTCGACTTGTTCTCGCCAATGTTGCCACGAACAGGACCACTGGAGCTCAGTCTCAAAATGGATTTGATAGGGGCAGTAGGTTCTTTCTTTGTGCTGTGTGCATTCACTAATAAGAATAAAAAGAGGGACAGGAAACTGGGGATAAGGTGACCGTGTTGTAGGCGGCAAAATACATAACTTTTAAGGGGATTGGACGAAGGACATTTCCGAAATTTCACCCGCGTGTCATTTCTCTCAAAACTTTGAGATTTTGGTTAATCTTGTCGGCCATAAAATTGTGAAGAAGGAACAAAGTTCCGTAAAGCAATACCACTGAAAGATAGTTTTGCAGTAACGTTGCGTTTTTTAGCAACTGGAGATTCATTTGCAAGCTTGCAGAGCTTCAGATATTCTTCTGCAGCCCACTCCATCGGAGCCCACACCCCGAACGGTCCAAACAGGTGTGAAAACACGTATCCACTGAGCACAGGCGAGAAAATGACTTCCTTTGAGCATTCCCAACCGACAGTTGTTCGGTTCCGTTCAGCGCGTGTTCTCGGACAGGTACTCACTCGAGTATTTTACTCCGAATGCGCACGAACGAATGCTCAAGTGAATACGTACGTACCTACGGTTTAAATATTATGTTTGACTCGAGGTTTTTTATATAATGCGTTTTAACCACAGTTTTGTTTTGAAAAATAATTCCATGCATAGCATCTTATTAATCGTGTTAATACGGTAGGGAAGAGTAAACGTAATTTAGAAGAAATTTACCCGCATTTGCAGAAGGGAAAAATGGACAACCATTTAGGAAACTAAACACCTAAACATATCTAGCCATGATTTGAATCCCGACATTCCCATCAGCAGACAAAATAGGACTGATGTATTTTTGCCTGTCCTCGCCAATACGGGATACTGCTTTTCGAGACAATTAATTTAATAAAGTTGTGATGTTGGAAAATAATGTAGGTATATTATTTGCCTTGTAACCCATTAGTGAATACACTCTATTTTTTATTTTATTCTTGCCTTGAATTTTGGTTCATTTGGAGCCATGTTAATTTTTTAATCCAAGGAGTCCCAGTTTTGACCCCCGGCCTGATCAAAAAGCTAATTACTGGTGAAATTAACCCTATTGGTGGGCATGTGCACTAAATGTCCAACTCATATATTCTGGTTTGCTGGTGACAGGTAGGTTGGGTTATAGACCCCATTCGGTCTACCAAGCTTTATTTTTCATAATTAGATTCTCATTCTGCTTGCAAATACAAGTACATTTCCTCTCGCTTCTACCTTCATCTTCTATACTCCACACGCGTGATTAAATCCCAGATGGACTGTAAGAAGTGATAGAAAAACCATCATACATAGCTTACGTTCAAGGCGGAAATCAGTAAATTATTTTTCAATATTTTCTTGTTTATAAAATAAGATGTCTTTATGATAAAACAAAGAAACTGATCCCGATATAAAATGAGTAGAGATTACACAATAAGTAGTAAAGTAGCTCGTTTTGTTAAGGTATTGCTGTAGCCTGTCGTTTTGAGAAATGAACAATGAGAGGTAAAGAAATGTTTCAATGAAATGAGAACAGCATCAGTCTCGCTACGGCCCGCACGATCATAAATCCTGTCGCTTCACATGATCGTGTCAGGTCGTGTTGAACAGACGGGGTGTTAAAAACATGTCGCAGAACGAATACTACACGGAAGCCACATTGTGAAACTTATAAATTTCCGAGACATGGCCTTAATGACTTGTTGTTTTTTTTCCTCCAGGCAACGCACCACATCGTCTGGAGACAGTGCGTCGTGCCTGACGGCGCAAGCTGCATTCAACACATGCTGTAAGTAACCTACCACAATGACTGGATGGTTTATTTACGTGGAGGACGCTACAGTGTGGGTTACTTTATGTGGCATGCGCGGACTGGCTGCGCAATAGTCAGCGTGGATGAATCCCTAAACGGACAAATGGGGTTGGATAGGATTTAAGGTACCCCTCGTTTATCGTGTAAGGTAGCAATTTTATCTGGCATTATTCTACTATAGTGGAGCTTATAAAAAAGGGTCAAAGTGTAATCCTGCAAGGTTTTGTTTATCTTAGCACCATGTATTACTACCGATCCGCCTATAAACGAGTACTTCTATACTAATTATGCAAATGTGTTAGGGGTAAGGAAGATGGAATTTAGAGAGAATTTACTCAAGTTTGCGTGGAGATAGGGTGGAATCCATTAGGGAAAAACCACTCTTATTACACCCAACCGGAATTCTAATTCTGATCTCCCCATCATAGGCAGTCCAATTTATTGCGAGAGTGACGCCTTAGAATATTTTACCACCGAAGCGGGTCACAATATACCAATTTTTAGAGAAACAACCGAATCGCTTAATTTAAGAGATTGAAAAGTGCGCGCACAGAAAAAGGGACCAATCAAAGACGCGTATCCGGACAACTGGATGTCAATACAACTGGGTGTCAAGACAACTGGGTGCCAGTGTACAAAGTAATGATTTTTTTTTACGTAAATATTCATTTTTGGAGTTGTTTAAAAAATCATAACAGAGGAACCTTAATTTGTTTGTATTTATAAAGTTAGCGTGACCTTAAAATGTGTGTTTTAATTGTAAAAAACTCAAAAATGTGTTTTAAATTTTAAAAAACTAGTTAGGTTAGGTATTTTTTATGTTTTTTTATTTGTTTGATTTTTAAAAAATTTAAAATATCAAGTAATCTAACTTTATAAATACAAACAAATTAAGGTTCCGTTGTTATGATTTTTTTTAAACTCCAAAAATGAATATTTACGTAAAAAACAATCAATACGTTTTTACACCGGCACCCAACTTGCCAACGCCCAGTTGGCCATGCTTGGTTGGCGGTACCCATTTGTCTCAGAGACCTTCAATAACGAGACTCGAAGTGAACTGGTGAACTGCTAAGACACTTCACACACGAGTTGTTCACATTCCACTCTAGTCAGGAGGTTCTAGCCGCTATAAACCACGCACTTTAGCTGCGTGCCTAACACAAACATGTCACTTTGGACGTGCCCGTTCCACTTGTGTCCTATCTAACAATCCACACGATTAGTTATACCTACAAAATACCTGGCTATACACCTCGAGTCGTTAGAAACTTCTAAACCGGGGAGGTATTTTTGCAACTATGATATTTTTAATTAAAAATCCTATATAATTATTCGACGGTTTTTTATCCACCATTTTATTGTAAGTATATTATGTCCAAGCAACTTGCATATTTCATGGAGTGTAATTTTCCCACTGCAATAAAAGGCCTTATCTTCAGCTAGTATAAGAGAGATGTTTGGCCTACACGTGTTATTCGTTCTACTAAAATATAGTTCCCATGAATAAAACTGGGGTCTAATCCATGTATCAAAACAATTACGTTATAATACTTTTACCGCATCAAGAGTAAGATGAGGACAAAGATAAACAGCTGATCTGCAGGTTGTCAGATAACTAGCTCCATCGGTAGAGCAACTGGCTGTTGAAAGACAAACGTTACCCGTGCATCAATGGTCGCACGGGTTAAGGCATCAGTCTCTCAATAGACTGGATCGCCTGGACTAGGGCATGAGGTTAGAATCTAAACCGGGTGCACGAAGGGTGATTTTCCAAATTTGATTTTTCTTTGTGGTTTTACCCTCCTCTCCCAATGCTAATGGGAACCAATTTAATTAAAACTATCTTCCTTATCCTTACATGTTGAATAAAGACAGTAATATCTTATCTACCCGGTTCACTGGCTGCATGGTTTAGTGCGTCACGCATTGATGTCCATAATATAATAATAATAATATAATAATAATAAATAATAATAATATAATAATATTTAGCACCACGTCTTACTACCCATTCGGGTTATACGCTTTTAGTACTAATTACGCTAATGGATTAGGAATTGGGAAGGTTTATTTAGAGGAAGTGAACCCGCATTTGTGTGGAGGTAGAGTGGAAAACCATTTAGGAAAAACCACCCCCAGTTCACCCGACCGAGATTCGAACCTCGATCTCCCCGTCCTCAGCAGTCGAGCTAAACACGACAAGCGCGTTAGCCAACTCGCCACCTAGGGGTAATGTCCAATTAGAACACGACTAAAGTTGTTGTGCATTGATGCCAATAGAACACGAATAAGAGTTCGCGCATTGATGTCCAATTAGAACACGAATAAAGTTGTCACGCATTGATGTCCAATTAGAACACGAGTAAAGTTGTCGCGCATTGAGTCCAATTAGAACACGAGTAAAGTTGTCGCGCATTGATGTCCAATTAGAACACGAGTAAAGTTGTCGCGCATTGATGTCCAATTAGAACACGAGTAAAGTTGCTACAAGGGGCGGGAAGCTGTGAGTCGTCGGCAATATTTTAAATACATCTGACCAAATCTACATTTTTTGCTCAAAGTTATGCTTCACCAACATTACTAATAATGAACGAAATATTCCCGAATGTTAAAAAAGCGGACACATACAAATAACTACAGCCTTTAATCTTGGAACATTTTAAATGATTTCAAGAGAAAATTAGTCTATACGTTCATAATTGTGATTTACCGTCGACCGTTGGTCTGAAAGCTTAATCCATTTCCCGCTGTCGCGGCACGTACCCAAAACAAAACAGTGTGCCGAAAAGAATTTAGGTTTGTTTAGTGAACCATGGACTTAAAAAAAGTTTGCGGAACACCGGTCTAAGACGTCGCTCTCGCAATAGACTGGATGGCCTATGACGGGGAGATCACGGTTCACATCCCAGTTGGGCATACTGAGGGTGTTTTTCCTAGATGGTTTTACGCTCGCTCTCCGTGCAACTGCAGGCACACGTGCTAATAATTAAAACTTTCTCATTCCTAGCTCTTTAGTGTGATTAATACACAAGTTTATAATCCAAATGGGTAGAAGTGGTGCTAATTTATTTTTATTGTCAAACAAAACAATAAAGTTAGGAGTTATGGGTTCGATTCTTAGCACAACCAAAAATGTAGGCCTATTATTGTTAAAATTGGGAGTAACCCTTTCACAGTGAAGATGTAACATCTGCAGTGGTTATGGGTATTTTCCTACTCTATAGAGCTAAGTTAGCTTGTAAGTCATGCTATAATTCCCCCTACCACGTCCTACTATCCTTTCAGGTTCTTTGCATATTCACACTAATGAGTCTAAAGACCACATGTTGAGTATCACTTCCTGGTACCACGTGACCATCAGTGCGGGTGGTGTCACTTCCTGGTACCACGTGACCATCAGTGAGGGTGTGTGGTACTGCCTGGTACCACGTGACCATCAGTGGGGTGTGTGTCACTTCCTGGTACCACGTGACCATCAGTGCGGGTGTGTGTCACTTCCTGGTACCACGTGACCATCAGTGCGGGCATGTGTCACTTCCTGTACACGTGACCATCAGTGCGGGTATGTGTCACTTCCTGGTACCAGTGACTATCAGTGAGGGTGTGTGATACTGCCTGGTACACGTGACCATCAGTGAGGGTGTGTGTCACTACTAGTACCACGTGACCATCAGTCCGGGCATGTGTCACTGGTGAAAATGAGTTTCTTCATTCGCAAATATTAATGGACGACCTGAGAACTGGTGTCATTTCCTATCTAAAAATAAGTTAGTTTGTAATTCGTGTGTTGATGAAATTATTCCGTTCGAAAGCTTACATTAAAAACGAGAAATAAAAAAGTGTTATTATACATAATGTGATCCTGAATCTAGAAAAAAATCACTTTAGCGCGATTGGTGGGCACGCAAACTAAACGTCAGATTCATCGGGGATGGTCCAGTATGGGTTTGAAATCGCATCCACGCAAATGCGAGTATATTTGGTGTTTGTTGTACTTTCCCCCCGGACGGGTGCGAAAGGAAAGCAGCGGTGCACATAAGGCCGTGTTGTTACCGCTCGCAACATTTCCCAGACAGGTGTGTCCATGGTAGAACGTGCGGTGTTGATTATTGCTCGAATATTGCACGGTTTCATGGTCGTCATTTCACGAGGATACGAGGAACACGCTACATTCCTCGTGATCGCACGGCTCGGAGGGAGTCTCCAAGGACAAATCAAGCCTGTGTTTTCTTTAGGATCAAAAGGACACTCAGAATTCCTAGTTTAAGAATAGCCTGAATCCTTAAAAACATTAAAGATTCCGATGTTTAGAGAAAAAAGAACATCTTAATTCTTAAATAAAAGCCTCTGTGGTGAAGCTAGCTAACACGCTGGTTTCGTGTTGCGCTATAGACTGCTGAGAGTGGGGAGATTGGGGCTCAAATCTTGGTCGGGTGAACTGGGCATGGTTTTGCCTAAACGGTTTTCCATTCTCCCTCCACGCAAATGGTGAGTTCATTTCCTCTAAATTCAACCTTCCCAATTCCTAACCCATTAGCGTAATTAATACTTAGGTGTATAACCCAAATGAGTACTCTTTTTGAATCAAAGTTATTTTTAATTTCTTTGGGCCCCTTGGATAGAGAAAGTATTGTGATTGAAAAAACAACTAGTTCGATATGTTGATGGATGTTGACGTCTCATGACACCCTGAGCTCAAAACATTATTTTTTTCAATGTCATCTTTCTGTCTGTATCTCAGCTTGGAGCCTAAACCATTTTTCCAACCGGGCTGAAACTTGGTATTTATGGGTTTAATAAGGTTCCCCAGGAGGCTACTTGGGATTTACTATCCAACCTAAAAAATAGGGTAGTTTACTTAATGGTGAAAAGCTAAATATATTATTTTCTTTAAAACGGCTCCAACGATTTTGATTAAAATTCGTATCCAGGCACTGTTTAACATTACAAACAAAATGGTGATTCTTATTTACTCAGGAAAATTATTAATAGATTATTTTGCATAAAGAGATATCCCCAATTTTGATCACATCTTCACAACTCTTTGAGATACTAAATAACTTACCAACGCAATGTTGGGGAAATATTAAAAATAAACCGCTTTTATCTGAAAGAATATATTTTATAAAATCAATATTTTCCGGGTTTAGTTAGAGCTTTGCGAAAAGTGGCGTTGAAAATGCACAGAACCAATAATATATTTCTGTAACAGTGTTTATTATTTAGCTTAAGCTCTTTGGTGAAATGTGATGTTCGTTTTTCCTCATTAGGGTTCCTATAACAATCTAAACTAGTTAAATTAATTTAATTATATTACGAGATATAAGCATAATTTGTTGACCTAGGTGGTCTTGGCAAGGCCGTAGCCAGCCAATAATATCATGGGGGGTTAGGTGGGCACATCCCCTAATTACCAGAAGTTAGAAAAAATTCTAAATGATAAACAGTTTTAGAAGATATCGGAAGTTTTTTTTATGGTAAAATAGCCCCCTAACTGCCGTGGGCTAGGAAAAATTCTGGATATTAAACACTTCTAGAAGCTATTTGAAGTGTTTTTATAGTAACACAGCCCCCTAATTTGTACTTGTATCTTAATTTTGATATTTTTTGAACTATAAATAAAGACATATATATTTTGTTCATAAAATTTTGGGAGGTTAAACCCCACAAAAAACCAGCTATGGCCTTAGGTCTTGGGATAAAATATTCACCTCAAACCCACCCAAGGTCAGCGAATTTTTATTGAGCGATAAAATATCCTTATAAAAATTCCTTCGAAGGGGAAGTCGATTGTGGCATGTACAATAACCCTAAAAGGTACTATTCCCAGCAACTTTGGTTGGCCTTTTCACTCTCGCTCATAGAAATTCAGTATGGAAGGCAACGGGGAACCAACACACTTTCTGAACTCTCCTAGTACATGGGACTTATATCAGATGGTGCAGGCAGTCAAACACGCTTCCGACTAAACTAAGATGTAGGAACAGTTTTAGTTAACTACATTTAATTGGTAAAGTTGAGAATAAATTAATACTTTATTTATCCAGGGGATTTTCCAATGTAAACTAATGTTAGCAATACTTGTCACTTTATTGATGATTTGTATTTTATTCCTATCCTGTTCCAGACAGCTCTACCTAGAAAAGTTATAGACTCACTTGGTTTCTGTAGTTAATGAATTTCTGTTCTACTATTTTAGCGCCTCTAATCCTTTTCACTATTCAATACTTTCTCTCTGTGTAAGAAAGTAAAAAGTTTTTAAGTTTGTAAGATTGACTAGTTTAAACTATGTTTATGCCGGGGTAAAGATCAATTTAACTTGTAATGCAATAGATTTGACCCTAAGGAGTATTTGAAAGCATTGACCATTTATCATTCTAATTATTAATATATTCAAAAATATTTTACATATAATTAAACATATTTTACTTTATTTAAATTTTACAACCTATTACGTGGCGCTTAAATCACGTCTTCCTCTAAATTATTTACTAATTAGTTCGCGCCTCGTGGTACGATGGCAGCATCTACTGGAGCTAAACTTAAGAAATGTTAACGTCTTTTAACGTAATCCAGACAAGTTAAGATCTTTTAAAGTATTTCCTCTTCGAGAAGATTCCACACGCAATAGGTATTTTTGTTCTGAGTTTGTAGGTGTGTAATTTACCGTTAGAAAGGTTCCTTCGAGAAGCTTCTATTGAACTCAGATATATGTGACTTTTTGAAACTTCGTATCTTACTGTGCAATCAGTCGTGGTCTTGAATGGACGTGCTTTAAGCGATCGGTGATTATAAGTTGCTAGGCCCTCGACATGATCGTGTTTCGATTAGAATATTAATACCAATATGTTTTCAATTTAAGGAATAAATAGATATCGAACTTTATGTGATATATTATCATTTATTAAAGTCTAATGATAAGGAACGAGGCATTATAAGTAAAGCACATAGTTGCGTAATAGAAACGATGATTTACGGAGTGACTCTTAAATGATTCTGTTATGTAATATAACAAATAGCATTCTAACGTGGGGAGGAGAAATATAACAAATGACGTCCAACGAGGGGCTGAAAAGAAGTATAACAAATGACTCCCAATCACGGGGCTATCATACGTCAATAAAAAGAGAAGTATAGCAAATGGCGACACAACGTGGGGGTTAATATGCAACTATTAACACTTGCCGCGAACACGAAACGTAACAAACTTTCAAGTGACGTAACGTTCACTTAATGTAAAGAAAGTTGTGTGTTATCACTTATCAGTATTCACGTAACGTAAATTAACAATTCGAGCAAAACAGGGACAGTGTATTTGAACTGTTTGAAAACAAATTGTTCACTAAATTGAAACTCAAGCATTTAGATCTGACGAGGGTGCAAGTACTCGTAATAGAAGTTTTACTGGATGTACAGAATAAAGGAAGAGGCTACGACGTTTAAAGTTCGCAAGACGTGGGGAGAAAAAAATGCACTTAAGAGTTTGTCTGCATAGACCAACCATAAACCAACAAATATGATATTAAATAGTCCGGTTGACGTGACTCTCAGCGATTGGTTGGCTAGAACACGTGGTACCTCCACTTAACATTCACCTAACGTGAAAGTTCTCTCCTGGACAACTCATAAGTTGAGTTAACGCTAAGTTAACTGCATCGTGATGGCTTTCATCTTTTTTGTTTTAAATGAGAAAAGCCGTTTCGTTACGTGAAAATTAAGTGGACGATAAGTTGATCGTGATCTCGGCATTTATTCTATGTTTCGAATGAAGGCTAGGCCAGTGTTACATACCTGTAACAGTGATCAGACACACACGTGGTTTCAGTACGTGTGTCGGGAACATTTCACCGGCTAGATGTCAAGAGGAAACGAGAAAGAGATATGAGTCAGTTCTTTCCCAAAGAGATCCGGTCTGTCCACAGATTTTCAGCTCTCCCGCGCTATTTATAAACACAAACACACGTCGGAGAAAAACCTCATCTACTAAAACACATTCAGGACCGAGGCGCGCGGGAGGTTGTTTTTTTTTTATCGGGGGATCACACGTCGGTGG
The DNA here is from genome assembly GCA_039000515.1 of Timema cristinae. Lineage (NCBI taxonomy): Eukaryota > Metazoa > Arthropoda > Insecta > Phasmatodea > Timematidae > Timema > Timema cristinae. The sequence continues at coordinate 49,706,183 of JBCFYV010000001.1, forward strand.
AGCTGTGTACTGACCTAGGAGCCGTAGGTTCGATGCCCGGGAGTAACGAGCGTTTTGTCACGGTGAAATGTAACGTGTCTCCTTTGGGAAAGTTGTAAAAATATGGCTTAAGGTGTGATGGAAGGGCTAACATGTTAAGGCCCACATGTTTACATATTTTATGCGAAAAAACACTTTTTTTTGAACAAGTAGACTAAATATTGTTTCAATAGATTCGGGTAGTTTAATTTTACATATATTGTAACATCAATGGCTCTTCAACATTGCAATATTGTTAACAAAAAATTAAATGCCATTTTTGAGTTATTAATATCAACATAAACCAACTTAGTTGGCCACATGGTCTAAGGTGCTACTCTTGCAATAGACTAGACTATTGAAGATTGAGATATTGGGGTTCGATCCCTGTTGGGTGTACTGAGGGTGGCTTTCCCTAAATTATTTTCCACTCTCCCTCTATGCAAATGCTGATACACTTCCTTTGTTCAATCTTCCTAACCTATAGATTATACTAAGTACAAGACGATACCTACCTAAACTCGAATGGAATGGGCAGATCCTTATATGAAACTGGTTCATTCCATTCTGGTGTGGTTGGTCATCCTGCGAGGTGTACTAAGCCAGACAATTAAACTGGCCCTTAACATTGTAGCCTCTTGTTACATTTTACTGAGGATATCGAGTAAAACCTCTATTGCAAGTAGGCTACTTCTAGCATAACCAGCCCTAAATGATTGGGTTTTATTTTAGTGAACCATTTTCCCTCAAACAGTCCATGTCAATAAGCGTGTGTTTTGCACGGGTCTTTACGGTGCGTTATGTTACGTGAATCCTGATCACACACTAAGGGAACGTTTCTTGAAAGTGTTAAGTGAATATTATGTTACATGAACGTTAAGTGGATACCCGCCTCGGTGGCGTAGTTGGCTAACGCGCTTGTCGTGTTGAGCTTGACTGCTGAGGACGGGGAGATCGAGGTTCGAATCTCGGTCGGGTGAACTAGGGGTGGTTTTTCATAAATGGTTTTCCACTCTCCCTCCACGCAAATGCGAATTTATTTCCTCTAATTCAACCTTCTAAATTCCTAATCTATTAGCGTAATTAGTACTTAAAAAAAGCGTATAACCCGAACGGGTAGTAAGACGCGGTGCTAAATATTATTAAGTTGATCGTGATCCCGACATAAAGATGGAAGACTCCCCTTCTCCCAATAATATTTTAATCAGCCAATATACATATCCTTAGGCCTATTCTACACTAGCAGTTAAAACGCTAACCACGCCTTTGAATGAAACCATTGTTATCAAGTTAGAAAATAAGTTTTCGTCTAGTCCAGAGTTTTAACCTCTACCTCTGGAGGCGTTAAAACCACCTAGCGGTAGAAACGCGAATCAAACTACACCAGGCGTTAATGTCACAACAAGTCTTTTAGCAGGAATAATAAATACTTTTCCTCAAGATGGTATCACGTTTTGCAATATTTTCATTCACTAAAGCAAGTATTCATCAAATGAAACCACAGACATTCTATAGTACAAAAATAACTTATCTGGATACATTCTGTGATTCACAAACATAATATGAAACTGTCCTGGTGAGAGACGTTTCGATAATGAGGGGTGAGTCCATCAACGTCTCTTTTGACGAGTTTTTTTTGTTGCGAGTTTCCTCCAACAAAATAAGTCCCGCAATATAAAATTCTTAAACCATTCTACACAAGTGGAAGCAACAACCACGGTATTTAAACCACTAGTGTAGAATCAGTAGCGTTATGGTAGCTGTTTAACAGTCGTGTTTTGACAATCGGGAGTAGATTCGAGATTATGGGGGCGTAAGCTAGCGGCAAAACCGCCGCGTTCTAACCGCTAAGTTAGAATCGGCCTTAAAAGAAATGACGCCAAGCGCTGTCGCGTTATACGGCGTTACACAAAGTGTAATAACACACACACACACACACACACACACACTGGGCGCCTCCCTAGACGGCACTATCATGGATCCTTTTACAAACTAATACAATACGGATAATTGATTAAAGTTCAACACTTTCCAAACACAATCTTGATTTAATAATTTAGAACCACAGTCTTTAAAATGTCTCCAATCATAGCGAAAACAATACCACTGAACCTATGATATGACTCATCAGATTGGACCTCAGCATTTAAATTACTTTCAACCTAGGTGTCATTGATCTACTTTTACCCTCGCTCTAGCGGCAAAAGGTTGAAATATAACTTAAACAATTACTTCCTTTTAGATTTACATTACTTTGTGATAACCTGGACATAACTATTATTAATTAATTAATATAGCATTAAGATAAATATTTTCTTTCAATTCCACGCCACCCTGTGATTACAATAAATAAATCAGATCAATTCAAGTGTCGGCCTCAACCGGCACAACACACACATACACATACACACTGTGAGACAGATTAGTGCAAACATCACACACACATACACATACACATTGTGAGACAGATTAGTGCAAACAACACACACATACACATTGTGAGACAGATTAGTGCAAACAACACAAACATACACATTGTGAGACAGATTAGTGCAAACAACACACACATACACATTGTGAGACAGATTAGTGCAAACAACACACACATACACATACACACTGTGAGACAGATTAGTGCAAACAACACACACATACACATTGTGAGACAGATTAGTGCAAACAACACACACACACATACACATTGTGAGACAGATTAGTGCAAACAACACACACATACACATACACACTGTGAGACAGATTAGTGCAAACAAACACACACATACACATTGTGAGACAGATTAGTGCAAACAACACACACATACACATTGTGAGACATATTAGTGCAAACAACACACACATACACATACACATTGTGAGACAGATTAGTGCAAACAACACACACATACACATTGTGAGACAGATTAGTGCAAACAACACACACATACACATACACATTGTGAGACAGATTAGTGCAAACAACACACACATACACATTGTGAGACAGATTAGTGCAAACAACACAAACATACACATTGTGAGACAGATTAGTGCAAACAACACACACATACACATTGTGAGACAGATTAGTGCAAACAACACACACATACACATACACACTGTGAGACAGATTAGTGCAAACAACACACACATACACATTGTGAGACAGATTAGTGCAAACAACACACACACACATACACATTGTGAGACAGATTAGTGCAAACAACACACACATACACATACACACTGTGAGACAGATTAGTGCAAACAACACACACACATACACATTGTGAGACAGATTAGTGCAAACAACACACACATACACATTGTGAGACATATTAGTGCAAACAACACACACATACACATACACATTGTGAGACAGATTAGTGCAAACAACACACACATACACATTGTGAGACAGATTTGTGCAAACAACACACACATACACATTGTGAGACAGATTAGTGCCAACAACACACACACATACACATTGTGAGACAGATTAGTGCAAACAACACACACATACACATTGTGAGACATATTAGTGCAAACAACACACACATACACATACACATTGTGAGACAGATTAGTGCAAACAACACACACATACACATTGTGAGACAGATTAGTGCAAACAACACATACACATTGTGAGACAGATTAGTGCAAACAACACACACATACACATTGTGAGACAGATTAGTGCAAACAACACACACACATACACATTGTGAGACAGATTAGTGCAAACAACACACACATACACATTGTGAGACAGATTAGTGCAAACAACACATACACATTGTGAGACAGATTAGTGCAAACAACACACACATACACATTGTGAGACAGATTAGTGCAAACACCTGTCACATTTGAGCTGTGGTAAGTGAAGTATGTTCAAAGTGGCAGTTGTTGCAAACATTGCTGTGCAACAACACTCAAATAGGCCCACAGATAGGTTCAAAAGTTGCACAACACGTTTCAAACATGTTGGATCTGTTCAAACGGCTGTACAACCCCCCAAGCCATCCCCCCCATGGTCAATATCTTTGCACCACAGACTTTGTAGAACAAATAATTTGAGTTAAAATGTGTGTCTGTTTTTCCCCGCAAACGAAAAAATGTTCCTCCTTCATTGATAAACATATTCATTCAGAAATACTTTAAAGAGAAACGCGCTTATACCTCACTACAGACAGTCGGCTGTGTCTGCCCTGAAAACCTCAATATATCCTTTGAGTGGAGAGTGATCACTTATACCTCACTACAGACAGTCGGCTGTGTCTGCCCTGAAAACCCAATACTCCTTTGAGTGGAGAGTGATCACTTATACCTCACTACAGACAGTCGGCTGTGTCTGCCCTTAAAACCCCAATACTCCTTTGAGTGGAGAGTGATCACTTATACCTCACTACAGACAGTCAGCTGTGTTTGCCCTGAAAACCCCAATACTCCTTTGAGTGGAGAGTGATCACTTATACCTCACTACAGACAGTCAGCTGTGTTTGCCCTGAAAAACCCAATACTCCTTTGAGTGGAGAGTGATCACTTATACCTCACTACAGACAGTCGGCTGTGTCTGCCCTGAAAACCTCAATATATCCTTTGAGTGGAGAGTGATCACTTATACCTCACTACAGACAGTCAGCTGTGTTTGCCCTGAAAACCCCAATACTCCTTTGAGTGGAGAGTGATCACTTATACCTCACTACAGACAGTCAGCTGTGTTTGCCCTGAAAACCCCAATACTCCTTTGAGTGGAGAGTGATCACTTATACCTCACTACAGACAGTCAGCTGTGTTTGCCCTGAAAAACCCAATACTCCTTTGAGTGGAGAGTGATCACTTATACCTCACTACAGACAGTCAGCTGTGTTTGCCCTGAAAACCCCAATACTCCTTTGAGTGGAGAGTGATCACTTATACCTCACTACAGACAGTCAGCTGTGTTTGCCCTGAAAAACCCAATACTCCTTTGAGTGGAGAGTGATCACTTATACCTCACTACAGACAGTCGGCTGTGTCTGCCCTGAAAACCTCAATATATCCTTTGAGTGGAGAGTGATCACTTATACCTCACTACAGACAGTCAGCTGTGTTTGCCCTGAAAACCCCAATACTCCTTTGAGTGGAGAGTGATCACTTATACCTCACTACAGACAGTCAGCTGTGTTTGCCCTGAAAACCCCAATACTCCTTTGAGTGGAGAGTGATCACTTATACCTCACTACAGACAGTCAGCTGTGTTTGCCCTGAAAACCCCAATACTCCTTTGAGTGGAGAGTGATCACTTATACCTCACTACAGACAGTCAGCTGTGTTTGCCCTGAAAAACCCAATACTCCTTTGAGTGGAGAGTGATCACTTATACCTCACTACAGACAGTCAGCTGTGTTTGCCCTGAAAAACCCAATACTCCTTTGAGTGGAGAGTGATCACTTATACCTCACTACAGACAGTCGGCTGTGTCTGCCCTGAAAAACCCAATACTCCTTTGAGTGGAGAGTGATCACTTATACCTCACTACAGACAGTCAGCTGTGTTTGCCCTGAAAAACCCAATACTCCTTTGAGTGGAGAGTGATCACTTATACCTCACTACAGACAGTCAGCTGTGTTTGCCCTGAAAAACCCAATACTCCTTTGAGTGGAGAGTGATCACTTATACCTCACTACAGACAGTCGGCTGTGTCTGCCCTGAAAACCTCAATACTCCTTTGAGTGAAGAGTGATCACGAAGTCTCCCTGACTCCTGTTCTAGAGTAAGCGGTGTCGGGGGGAGGGGGGGGGCTGGTTTGAGGGTTGAGGTCTAGCCACGCGTCGACGGGGCATAATGTAAGGAGGGATGTCGGGAGATTTACTGGTTATTTTTACAAAGAAGTGAAGCTTGTCGGTTCGGAGGGGGTGTGGATATTAACAGCAGCTTCCAGGGAAACGAGGGAGAGGATGTAAGGTGATGTTTGAGAACTACCGTGTGTGCCGAGGGGATGATTCGTGTGTGGGTTACAGGGGGTGGGGGGTGGCAAGGAAACCAATCTTCCTTTCACCCACCCACCCCTTCCTGTCATTTGCTCTGCATTCCTCAGGGTGTCAAGTGCGACCACTCATTGCTTTGGGGGAGATATTTAGGAGGGTTACACCCTCATCAATTCCTCTCATGAGGGGAGGGAATATAAGGGGTTTAGGTTACACCACCTACAACAAATTCGTACATTTATTACTCTCAATTATTTTTGATGAAAATCTTGATTAATATTAATGTTAGTAGACCTACTATAAATCAAGGCTGAGATATTTTAAAATACCGGTTAAATGACAATTTAGTGGCTGTCTATCAGCAGCTTAAGCAATTTTACATAAATGGACATACTGGGAATTATATATATATATTTTTTTATATTCTCCTGGAAAAAAGGGATGAAAACTACCTGAGGAATCTGGTCCTCACTAAACCACTGTGTTCCAGTTAAAAGTCAGGAATGCTAACTGCTATTACAACTTATCTAGTAATGCTCACCCGTCGTGAAATATTTTAGTTAGTTTCTTCATACACATTGAATCTTAGTCCTATCCAAGGAGAGCAAATAAGCTTAGTTTAAATATTCCCTGCCCTCTTAATTCAACATTCATTGTCCGTTTCTAATCTGAACTATCAATTCCTAGATCAATGGTTCTAAATCTACTGCTAGCTTACAATAAAGGAATAACAGCCATTCCAGATCTCTCGTCACTTTCCCCAGAGACTACAGCGCTCGGTGGTTGTAATTCGGCTTCAGCTGGCGCAGGTTCATCGTACCGGCACAAGATTTATCTGATTACAAACCTTCTTCACTCTGACAGTTATCTTGTGATGTGGAAGCCAGGCTCCAACGTGTTCGGATTCACGTTAAACAGTAGGTCGCCATTTCTCTCATAATCACCTCATTAATTAGTCGTAAACTTAACCAACGGTGTAAGACTATAAAATAACTCAATTTTACCAGGCTCTCCTACATAGATATTGTATTAAATTATAGCTTACGTTACATCATTTTTGAGCTCAGTGAAATCTTAAGAATGTAAACAATAGCGCTTATTGTTTGAACTATTTTCAGTTATCATACAGAGTTAAATATTTTAGCTCCTATATTTTACTGCTTTGCGTATCTCATAGGAGCTAAAGGAATTTACATTAATTTTGGCCCTGTTACCCAAAACACACTATTTTACATCTTTGTATAAATATATAATAGGTCACAGGTATCGTCTGTTGACCTCGGGTTCTTGGGGTAAAGTTCTCTCCTTAGGACCAGATGATCGTGGATTCAAACCCAGCAGAGGTTGACAGATTTTTCTTGAGAGATAAAAATCCGTAGCACAACTTCCTTTGGCGGGTAAGTAGAGCCTTTGTTTCCATGTCGAGTGTGAAATGTAAAAGAACCCTGGAAGGTATGTGAAAATACCTTTCCCGGCAAAATTGGTAGGTACTTTAGCGCTCACTCTAACCAGATGCTGTGGGCGGCACTAAGCCAGCCGATGGGCTGACTGCATGCTCCGAGCCAGATAAAAAGAAATCACATCAAACCAACCTTCGTGTTGTTGACTTAAGAAGAAAAGTATCACATACCACAAGCCAACCCTTCCACTATAGAAAATCTATCGGGAAATTTCTATCTATAGCTGCATCACGAGGCTTCCTTCTTGACCTAGCTTCTCATTTGTAGGCGTTTACACCTTCACTTGTTTCCTTCTAGCACTGACCACTTTCCATCAAACACAGAAAAACACACATGTACAAGTTTCTAAATCCGTACCACGCGCGGCCGAAGTAGACGAGAGCTTTTGTGTGCTCTCAGGCCAGCACGCATGCCCCGACACATCTTCATTCTTAAAAAACAAACAAAAAACCTTTTCTGACCGTGTCGCATAACTTTTCTCCTGTGTCGGCTCATCAGTTGGTAGTAAGGAGTTGCTAAGATCATTCCTTCGCTTTTTTTATCATCTCCAAGACGATAAACAAAATAGAATCATCGAATATTTACCGAGTGTTTACCATATTGGAACAGTTCTTGAACGCAACAATACCTTTCGTTGGTTAGATCGGTTTTTTATTTCTGTGGACGTTTTGTGTTTTTGTTTCTTATTCACGTCTGTGGTCATCTAGTTTTCTTTAATGTACATTGTACGCGTGACTTTCAAAATTGACACGTCAGTGTAGATATTGGAGTTGTTTTTTAATATATGCAGAAGATGCAGCACTGTTTATTGTTCAACGGCATTTTCATTTGTTTACGGTCGTCATTGTTAAGATGTAGCCATTTTGATTAATACGTCGACACATTCTGAATAGTTGATTCCAAGCTATTTTTACACTAGATTGTGAGTAGATTATTTTCATTTGGGAGTTTTATTTTGATGAATACAGTGCGTGCGACTTGGTGAACAGTGTCGTTTATTGAAGTCCTCCCCTCAGTTTCTCGTCAAGTATTATCGCTTGTTTTGAAGTGGATCTTGAAGGTTGGTATCGTTTGAAAGGGGGAGGAGGGGAGTTGGAAGCCATGTTTTGCCACGTCTCCCTCGACCTATACTCTTCACTCTTGGTGCAATTTTTAGCCGTGAGTTGGCGCCACTGCGATCCTTGAAGAAATGAGCTAAATTTAAAGTTGAGAAAAAACACGATCTCGAAACGCGGGCTCTCTGGCTGTTCGTTAAGACAGTCGGAAAACGTTTTATCCGTGTCGCGGAAATGCTTACGGGTGTTGGGCCGTTTAGTGTTTAGTTTTTACCCCAAATTATGGGAGTTTGAAGGTGATTTAAAAAAAAATCATATGTGCGCATGTGTTTGAACAGTTTTACTTGTTCTGTGCCAGTAAATGTCATTTGTTCTTGCTGTGTCCAAACGTCAGGGAACGCTCATGAATAGTTTGTGGCACGTCTGGCGGTTTCCGACAACACATCTAAGGGTGAGTACACAATTCATTATTTAATTTGTATTTAATTTTTATTAATATGTTTTAAGTTTGTTTGCCAGTTGTGCCAATGCTAAGGGTGTGCGAAGGTCACTTTTTAAATTCAAATCGAAGTCGAAGGGAAACTTGGAACATACGAAACAATGTTGGAGTCGAAGATAAGGTTTTTATTGCTGTCACGTAAAACTACTTTTAATGTATAAGTTATCCATAAAGTCTATTCACGTAAAAAGACAGGCTTAGAGAAAAAAATCCAAGGTAATCACTATTATCTTATGTTAACATATCTGAGTTTATAAAATTTTACGTTATAGATGTAATTTAATCATTAGTTGGTGTTAAAATACTTTTCGAAAAATTATTACATGTTCAAATATTTCATATTTAGTGAACTATTTCAAATATGTTCATACTATATCAAGGTTTTCTTGGTGCTTCATAATATTTTGAAGTTACGAAGGTTATTGTGGATGTCTAAGTTGAAGTGAAGTAGATTTTACCTGCGGATTGGACGCTTAAAACACCCCTATAAATTTGACATCAGACAATCACAGGACTTGACGTGTGAGCATATGTTAAATGTAGATATAGTAATTATTTTAGTGGTCAGATAAGGTTAATTTTATGAAAATTGAACAATAGTTAAAATTTAAAGATGTGTTCTTAGAAAATTACCCCATAATTTTGTTCCACGAAAATAGTTTTCAACGAAAAAAATATTTAGTAATGTTGGCTTTTTTTACTTTGAGTTAACCTTATTTTAAAATAATATTAAAAAAAGTTATTATAAAAGTCCTGGAGTTCTCACTAGTTATAGTTTATAATATAACCTATATTTAAAAGTAGGGGACCTGGTGGTCTAGGGTAAGGTGTCAGACTTCTATGCTGGCAGCGGGTTCAATCCTCGGTCCCGGCAAAGATTTATCTGATTACTAAACCCTTCCGTCACCTCTGACAAGATATCTTGTGAATGTGGGGAATACCAGGCCTCCACCGTGGTTCGGATTCACGTTAAACTGTAGGTCCTTCATTTCATCTCACAATCACCTTACCACTACACATTAGCGTAAGTGCGTATAACCCGAATGGGTAGTAAGACGCGGTGCTAATAATAATAATAATAATAATATATTTAAATATTTTCCTTCAAATATACATTTCGTATTATTAATGTTTCCTCGCTCTTATTATTCCTAAGCTGTAAATACATTTTATCTGGATCACACGTGAAGTTTGTAAATGTTTTAACTGTGCTAAAATACATAGTCTTATATTCATTTTAAAAGCATAAATTGCATAAAAGCTATAAATTATGTTTAAAGGTTTTTAATCAAAATCCCAAAATGTCTTCTAAGGTTATGTCATTTTAAAAAACACCATTATGCCCCTACGACTATGGAAAAGTGTTTTAGTTGATTAATCAACTAATTGAAGAGGTAAGACTATTTTGGGTATTCGAAAACAAAGTGTATAAGAATATATTTGGTCCAAAAAAGGATGAGGCTACTTGAGAGTGGAAGAGATTACATAATGATGAGTTACATACCTTGTACTCATCACAAGACATTGTTAGAGTAACAACTCTCGTATATTACGGCGGGTAGAACATGGAGCACTGAATGGAAGAAACTAGAGCCACGTTCAAAGTATTGACTGGCGAACCCAATGGGAAGAGAAGATTGGGAAGACCAAGACGCAGATTAGAATGCACTTGAAGGAGAACGGGTGATAGAAGAGGGACTGGATATAACTAGCTCAGGATAGGGATAGAGTGTAAGAAGAGGGACTGGATATAACTAGCTCAAGATAGGGATAGGGTGTAAGAAGAGGGACTGGATATAACTAGCTCAAGATAGGGATAGGGTGTAAGAAGAGGGACTGATATAACTAGCTCAAGATAGGGATAGGATGTAAGAAGAGGGACTGGATATAACTAGCTCAAGATAGGGATAGGGTGTAAGAAGAGGACTGGATATAACTGGCTCAAGATAGGGATAGGGTGTAATGAGGTGGACTGGATATAACTAGCTCATGATAGGGATAGAGTGTAAGAAGAGGGACTGGATATAACTAGCTCAGGATAGGGATAGGTGTGATGAGGGGGACTGGATAGAACTAGCTCAAGATAGATATAAGGTGTAATGAGGTGGACTGGATATAACTAGCTCAAGATAGGGATAGGGTGTAAGAAGAGGGACTGGATATAACTAGCTCAGGATAGGGATAGGGTGTAAGAAGAGAGACTGGATATAACTAGCTCAAGATAGGGATAGTTTTCGTACTTTTGTAAGATTGACAATTAACTTTCGAGTACCTAATACCATTTAGTAGGTAAGAAAGTAAGTAATTATATTATCATAAATATTTTATCAGCATTATTTCTGTCTGTTAAAAGGGACAACTGCAGTAAATATTAATAAAAATATGAATTCTTAGGAGTAATTTGAGTCAATTTGTTACTACCAGTTAAAAACAGCCTAATTTCACGAGAAAGGTACGTTTCTTAGGTTTATAAATGTTGTTTAAATAATTTACATCATTCATGTGACCCGCAACTGTCACGTTTTATAGATAATATCCTTGCCTCCAAAATAATATTAAACTCTAAGTAGATAGATCTCACTGTACAAATAAAAGGTTTGTATTTTCTAATAGTTCTTCCTTACAAAATCCTACTAGTGTGTTAGGAATATTAGATATATAACTTTATAAAAAAGTTCTACCCAAATTTGCCTGGAGATGGTGGACAAAACAGTTAGTACGAAATATTTCAGTACACTGACCCGGGATTCAAACTCTGAACCTTCGCATCCCCAAAATATCGGAGAAGAATAAAGTGAAGCCTTAGTCCATAGACCTACCGGTGACAACAAGACAACAGATTAGGAATATAAATCTTTTAAGTAACTACATATAGTGCGAGTGTAGAGAACGCGAGAATAGGTAAGTGTGTTTACAGTTTTTATATAAACAAATATTATTGGCCAAAATAAATAAAATATTGATTAAGTATGAACAGAAAAAGTAATTATCTTCAAGAGGTGATATCTACAGTTGTTGAATATCTGTCGAGGGTGTCATGTAATTTAATGACAACTTTTTATCTTCATTTAAAATGTTATTTCATCTAATGATGCCATGCTCAAAACAGATATTGAAGAATTGTCAATATCAACATGCAAAGATAATAAGATTCTATGTTCATACTGAAGCAATATTTTATTTATTTTGGTCAAAAAATTTCTCGCGTCCCTTAATGTCCTACCATAATTTCAATATTCTGGGTCCAACCCTGCCTAAAAAGTTTAAAGACAAGCTAGATAAATGTACTCTGATCTACGTAGTTCATGGACATTAGAACCTCCTAGATCTGATGTGAGTTGCCGGCTGTTGTTGTCCCCTACTCAGGACACGAAGCGGGCTGTTGTGGAATCAGAACCCCTTGCGTTGGCCGTTACGTACTTGCACATGCGCCCTCCATGGGGCCATCCACTCCCCCTAACATTTCCTAGCAATGGTCTGCTTGCTCTCAAGTGCTGGGATACTACATACGGCGAGCTACTGCTGCAGGCGACAGATAACAGCTAAATACCGCCTGCCTGGCCTCTGTTCTTCTCCTGGTGACTACTACATGTCTCTTAGTGTGAGAGGGGGACATTCTCTAATATACATCTCCTGTCTGTGACTACTACATGTCTCTTAGTGTGAGAGGGGGACATTCTCTAATATAACATCTCCTGTCTGTGACTACTACGTGTCTCTTAGAGTGAGAGGGAGACATTCTCTAATATACATCTCCTGTCTGGTGACTACTACATGTCTCTTAGAGTGAGAGGGAGACATTCTCTAATATACATCTCCTGTCTGTAACTACTACATGTCTCTTAGGGTGAGAGGGAGACATTCTCTAATATACATCTCCTGTCTGGTGACTACTACATGTCTTTTATAGAGAGAGGGAGACATTCTCTAATATACATCTCCTGTCTGTGACTACTACATGTCTCTTAGGGTGAGGGGGAGACATTCTCTAATATACATCTCCTGTCTGTGACTACTACATGTCTCTTAGGGTGAGGGGGAGACATTCTCTAATATACATCTCCTGTCTGTGACTACTACATGTCTCTTAGTGTGAGAGGGAGACATTCTCTAATATACATCTCCTGTCTGTGACTACTACATGTCTCTTAGAGTGAGAGGGAGACATTCTCTAATATACATCTCCTGTCTGTGACTACTACATGTCTCTTAGTGTGAGAGGGAGACATTCTCTAATATACATCTCCTGTCTGTGACTACTACATGTCTCTTAGAGTGAGAGGGAGACATTCTCTAATATACATCTCCTGTCTGTGACTACTACATGTCTCTTAGTGTGAGAGGGAGACATTCTCTAATATACATCTCCTGTCTGTGACTACTACGTGTCTCTTAGGGTGAGGGGGAGACATTCTCTAATATACATCTTCTGTCTGTGACTACTACATGTCTCTTAGGGTGAGGGGGAGACATTCTCCAATATACATCTCCTGTCTGTGACTACTACATGTATCTTAGAGTGAGAGGGGGACATTCTCTAATATACATCTCCTGTCTGTGACTACTACATGTATCTTAGAGTGAGAGGGAGACATTCTCTAATATACATCTTCTGTCTGTGACTACTACATGTCTCTTAGGGTGAGGGGGAGACATTCTCTAATATACATCTCCTGTCTGTGACTACTACATGTCTCTTAGGGTGAGAGGGAGACATTCTCTAATATACATCTTCTGTCTGTGACTACTACATGTCTCTTAGGGTGAGGGGGAGACATTCTCTAATATACATCTCCTGTCTGTGACTACTACATGTCTCTTAGTGTGAGAGGGAGACATCTCTTAATATACATCTCCTGTCTGTGACTAATACATGTCTCTTAGTGTGAGATGGAGACAATCTCTAATATACATCTCCTGTCTGTGACTACTACATGTCTCTTAGGGTGAGAGGGGGACATTCTCTAATATACATCTCCTGTCTGTGACTACTACATGTCTCTTAGGGTGAGGGGAGAATTCTCTAATATATATCTCCTGTCTGTGACTACTACATGTCTCTTAGTGTGAGAGGGAGACATTCTCTAATATACATCTCCTGTCTGTGACTACTACATGTATCTTAGAGTGAGAGGGGGACATTCTCTAATATACATCTCCTGTCTGGTGACTACTACATGTCTCTTAGGGTGAGGGGGAGATATTCTCTAATATACATCTCCTGTTTGGTGACTACTACATGTCTCTTAGGTGAGAGGGAGACATTCTCTAATATACATCTCCTGTCTGGTGACTACTACATGTCTCTTAGGGTGAGAGGGGGACATTCTCTAATATACATCTCCTGTCTGTGACTACTACATGTCTCTTAAGGTGAGGGGGAGACATTCTCTAATATACATCTCCTATCTGGTGACTACTACATGTCTCTTAGGGTGAGAGGGGGACATTCTCTAATATACATCTCCTGTCTGTGACTACTACATGTATCTTAGAGTGAGAGGGGGACATTCTCTAATATACATCTCCTGTCTGGTGACTACTACATGTCTCTTAGGGTGAGAGGGGACATTCTCTAATATACATCTCCTGTCTGTGACTACTACATGTCTCTTAGAGTGAGAGGGAGACATTCTCTAATATACATCTCCTGTCTGTGACTACTACATGTCTCTTAGGGTGAGGGGGAGACATTCTCTAATATACATCTCCTATCTGGTGACTACTACATGTCTCTTAGAGTGAGAGGGAGACATTCTCTAATATACATCTCCTGTCTGTGACTACTACATGTCTCTTAGGGTGAGAGGGAGACATTCTCTAATATACATCTTCTGTCTGTGACTACTACATGTCTCTTAGGGTGAGGGGGAGACATTCTCTAATATACATCTCCTGTCTGTGACTACTACATGTCTCTTAGTGTGAGAGGGAGACATTCTCTAATATACATCTCCTGTCTGTGACTACTACATGTCTCTTAGTGTGAGAGGGAGACATTCTCTAATATACATCTCCTGTCTGTGACTACTACATGTCTCTTAGGGTGAGAGGGGACATTCTCTAATATACATCTCCTGTCTGTGACTACTACATGTCTCTTAGGGTGAGGGGGAGACATTCTCTAATATATATCTCCTGTCTGTGACTACTACATGTCTCTTAGTGTGAGAGGGAGACATTCTCTAATATACATCTCCTGTCTGTGACTACTACATGTATCTTAGAGTGAGAGGGGACATTCTCTAATATACATCTCCTGTCTGGTGACTACTACATGACTCTTAGGGTGAGGGGGAGATATTCTCTAATATACATCTCCTGTTTGGTGACTACTACATGTCTCTTAGGGTGAGAGGGAGACATTCTCTAATATACATCTCCTGTCTGGTGACTACTACATGTCTCTTAGGGTGAGAGGGGGACATTCTCTAATATACATCTCCTGTCTGTGACTACTACATGTCTCTTAGGGTGAGGGGGAGACATTCTCTAATATACATCTCCTATCTGGTGACTACTACATGTCTCTTAGGGTGAGAGGGGGACATTCTCTAATATACATCTCCTGTCTGTGACTACTACATGTCTCTTAGAGTGAGAGGGGGACATTCTCTAATATACATCTCCTGTCTGGTGACTACTACATGTCTCTTAGGGTGAGAGGGGGACATTCTCTAATATACATCTCCTGTCTGTGACTACTACATGTCTCTTAGAGTGAGAGGGAGACATTCTCTAATATACATCTCCTGTCTGTGACTACTACATGTCTCTTAGAGTGAGAGGGAGACATTCTCTAATATACATCTCCTGTCTGGTGACTACTACATGTCTCTTAGAGTGAGAGGGAGACATTATCTAATATACATCTACTGTCTGTGACTACTACATGTCTTTTATAGTGAGAGGAGACATTCTCTAATATACATCTCCTGTCTGGTGACTACTACATGTCTCTTAGGGTGAGAGGGAGACATTCTCTAATATACATCTCCTGTTTGGTGACTACTACATGTCTCTTAGGGTGAGAGGGAGACATTCTCTAATATACATCTCCTGTCTGGTGACTACTACATGTCTCTTAGGGTGAGAGGGGGACATTCTCTAATATACATCTCCTGTCTGTGACTACTACATGTCTCTTAGGGTGAGGGGAGACATTCTCTAATATACATCTCCTGTCTGTGACTACTACATGTCTCTTAGGGTGAGGGGGAGACATTCTCTAATATACATCTTCTGTCTGTGACTACTACATGTCTCTTAGTGTGAGAGGGAGACATTCTCTAATATACATCTCCTGTCTGTGACTACTACATGTCTCTTAGGGTGAGAGGGGGACATTCTCTAATATACATCTCCTGTCTGTGACTACTACATGTCTCTTAGAGTGAGAGGGAGACATTATCTAATATACATCTACTGTCTGTGACTACTACATGTCTTTTATAGTGAGAGGGAGACATTCTCTAATATACATCTCCTGTCTGTGACTACTACATGTCTCTTAGGGTGAGGGGGAGACATTCTCTAATATACATCTTCTGTCTGTGACTACTACATGTCTCTTAGAGTGAGAGGGAGACATTCTCTAATATACATCTCCTGTCTGTGACTACTACATGTCTCTTAGTGTGAGAGGGAGACATTCTCTAATATACATCTCCTGTCTGTGACTACTACATGTATCTTAGAGTGAGAGGGGGACATTCTCTAATATACATCTCCTGTCTGGTGACTACTACATGACTCTTAGGGTGAGGGGGAGATATTCTCTAATATACATCTCCTGTTTGGTGACTACTACATGTCTCTTAGGGTGAGAGGGAGACATTCTCTAATATACATCTCCTGTCTGGTGACTACTACATGTCTCTTAGGGTGAGAGGGGGACATTCTCTAATATACATCTCCTGTCTGTGACTACTACATGTCTCTTAGGGTGAGGGGGAGACATTCTCTAATATACATCTCCTATCTGGTGACTACTACATGTCTCTTAGGGTGAGAGGGGGACATTCTCTAATATACATTCCTGTCTGTGACTACTACATGTCTCTTAGAGTGAGAGGGGGACATTCTCTAATATACATCTCCTGTTTGGTGACTACTACATGTCTCTTAGGGTGAGAGGGAGACATTCTCTAATATACATCTCCTGTCTGTGACTACTACATGTCTCTTAGAGTGGGAGGGGACATTCTCTAATTTACATCTCCTGTCTGGTGACTACTACATGTCTCTTAGGGTGAGAGGGAGACATTCTCTAATATACATCTCCTGTCTGTGACTACTACGTGTCTCTTAGAGTGAGAGGGGGACATTCTCTAATATACATCTCCTGTCTGTGACTACTACATGTCTCTTAGAGTGAGAGGGAGACATTCTCTAATATACATCTCCTGTTTGGTGACTACTACATGTCTCTTAGGGTGAGAGGGAGACATTCTCTAATATACATCTCCTGTCTGTGACTACTACATGTCTTTTATAGTGAGAGGGAGACATTCTCTAATATACATCTCCTGTCTGTGACTACTACATGTCTCTTAGGGTGAGGGGAGACATTCTCTAATATACATCTCCTATCTGGTGACTACTACATGTCTCTTAGGGTGAGATGGGGACATTCTCTAATATACATCTCCTGTCTGTGACTACTACATGTCTTTTATAGTGAGAGGGAGACATTCTCTAATATACATCTCCTGTCTGTGACTACTACATGTCTCTTAGAGTGAGAGGGAGACATTCTCTAATATACATCTCCTGTCTGTGACTACTACGTGTCTCTTAGGGTGAGGGGAGACATTCTCTAATATACATCTTCTGTCTGTGACTACTACATGTCTCTTAGAGTGAGAGGGAGACATTCTCTAATATACATCTCCTGTCTGTGACTACTACATGTCTCTTAGAGTGAGAGGGAGACATTCTCTAATATACATCTCCTGTTTGGTGACTACTACATGTCTCTTAGGGTGAGAGGGAGACATTCTCTAATATACATCTCCTGTCTGTGACTACTACATGTCTCTTAGAGTGGGAGGGGGACATTCTCTAATATACATCTCCTGTCTGGTGACTACTACATGTCTCTTAGGGTGAGAGGGAGACATTCTCTAATATACATCTCCTGTCTGTGACTACTACGTGTCTCTTAGAGTGAGAGGGGGACATTCTCTAATATACATCTCCTGTCTGTGACTACTACATGTCTCTTAGAGTGAGAGGGAGACATTCTCTAATATACATCTCCTGTTTGGTGACTACTACATGTCTCTTAGGGTGAGAGGGAGACATTCTCTAATATACATCTACTGTCTGTGACTACTACATGTCTTTTATAGTGAGAGGGAGACATTCTCTAATATACATCTCCTGTCTGGTGACTACTACATGTCTATTAGGGTGAGAGGGAGACATTCTCTAATATACATCTCCTGTCTGTGACTACTACGTGTCTCTTAGGGTGAGTGGGAGACATTCTCTAATATACATCTCCTGTCTGAGACTACTACATGTCTTTTATAGTGAGAGGGAGACATTCTCTAATATACATCTCCTGTCTGGTGACTACTACATGTCTCTTAGAGTGAGAGGGAGACATTCTCTAATATACATCTCCTGTCTGTGACTACTACATGTCTCTTAGAGTGAGAGGGAGACATTCTCTAATATACATCTCCTGTTTGGTGACTACTACATGTCTCTTAGGGTGAGAGGGAGACATTCTCTAATATACATCTCCTGTCTGTGACTACTACATGTCTCTTAGAGTGAGAGGGAGACATTCTCTAATATACATCTCCTGTCTGGTGACTACTACATGTCTCTTAGGGTGAGAGGGAGACATTCTCTAATATACATCTCCTGTCTGTGACTACTACATGTCTCTTAGAGAGAGAGGGAGACATTCTCTAATATACATCTCCTGTCTGGTGACTACTACATGTCTCTTAGGGTGAGAGGGAGACATTCTCTAGTAATTTATTATTATTATTATTATTATTATTATTATTATTATTATTATTAGAATCGCGTCTTACTACTTGTTCGGTTTATACGCACTTACGCTGATGTGTAATGGTAGGGTGATTGTGAGATGAAATGGAGGAACTACAGTTTAACGTGGGATCCGAACCACTGTGGAGGTCTGGCATTACTCACATTCACAAGTTGTGATTAATACACGTCTTGTCAGAGGTGAAGGAAGGATTTGGCAATCATATTCTCTAGTAAACATCTGTAGACTACTACCGGTCTAGGACAACTGGGCTCTGGCAAAACTGGGCGCCAAGACAACTGCATGCCAGTCTAAAAACATAATGATTGTTTTTACGCACATATTCATTTTCGGAGTGGTTTAATAAATCATAACAGAGGAACCTTAATTTGTTTGTATTTATAAACTTATACTACCTGATAGTTTAAAATTAAAAATTACTAAACACAAAAAAAACAACATGAAAATACCCAACCTAACCTAAGCTAACTTGACATTATTTTAGTTTTTTTACAATTAAAACACACATTTTTAAGGACATGCTAACCTTATAAATACAAATAAATTAAGGTCCCTCAGTTATGTATTTTTTAAACAACTCCAAAAATAAATATTTACGTAAAAAATAATCATTACAAAGAGATTTGTGCGACGTCTATTAAAGCTACTGGCCATGTTCATAAGTCAATTAATATTGTCTGCAGCTGTCACTTTTGATAATATAATATAAATAATTACAAATTAAGAATAATAATATAAAGAAGAATCTTATCAATTTTCTGTGCAGAATATATTTTATCTTAAAAGCCTTTCATCTGGAGATTGGAGTGTATATTTTCTTGTTGTTTATATTTCTTTCCTTTGGGTAAAATGTAGTCTACGGCCGTAAAGCTCTTCAATGGCACATAAAGACGGAAGTGGCTGATACTCCGTATTACTGCCCTCCATGTTAACCAGTATTATTATACAATCTCGGACATTGCGTGACTGTTTCATTGCAGGATTACTTGACCGAGGCAAGATGCACACCTTACACACACAGACACACTTTCAATAGTACAAACATTTATGTCTGCTCCGATCTACTTTGAGGTCAATACATAGACTTCAGATAGGTCATCTTGTCTTCTTCATCTCATCCTCGTCGTATTTTTAGTCATTTGCCTTTACTTTTATTCATTAGTTCTTTCTTTGCTCCTCTGTTCCTACATTGAAGTAACTTTATATTCTATTTTAATTTATCCTTACAATCTTCCTTATTTTGATCACAGGCGATTCTTCTGTGCTGAATTCAGTACAACTATTATCGTGTGAACGGAATGTTTTTATCAAAACAAGTAACTTTCGTGGACATTTTTGTGTAGTTTGGTCCTAGTTTTAAGTGATGTTTACATAAAGACGCATTTGCAGAAGTGATTGATACAAGTTGTCTTATATTAGCAGTTGGAACTGATTTCTTTGTCTTTAAAACCAAATTAAAACGAAATATCTTTGTTTGAAAGAAAACTATATATATGTATTCGTTACCCAACAAATATCCTGGCTTATTTAAAAATGTACGTCCAAACTTTTATGAATATACACGCCACTTTCTAAACCAAGAACGAAAACATGGATTTTGTGATTGCACTTCGGTTATTTCATAGTAACTACTACGCTGACTACTTGTGATAGTTGTCATAAGTAAATCAGTACAAGATTATCCGGTTCAGTGGCTACATGGTCTAAGCCGCGGTGGTTCGCAAAGGGTGTGCCGTGGCACATCACTATGCCACGAAATTCACAGAATATGCTACAAAGTTCTCGACCTTTGGTTATTGTTGACAAAAAAATAATTAAAATTAGTTTAATTGAGTTATATATTTTTTTTTTTAAAGAAATAAGAGAAAAATATTCGAAAGATAAAATTATTTTCCAGGGAATTTAAAGGCTTGCAATCAAGGAGCGGAGTAATTTAATGAGGAACTTGAGCTGGTCGTTTATTGCAAAAAGCTTAATTTTATGGTCGAAAAGAGGTCAAACGCACATGTACTTCCTGTTCAACTGAGATAAGTCTCTCTACATCTACACGGCACGTTTAGTGTGCCACGAGGACTCACGACAAGGAATAGTGTGCCACGAGGACTCACGACAAGGAATAGTGTGCCGCGAGGACTCACGACAGAATGTGTGCCGCGAGACTCACGACAAGGAATAGTGAGCCGCGAGGACTCACGACAAGGAATAGTGTACCACGAGGACTCACGACAAGGAATAGTGTGCCGCGAGGACTCACGACAAGGAATAGTGTGCCGCGAGGACTCACGACAAGGAATAGTGAGCCGCGAGGACTCACGACAAGGAATAGTGTACCACGAGGACCACGACAAGGAATAGTGTGCCGCGAGGACTCACGACAAGGAATAGTGTGCCACGAGGACTCACGACAAGGAATAGTGTACCACGAGGACTCACGACAAGGAATAGTGTGCCGCGAGGACTCACGACAAGGAATAGTGTGCCGCGAGGACTCACGACAAGGAATAGTGAGCCGCGAGGACTCACGACAAGGAATAGTGTGCCGCGAGGAGTCACGTCAAGGAATAGTGTGCCACGAACTTAAAAGTTTGGGAGCCACTGGTCTAAAGTGTTTTCCAATAGACTGGACTTACGATGACGGGAGATCAGTAAGATATTGAGGTACTAAAAAAGTATGAACACATCGTTTATTGTTATTTTTTCCTTTTTTTTCTTCTTTAATTTCCTTTACCTCCTTGTTTCTCATTTCTTTCGATATCGTGTTTTTTTCTTTCTCTTCTTGTTTCTTACATAACTACATTTTTCTTCTTTAAATATGTTTCGTATTTTTCCTCCCATACATCTCCTTTGTAGAATCTCCCTTCAAAAGTAGAAGGAAACGGAGATGATGAAGCCAGTGTAGCGAGGAAACATAAACTGAGACTCGACATATTTCACATCTCGTGCGCTCTATAAATACCCAGCCAGCAGCACCTTTCTGGTGGGGAACTTCTACCTTGTTCGAATGGGATCACCTCTTCTTCTCTCTGCTACCCTGTTGTAAATATTTACATGGATGGCGTCGTGCGCATTGTTATGAACTGTAATAAACAAGACGTACGGAGAGGGTGATGGGGTGGATATGGAAAGTAGACGGGTATTCAATAGCACATTCAGCTCAATATAATAAAATAATTGATTTAATCCAATACTGTTTCCAACCTGTGGCCTGAGTCCATAAATTTTCAACTACCGGCTTGCTAGACCTGTCATAGCTTCATACGCCTTATAATCCAACTTAAGACTAGGTCAGCCACAACATACAGTCCCCAACCGTTAATTTATCACTGTGAAAGGGTAAACCCTCATTTCCCCAATTATGTATTTTCGGCCATGCCAGGAATCGAACCCAGGATCCTTAGCTTAGTACACAGAAACGCAACCGTTAATCTCAGTTTTCTAGACTTGAACCGCTACTTCTTTATTCAATTGTCCTTATAAGGCTGAGTTGAACACATTCCAGACTCACTGCAGCTTCACAGAAAAATCTGGAAGAGCTGGAGATCAAACCCAGTACTTCTGAATCCAAACGAGGCATTATTTAAAAATACATAGTTAAAAATATATCTCGAGGCATTCCCTGTGGTCGAATGACTAGGGAGGCTAACTACAAGTCTAGGGTCGTAGGGTGCCCTGGTTCAATTACTCTTTGAACTATTTAAATGCGTATAACCCGGACTGGTAGTAAGACACGGTGCTAATAATAATAACTATTTAAAATACAAGGACTCACGTCAATCGTCACATGATCTAACGCGTAGCTCTTGTTTTAGACTTTAACTGGGAGATCAGGCTTTGAATCCAGGTCAGGTGCAGAGGGTAATTTCTCTCAATTGTTCTACTACTCTCCATATACGTAGAAGTAGGTACATTCCCTCTATAATAATCCCTTTCTCACTATTTTCCCACTAGTGTAATTAATGTATATGTACAAACCGAATAAGTACTAGGACGCTTTGAAAATAAATTAAATGGAGTTCTTTAGTAGCTGGTTTCAAATTTAAAAACAACATAAATTCCCTTTTCAAATTTTATTTAGCCTAAAAAATTACCACAAAATTTCTTTTACACGCATGTACAAGTAAATTATTAACATACACACACACACACACGCATTTTAATGTGGGAAGTAGACCATGTTATGTGTGACCTCAAGCCCTGAAAAGTAGTTTTTTTGAATCGTCTTTGTCTATATGAAAATTAGATCATGTATACAATTGTATTTATATTTAATATAACTAAATAATTTATTCCAATAAAATTCTTGTAAAAATTAAACATAATTGATGAATTGAGTAATGAGAAATATATTTATAGCTAAGATGCATGAATAAACAGGAGAACGGAACAAATGGTAAAATGAAGAACTTCATTGTTTGTACAAACATAACAAGGCCAGCTAGGTTGGGTGCACGCGTGGGTGATGACAGGCATGTACACATATCTTTAGTTGAGAAACCTGAAGATAAGTTCTCCCTTGATAGGGTGAGATGTAAATGAGATAGGGGGTCAGAATAGTGTTAAATGGTGAGCTTATGTTCTGGCAGCAGTGAACATTCTAGTTAATTAAAATCAGAGAGTTAATTAAGAGTAGAGAATTAAACGAAATATTACCACTGAAGCAATATTTTGATTATTTAGGTAAAACACAATTTGAGTTATAAAAACTTGGAGTATTCGTATCTCAGCTCATGTGGTTTTCCCCCTTTCACGCGCAGAGATTTATTCGCATGTGTCGAGCAGGTGTGAAGACCTGCTTGTTCTTTGGTTGGCCCAACTGCAAGATGGGAATAGATTGGCGGTGATTGGCGCATCTAAACCACTCTTGCTACGGGTGTAGAGAGGTCAGGACGCACGGGTTTGGTCGACCTAGTTTCAACTACTGTAAATAATCACACCACACTCGGTCTTGCCTGCGTGTAAACCTTTAATACAGTCCAGTTTTCATGGGAAGATCCTTCCTTATATGTCAGACAGAAAAGTTACTAGATCTTCTTTCAAGTATTTATGCGTCGAGTCAATTATGTGCAGTCAATTTTGATAGTTATTATCGATAACAAATAACATTTTATAAAATACTCTTCCTATGAATATTTAACTATAGACCTAGATATAGTTGGTTCACCGTCACTTTTTTTTACAGTTTAAAATACTTTACAAAAATAATAGCTCTGTTTTTATTCATCCACTTCATAAATTAATATTGTTTGATATTTTGACAGTAGAAATCGATTTACATAACTTGGCAAGAAATGTTAAAAAATATTTGGAAAATAGCTAAATGAGAAAATATGTTTAGTAAAATATTTTCAAATGTTAGAAAAATCCAACTTTACTGTTAATAAAGAATATTTGGGTTAAATAAAAAGTCTTTAGTTTATACCATTGTGCCTACCTTCGTAGTGGAATTAATAATGTCCGCTTATATCATTCATGAATGTGGGGAATGCCAGGCCTCCACCGTGGTTCGGATTCCACGTTAAACTGTAGGTCCTACATTTCATCTCACAATCACCCTACCATTACACATTAGCGTGAGTGCGTATAACCCGAACGGGTAGTGAGACGCGGTGCTAATAATAATAAGGTGACCTGGTGGTCTAGGGGTAAGGTGTCAGACTTCTGTGCTGGCGCCGGGGTTCAATCCTCGGTCCCGGCACAGATTTATCTGATTTCCAAACCTTCCTTCACCTCTGACAAGACATCTTGTGAATGTGGGGAATGCCAGGCCACCACCGTGGTTCGGATTCCACGTTAAACTGTAGGTCCTTCATTTCAACTCACAATCACCCTACCATTACACATTAGCGTAAGTGCGTATAACCCGAACGGGTAGTAAGACGCGGTGCTAATAATAATAATAATAATAATAATAATAATAATAATATATCATTTATGTAACATTCACGTAGTGTTCATGTAACACAGCCTAAAGTAAAGGTTTGCTTTGTGTATTTAAATGGGAGCCATCACTTTGGTAAGCACTCGCCTCAGGATCTGATATTCATGGGTTCAAACCCAGCCGGGTCAACAGATTTTTCTTGAGCGATAAAACTCCGTAGCACAACTTCCAATGGAGGGGAAGTAAAGCCGTTGGTCCATGTCGATTGTGGCGTGTAAAAATAACCTGAAAGGTATGTTACAGTACCTTTCCCGGTAAAATCAGTAGGCCCTTTTTAACTTTTGATCATAGAAATGTTCGTGTACTGATCTAATGAGTCGGTTCAAAAAGGGAACGGTAAATAAATCAAAATAAATACAGAACTTAACGTTCAACTAGCTTAAGTGTTGTCCAGGGTTGAACGTCCACGTTTCGTCAACATTAAGTTAAGTGTACCACGTGTTAGGTCCAACCAATTATTTGGTGAGCCACGTCAACCGAAATAGTTAATGGGTTACTTCATTTGTTTATGGGATGTAGGCGACTTCTTCGATATATTTTTGTCCACGTCTTGTGAACTCTAAAACGTCATAATAATAATAATATTTAGAACCGCGTCTTACTACCCGTTTGGGTTATACGCTTTTAAGTACTAATTACGCTAATGGATTAGGAATTGGGAAGGTTTAATTAGAGGAAGTGAACCCGCATTTGACTGGAGGTAGAGTGGAAAACCATTTAGGAAACCCCTCCTCCCAGTTCACCCGACCGAGATTCGAACCTCGATCAGCAGTCGAGCTAAACACGACAAGCGCGTTAGCCAACTACGCCACTGAGTTGGGTTAAAACGTCATAGCCTCTTACTTTATTCTGTACATCCAGTAAAACTTATATTGCGAGTACTTGCAGTCTCGTCTGACCTAAAAGCTTGAGTTTCATTTTAGTGAACAATTTATTTTCAAACAGTCCAAATACACTGTCTATGGTTTAGTGGAGTTGTTACTTCACGTTACGTGAATCTGATCACTCACTAGCTTCTTTTCACTACGTGAACGTTATTAACGTTGCGAAAAAAACATTTATATTAGAATTTGGTTCGCTTCGATGGACATATGTGCTAAGGTGTCAAACACATCTGGTCTTATTGCAGTGAGTTGGGTGTTCGAATACCTTCTAGATCTAATGGGGATGATGTTTCATTAATGTTATTATTATTATTATTATTATTATTATTATTATTATTATTAGCACCGCGTCTTACCATCCGTTCGGGCTATACGCACTTACGCTAATGTGTAATGGTAGGGTGATTGTGAGATGAAATGAGGACCTACAGTTTAACGTGGAATCCGAACCACGGTGGAGGCCTGGCATTCCCCACATTCACAAGATATCTTGGTTTCATTAATGGTTTCCTGTTTTTGTTTTTCGATTATACAGGTAAATTTCCTCAAACTCCTACCTCATTAGTGTAATTTGTTACTCATAGTCCGAAATGGTAACAAAATGCGTTGCCAATATTTTGTATGGATATGTTATAATTTGCTCTTATCTTCAGTTCGCAGACTACTCGAACACAAATCTATTAAATCTGAACGTGTCGCTATCCCTACTTCAGCTCATTATTTTGTTACGCTGGCTGTTCTCTGCTCCTGGGTACAAAACAAACCTAAACACACCACGCTATGCGCCATTAAATCTTCATCGCCCACACGACCGGGAAATCATCTTTTACGAGTTTGACTGCTCGTGCCCACAAACGACTTCAAACACAATTTGTGAACACCATTTAATTTTTATTATGTCGTTCTAGTGGACACTTAACATTACTTACACAGTTAGCAGCCGAGTAGAACTAGACTGGAGCTAAACGGATTAGCCGCGACATTAAGTCCTATTTTCACAGGAACGGCCTTTTAGAAAATACTAACCTAGTTTCTTCCAGCCAAAATTAATTTAATTTTACTATTTTAATAGTGTTATTTAATAAGTATGGATAATATTTATCAAACATAACAGCTTTAGGTCATAAGATTTGGCATATTAATACATGAAAGTAGCCATATTAACTTTTTTTAGCTGTCATTTAAGGTTCTACCAATGAAAATTGAACTGTACACACATAAAAGAAGGTTATCACTGCGTGGGTGGATTCCAAGAGTTAATAAACCATTTTTCTCTCATGATGGTTGAAAGAAGACATGTTTTTAAATATATGATCGGTCCCTTAGTACAAGCTCACCATCAGCAACTGTTTCCAGCCTGTGGTCGGGTCGGTTTAGTAAAATACCTCCATTTTTTCTATCCTTCTCTATCCATCCACTATTCTTCCTCCTTTAATTGCTTCCATTACTGTCCTCTTAGTTGCACCCTTTCCGCTATCTCGGTGGCGAGATGAGGCTTGAGCAGGAGAGGCTGCGTAGAACCTAATAGGTAGACTCCTTGTATCGTGTGATGTCTGCAGAACGAAGAGTTTTGAAATTTTAAAATAATTAGTAGAACCTATACACAAACAAATTCGCTTCAAAGCCGGAATTTTCAACTTTTGATTAGATTTTTTTTTTCTTAGTAAAAACTGTGTCGGAAGAAATAAAATGAAGAGTTTTTTGTGTCTGTTTTTAAACAAATAAAAGCGTTTCCCGGGGTAACCACGCAATGAAGTACGTATCCACCCCGGGAAAAGCCGGGTTATTCTGCTAGTATACAAGCAAAATATTATGTGTATTGATGTATTTGTGTTTCTGTGGACGAGAACATTAAAACCAGACATCTGGAAAGTTTCAACTTAGGGGAATCTGAGGGTGTGCACCTTGGGCGTATTTATTTACTGTGAGACTCACTTCTTAACCCACGTGACAATTGGTTATTACAGGGTCGGCCGAAAAAACTAAATTTATAATTTTATTTTATAATACATACCAAAAGTTGCATTTTAATTTATAGGCCTATATCAAAAATAAACATGCGAAAAAGTTAATCATATCTAGTGTTTATGATTTTACAGAAAGCCATCTTATTAAACAAAATATTACCATCACAACATGCCCTCTACATCAGCGTTGGAATACTTTTTGTGTGAGGAGATTCTTGACACAATCTTTTACTTCCAAAGGCGGCGAAGGATGTTTTCAAATGAAATTGTATCTTCCAACACTCGTAAATATGTGTGATAAATATGGTGGTTTGGCTAAATCAGCCGTAGCTAATGCTTTAGCTGTTTTTAAAGATGTTGAAGTGATAGCAGCAGAGGATTGCTTAAGAATAATCTTCGAAAATAAATCCATAAAAACGCACAATATTCTCATAGAAGAATTTCAAACCTCGTTAAAAGTTATCAAAAGTATCGTCTTTAAGTCAAGAAGAAAATAAAGAGCTATACTATTAAAGCACCACTATATAATATCTCTCTTATTGAAGTATCTTGTAAAAAGACCGCAAAGAAGGCCAAGAAGGAGATAGGAGGAGATGATAATATGAAGTGTGCGAGTGAGAGGAGAAGAATGGAAGCAATGAAGGAGGAAGAATGATGGAGGGATAGAGGACGATAGTCATTTTACTAAACTAACCCGTCCACAGTCTGGACACAGTTGATGATTATCTCTCTTATTGAATAACAAGAATCCTGTTTTTTTTTAAAGTGGCTTGGACAACTAAATGATGTCTATTAGTTCTGATAGCACCGGGAACCAAAATGAGACTATTATGTACCTAGAACTAGAGCTAGTGCGTCTACGACAGTGGATTATCTGCCAGTTGCATGCAAATCAACATTCTCTGAGACACTGGTTTAAAATCTCGAGGGCGCTAATACAGCGTATTCCTGAACAAATGGAAACTAGGAACTATCACATGTAGAGTTTGGTCAAATCGAATGTTATTCATCTAAACTTTAAATTAATTATTTAAGAAGTAATCAAGTTTGTTTAGATTAAATGTTTAGTGCTATTTTGTGTGGTACATATGTTTAAATTTAAATAATAGTCATATTTGAGACAATTATCATATAAAAAGGGATTTTTTTAAAAGCTTAATTATGTTTAATCCTGTTCAAATTAGCACAGTTAGAATTATTTATAAATATCAACTTATTTCAAATTTATGTAATAAGTCCTTTCAAATTATTGAGTGCACTATGGTATTTAAAAATAATTGGTTCCTTTTTTTGAAACTGGGAACTGTTAAAGATTGTGAAATTACCAATATGTTAATTGTAAATATTAAGAGACTGGTAGAGGACAGAAGAGATTATTTTATCAATATATTAAAAAAATATAATCAATATTTGGAACAAAATGCAAATTTTGTTCGCAATTAGAGAATGAAATTCTAAAATTATTTTTTAAAAAAGGTCAATTTGGGCCCACCCTATGATTATAGTGTTCTGTTGAATAGAGCTTTAATTTGTTTTCTGTCTTCCTCGATCACCAATAGAAAATATCTACTTAAAGTACAAAGATAAATTACATAAGAAGTGTCAATTTTAAATCCAAAGATAAATTAAAGTTGTCACAGGCATCAGTCTCGTCTATTCTGGTTTGGTGGTGTTGGAGAGGGCAAAGTTCGAATCCTGGACGTGGGTGTTTAGAGAGGTTTACTAATTGATTTTGACGATTCCTGGATAGCTCAGTGGTCAGAACATTGGCGTACTAAATGATTTTCTAATTCCCTTCCATGCAAATGCGCTTATTCCAAATTCTACCTTTAGCAGCCCCAAGTGATACCTATTTCATAAACTGGGCAGCCCGCTACTTGAAACATTAAATGGGCAGCTTAGACCGCTACCTAATTCATGAAATGGGCAGCTCCAAGCACTACCTAATTCATGAACTAGATAGCTCCAAGCGCTACCTAAATCATGAACTAGGCAGCTCCAAACACTATCTAAATATATAAATATATAAATCATGAACTGGAAGAGTTTTTGCTCTGTCCGTGAAATGGACAAGCGAAGAACATGTTTGGTCCAATTCTTTAATTTCGTTTTAAAGTAGATGGTTATGTTAAGTTATTTTGGGTTAATATATGGAAACACATTTCCGTTAAGATTGTAGTAGATAGGACAATTTAGTTACAGTTCATTAAATGGGCAAGAGTTAATGCGATTTTTCCCCAGTTCGTGAAATGGCCAATAAGAGAGTCCAGTTCACGAAAATGGATATAAATTTAGTTAATTCGTGAAATGGGTAATTTCACTAACCGGGCTTAGCATTAATTACACTAATCACCAAACAAAGCTATTCTAAATGAAACTATTCCACTCATAATGTTAATTTTCACAAACTTAACATAATGTATTTTTGTTCTTACCAACATAACTCTTTGCTTGACTTGCATAAGAAGAATTGTGTAGTAGCCTACAAATATATAAACATACCAAAACTTGCACCATTGGACATTTGGGCTAAGGTGTCAACCTCATCTGATCTGTTTTGTAAGTTGAGGGGGGGAGGGGAGATGAGGATCAAATCTTGTCTGGTAGTGCTAACTATTTTCTCCCTAAATGGTTTGCCACTATTCTTCCACGCAAATGAGGACACATTTAATCTAACAGCTACCTTTCTATCAGTTTTGATGGTCAAGTGGATTAAGGCTTCACTCTTGCAATATAATGGACTGCCGGACTAGGGATATCGGGGTTCGAATGCCGATAGAATGTACCGAGAGTCTTTTTAAAAATGGTTTTCCACTCCCGCTCTATGCAAATGCAGGTATATTTCTTCAAAGTTAATTGAATACACAACTTCACATCCCTAGCAAAGTATTGTAATTAGTACATCTGAGGATAGCTTGGATGGGTAGTAAGAAGTAATGTAATTGAAAAAAAACAGCGTTGACATAGATCCGCGTACAACTTAATTACAACTTAGCATTGTTTGTAAAATATGAAGACGTTATCATGCAAACATATAGAACCATTTCATTTGCAGGTGACCTGGTGGTCTAGGGGTAAGGTATCAGATTTCTGTGCTGGCGGCCGGGGTTCAATCCTCGGTCACGGCACAGATTTATCTAATAACCAAACCCTTCCTTCACCTCTGACAAGACAACTTGTGAATGTGGGGAATGCCAGGCCTCCACCGTGGTTCGGATTCCACGTTAAACTGTAGGTCCTTCATTTCATCTCACAATCACCCTACCATTACACATTAGCGTAAGTGCGTATAACTCGAACGGGTAGTAAGACGCGGTGCTAATAATAATAATAATAAGGGCTAGGTTTGACTTATGTTCGGGCGATATTGACGCTGTTTTACATAATATGTGACTTGTCTCCGTGGTCTTCCTATCAGCTTTTCCTGCTAAAGAGGGAGCATTACCTCTAAATAATAATCTTCATCTTTACACGCATTTGTAGTGAAGTATAAATGACATCTAGCCTCCCTGTCACATCACCTTGTCACCTTGACGAAAACAAGCGGTATTTGAATCACATTTAGTCAAAGATGAGCAGTCAAAGCCAGCAGAACAATCTAAACCTCACGCAACTTCATGTATGTGACAAGAATCGCTCATTAAAACGGTAGGATTTGTTTGAAGTGAGGTTTAAAAGTGCCGCTTGTTTTTTTGTACGTACCTTTAACCGCAGCTTAGGACTAGTTTGGACTATAAGCATGAATAGGCCTATTGACATCACTAATGGATAGGTAGAGGGAAGTTTAAATTGAAGAGGGAATGTAACCACATATGTGGGAAGAGATTGGGAAATAGATTGTTACACCTAAATGGTATTTGAAGCCCAACTACCCCTAAGCAGAAAACTAGACCAACCAATGAGCTTGACATTTAGACGGCGTGTTCAACGGTAGGGTGTGCCGCCTACTAACCATGTTGCGTCACCCCTGGTGTTGACGTTCGTCCACGCGACCAGAAGTTCGGTGTGATGTGGCGCGGTGTGTTTATACTGTGGGTATAGGAAGTGACACCACAACCTCTCAGAGTTGACTGAACCATGGGGCCTACTGCTGCCAACACAAGGTATAGAGACCACAAGAGGTAGCACACTACTAGTAGCTAGGTGTGTTTATACTGTGGGTATAGGAAGTGACACCACAACCTCTCAGAGTTGACTGAACCATGAGGCCTACTGCTGCCAACACAGGGTATAGAGACCACAAGAGGTAGCACACTACTAGTAGCTAGGTGTGTTTATACTGTGGGTATAGGAAGTGACACCACAACCTCTCAGAGTTGACTGAACCATGGGGCCTACTGCTGCCAACACAGGGTATAGAGACCACAAGAGGTAGCACCATCACACACTACTAGTAGCTAGGTGTGTTTATACTGTGGGTATAGGAAGTGACACCTCAACCTCTCAGAGTTGACTGAACCATGGGGCCTACTGCTGCCAACACAGGGTATAGAGACCACAAGAGGTAGCACCATCACACACTACTAGTAGTTAGATGTGTTTATACTGTGGGTATAGGAAGTGACACCACAACCTCTCAGAGTTGACTGAACCATGGGGCCTACTGCTGCCAACACAGGGTATAGAGACCACAAGAGGTAGCACCATCACACACTACTAGTAGTTAGATGTGTTTATACTGTGGGTATAGGAAGTTACACCTCAACCTCTCAGAGTTGACTGAAGCAGATTCAAATCTTCTTCCAGGAAACACTTTTAAAGACACCGTATTATTATTGTTCTTATTCCAATAGAAACTGTCTCATCACAGACACCGTAAAATGGGCCAGGAGCCAAGTATATATCTACGTCTTGATTGTGATCCTTTCTCTCTAATTGGAGATCACCGACTGCGGGCGTTGAGACAGTTACGCGATTACAAAGAAACAACCAGGTGCGCCACACATCAGACAATTTGACTAGTGTTCCTTTATTATATAATTACCTGGGAGACAACGTTGTAGTTTCTATTTGTGTGCATGTTAGATCGCAAGTTTATTCCAACTAAACGTTTACCATCAATACTATTTATCACTCTCTTACACAAATGTTATTAATTGATTCAATTTAATAAGCGATATATTTTCAAAAATATGTGGAGAATTTATAATTAATGAAGTTTATAATTAAAAAACAATTCTTGTTGTACCCTGTTAATGTTAGGCTTATCCATACGTCCAATCTTGATCTATGTTATCATTTATATATATATATATATATATATATATATATATAACTATTGCTGGGAACATATTATAGTGCAATGAATGGATATGGCTCAATGAATAATTTACAGTTTTATATTCTGTATGAATTAAAGTAAATAGGAGAGTCAACGTTCTATTATCTGAGCAATTGTAATTTTTTGAAAGAAAAATGCTCTATCATAACCGGCCCCATGGTGCAGTGGCCGGTGCACCTTGCTATGAGCCTAGGTTTCCCAGGATCAATTCCCGGCTGGTAGCGTGGATATTTTTTCCTAAAGGGGAATCACCCCAACGGTCACCACGCTTGGTTAATAATGCTTAAATTAGGGATGAGTGTTTCCACTGGTTCTACAGCCTCATAATAGCTATCACCATCATACACACTATCACCATTATACTCACTATCACCATCATACTAGCTATCACCATCATACTCACTACAGCCATCTTACTAGCTATCACCATCATACTCACTATCACCCTCATACTCACTATAGCCATCTTACTAGCTATCACCATCATACTCACTATCACCATTATACTCACTATCACCCTCATACTCACTATAGCCATCTTACTAGCGATCACCATCATACTCACTATCTCCCTCATACTCACTATCACCATCATACTCACTATCACCATCATACTAGCTATCACCATCATACACACCATCACCATCATACTCACTATCACCATCATATTCACTATCACCCTCATACTCACTATCACCATTATACTCACTATCACCCTCATACTCACTATAGCCATCTTACTAGCTATCACCATCATACACACTATCACCATTATACTCACTATCACCCTCATACTCACTATAGCCATCTTACTAGCTATCACCATCATACACACTATCACCATTATACTCACTATCACCCTCATACTCACTATAGCCATCTTACTAGCTATCACCATCATACACACTATCACCATCATACTCACTATCACCATCATACTCAGTATCACCCTCATACTCACTATAGCCATCTTACTAGCTATCACCATCATACACACTATCACCATTATACTCACTATCACCCTCATACTCACTATAGCCATCTTACTAGCTATCACCATCATACACACTATCACCATCATACTCACTATCACCATCATACTCACTATCACCCTCATACTCACTATAGCCATCTTACTAGCTATCACCATCATACACACTATCACCATTATACTCACTATCACCCTCATACTCACTATAGCCATCTTACTAGCTATCACCATCATACACACTATCACCATTATACTCACTATCACCCTCATACTCACTATAGCCATCTTACTAGCTATCACCATCATACACACTATCACCATTATACTCACTATCACCATCATACTAGCTATCACCATCATACTAGCTATCACCATCATACTAGCTATCACCATCATACTCACTATAGCCATCTTACTAGCTATCACCATCATACTCACTATCACCCTCATACTCACTATAGCCATCTTACTAGCTATCACCATCATACACACTATCACCATCATACTAGCTATCACCATCATACACACTATCACCATTATACTCACTATCACCATCATATTAGCTATCACCATCATACTCACTATCACCATCATACTCGCTATTCCCATCATACTCACTATCTCCTTCATACTCACTATCACCATCATACTCACTATCACCATCATACTAGCTATCACCATCATACACACTATCACCATCATACTCACTATCACCATCATACTCACTATCACCATCATACTCACTATCACCATCATACTCACTATCACCATCATACTCACAATCACCATCATACTCACTATCACAATCATACTAGCTATCACCATCATACTCACTATAGCCATCTTACTAGCTATCACCATCATACACACTATCACCATTATACTCACTATCACCATTATACTAGCTATCACCATCATACTCACTATCACCATCATACTAGCTATTCCCATCATACTCACTATCTCCCTCATACTCACTATCACCGTCATACTCACTATCACCATCATACTAGCTATCACCATCATACACACTATCACCATCATACTCACTATCACCATCATACTCACTATCACCATCATATTCACTATCACCATCATAATAGCTATCACCATCATACTCACTATCACCATCATACTCACTATCACCATCATACTAGCTATCACCATCATACTCACTATAGCCATCTTACTAGCTATCACCATCATACACACTATCACCATTATACTCACTATCACCATTATACTAGCTATCACCATCATACTCACTATCACCATCATACTCACTATCCCTCATACTCACTATCACCATCATACTCGCTATCACCATCATACTCACTATCTCCATCATACTCACTATCTCCATCATACTCACTATCTCCATCATACTCACTATCTCCATCATACTCATTATCACTATAATACTCACTATCACCATCATACTCACTATCACCATCATACTCACTATCACCATCATACTCACTATCACCATCATGCTCACAATCACCATCATATTAGCTATCACCATCATACTCACTATCACCATCATACTCACTATCGCCATTATACTAGCTATCACCATCATACACACTATCACCATCATACTAGCTATCACCATCATACTCGCTATCACCATCATACTCACTATCTCCATCATACTCACTATCTCCATCATACTCACTATCTCCATCATACTCACTATCACCATCATACTCACTATCACCATCATACTCACTATCACCATCATACTCACTATCACCATCATATTCACTATCACCATCATACTAGCTATCACCATCATACTCACTATAGCCATCTTACTAGCTATCACCATCATACTCACTATAGCCATCTTACTAGCTATCACCTTCATACACACTATCACCATTATACTCACCATCACCATCATACTCACTATCTCCATCATACTCACTATCTCCATCATACTCACTATCTCCATCATACTCACTATCACCATCATACTCATTATCACCATCATACTAGCAATCACCATCATACTCACTATCACCATCATACTCACTATCGCCATCATACTAGCTATCACCATCATACACACTATCACCATCATACTAGCTATCACCATCATACTCACTATCACCATCATACTCACTATCGCCATCATACTAGCTATCACCATCATACACACTATCACCATCATACTCACTATCACCATCATACTCGCTATCACCATCATACTCACTATCTCCATCATACTCACTATCTCCATCATACTCACTATCACCATCATACTCACAATCACCATCATACTAGCTATCACCATCATACTCACTATCACCATCATACTCACTATCGCCATCATACTAGCTATCACCATCATACTCACTATCACCATCATACTCACTATCGCCATCATACTAGCTATCACCATCATACACACTATCACCATCATACTCACTATAGCCATCTTACTAGCTATCACCATCATACTCACTATCATCATCATACTCACTATCACCATCATACTAGCTATCACCATCATACACACTATCACCATCATACTCACTATCGCCATCATACTAGCTATCACCATCATACACACTATCACCATCATACTCACTATAGCCATCTTACTAGCTATCACCATTATACACACTATCACCATTATACTCATTATCACCATCATACTAGCTATCACCATCATACTCACTATCACCATCATACTAGCTATCACCATCATACTCACTATCACCATCATACTCACTATCGCCATCATACTAGCTATCACCATCATACACACTATCACCATCATACTCACTATCGCCATCATACTAGCTATCACCATCATACACACTATCACCATCATACTCACTAGAGCCATCTTACTAGCTATCATCATCATTCACACTATCACCATTATACTCACTATCGCCATCATACTAGCTATCACCATCATACACACTATCACCATCATACTCACTATCACCATCATACTCACTATCACCATCATACTCGCTATTCCCATCATACTCACTATCTCCCTCATACTCACTATCACCATCATACTCACTATCACCATCATACTCACTATCTCCATCATACTCACTATATCCATCATACTCACTATCTCCCTCATACTCACTATCACCATCATACTAGCTATCACCATCATACTCACTATCACCATCATACTCACTATCGCCATCATACTAGCTATCACCATCATACACACTATCACCATCATACTAGCTATCACCATCATACTCACTATCACCATCATACTCACTATCGCCATCATACTAGCTATCACCATCATACACACTATCACCATCATACTCACTATCACCATCATACTCGCTATCACCATCATACTCACTATCTCCATCATACTCACTATCTCCATCATACTCACTATCACCATCATACTCACAATCACCATCATACTAGCTATCACCATCATACTCACTATCACCATCATACTCACTATCGCCATCATACTAGCTATCACCATCATACACACTATCACCATCATACTCACTATCACCATCATACTCGCTATCACCATCATACTCACTATCTCCATCATACTCACTATCACCATCATACACACTATCACCATTATACTCATTATCACCATCATACTAGCTATCACCATCATACTCACTATCACCATCATACTAGCTATCACCATCATACTCACTATAGCCATCTTACTAGCTATCACCATCATACACACTATCACCATTATACTCACTATCGCCATCATACTAGCTATCACCATCATACTCACTATCACCATCATACTAGCTATCACCCTCATACTCGCTATCATCATCATCATCATCTCATCAGAGCATGTAAAGAGCCTCCACTGAAAGGATATCCTATTAGTACATTAGTACTGACTAATCTTTCCACTGCTGGTCTACATGTGATGTGGCCTAGAGGCGCGATATTATACTATTAGTTCTACAATAATTATTGAAACAATTTTAAAATAACATTTTCTATTTAAACATCATACGTACTTATGGGCTTAGCTTGTTGAGGGATTCTATAGAAAACAATTATTAACTTTGGTATGGTTTTTTGTAAGTCTTTTACCTAAAGCTACCAACATAATGAGAGCTCTTATATTCGTTGATCACTTTTGACGCATAATACCGCACTTCAACCAATGTGGATCATAAAAGGTTAAAATTTTACCTGGTTTTAACACTGACTGTATACATTGGACATGTATTTTTGAATTATTTTTCAAATGAGTGTTACTGCGGTGGTCATCACATCTACCCAGTTACATTTTCATTACTATCCAATAGCTTTATTGATAAATCTTATGTTAACTAAACTAACCCTAAGGCTTTAACACGTCAAAGTAAATGAATTAATTAAAAAAAGTGCAATAGTAATTATACTCAAGTTCAAAGAATTTATAATCTAGTTTCTATCAGGTGTATTTTTTAAACTCTAATTCAGTAATACCCAAATTTCTGCAACCAGGGACCCACTCAATATTTCAAGATTTTAGAAAAGTTTTATGTTCAACAATTTTTTGTATTGTAATTTTTATTTGGACATAAGATAGTATAATAATAATAAACAACAAAATGTAATTTTATTTTTAAATTTTAGGGATCCCACTATTTGTCAATTATACTTTGTGGGTGGTGACATTTTACACACTACACGTTTTAGGTGAGAAAAATTATGGAGTTAAATAAAATAATATTATAAGATGTTATCCTCCTATTTAGCTAATAAGATAAAAAATATTTCATTGCATGCCAATTAGCACTCAAATACATACTGTAAGTTCATGTTTTAAGTAAGTGTGGTTTTTGGCACTGCACTTAATCAGCCAACCTCTATTATCCAGTTTAATTGTTAGTGGAGAATTCACAACGCTGACATTTGAACACACAACTTTTTCTTTCGTGTTAACATATTGACTACCTATATAATATGGGTGATCATTTATACACAACCATGTTAAATTAATATGCATACAAGTACATTGCAGCTTGTATAGAGTTATATCCTCCTACATCTGTTTTGGGAAATAATAATGTATTATTTCCTACCTTTTCCTTGTGGTTGCAGTAACGAAAACGGGCTGAGCTCCGTTCAGAGTAACACGTTTACTGCTAAGTTACTTCTTTCAATATAAAATACGAAAACTACTCTGTACTGTAATACGCATTTTGAAAAACCATTCCGTAATCCGCAAACCAAATAACCGGATTTTGGAAGATAGATATATGGATGATAGCTGATTATAGATGAATATAGACCGATTATAGATGGCTCTCACACCCTGTAACCAAAACGAAGCTGATAGTTGCACGGTGCATTATGTATTCCCTATTAACAAGCTACGCCCAGTCTACAACTATTCAAACCCACTTCTCTGGCGCGTACTTGTAAAGTGTACTTGTAGAGTGTACTTGTAGAGTGTACTTGTAAAGTGTACTTGTAAAGCGCACTCACAAGACGAGGTATGTTTGTTTTCTGACTAAACAAAGACTGTATACAATATAATTCTGTAAACGTAATTTCAACCAATGAAACTCCATCGTTATAGTTATATTATTTATTTATTATTTATTTGAGGTATTTAACGTGCACTTTCTGAACCGACTGATTATATCAGCACACAAGAATATCTATGAGCGAGCGGAAAAGGGCCAACCAATTTCTCCAGGAAAGGTATTTTCACAAAACCTCTAGGGTTCTTTTACACGCCACAATCCACACGGGACTGATGGCTCTACTTCATCTTCGAGGGAAGTTGTGCTACGGATTTTTATCTTTAAAGAAAAACCTGTTGACGCCGGCTGGGTTTGAACCCCCGGATATCGAGTCCTGAAGCGGACCTTTTACCCCAGGACCACCGAGGTCGACAATATTAACACAAATTACATATATAGGATCTATATATAAATATATATGTGTGTGTTAACATTCCTTATTAAAATCATATACAGTATTCTTACGACACAAACATCCGTCATAAAAGCACTTTATTAAAAAAATTATTAATAACAAACAAATATATATATTCATACAATCAAAAACCAAATATGTGTAAACATAGTTCATAATAAACATATATGTATAAATATAAACATACATTCTTCCTAAAAAAGCTCTTGAGATGCTTGCGTCAATGGACGTGACGCCAACCAGCAAGTCGCGCTCTATGTATCTATTTATAAAAAACCCCTCACTGAAATTTATATCCCTCTTTTTTTCTCTTATGCTCCATTTCTTTACCCTCGGGTCGTCATGTACACGTCTTTTGATCGTTTACAGA
Source organism: Timema cristinae (assembly GCA_039000515.1). Classification (NCBI taxonomy): domain Eukaryota; kingdom Metazoa; phylum Arthropoda; class Insecta; order Phasmatodea; family Timematidae; genus Timema; species Timema cristinae. Next base: position 49,746,573 of record JBCFYV010000001.1, read on the forward strand.
GGAGCTCCATAGTGGAGATGTGGATAAACCTGTCCGCTATGACGGTACGTATTGTCGGGAATCGCCTCATTTTCACGGTTACTTTGTCTGGACACGATTTTAAAATATCACAAGAAACATTATTATAATATAATACTACATTTAAATTTACATTAAAATATAATATTTTTTTATTTAAGTTTTATATTTTCCTTAGCTTTGAACACTTACACCTGTGGGCTCGCGGTCTAAGGAGAAAGAAGAAGAATTTATGTAAGGTAATAACTACCCTCGATGCACATATGTAATTTTTTCCAAATTACTATGATCATAATCAATAACTTTTTATGTATTGTTTGTTTTGATTATGTTTTCCGAAGGAAGTGGCTTTAGTAAAATGTCTTTGACAGATATATTCATAGTTTTAAAACATTATAGAGTATTTTCAAATAAACAATTAAACTTATAGTTTATTTATAATATATAAACTAGTTTCTGAAAAAAATTATTATATTTGTAGGTAGCCTTAACCATTCCCTTATCAAAAATATACACGTAGCTACAGTATATTGCTGGTTATTTCTTGATAGTTGCCATAATTGTTGAGTGCACTTTTTTATATAGACACTTTTGGGTCTATTATAAAGTTTTTTACTCAATTGTTTTATACAGGCCTACATACGAGTATGGCTATAATATAAATGGATATGAGTAACTTTAATCAATACAAACCTTTTTACTTTTTTATAATAACTACATATTCTATACGATATAAATTAGTATTATATCCATACATATATGTATAATGTAAATGAGTAAAAATGAGTATGTTCTTTAAATTGAAAAATGACACCTGGACACTAGAATTGAACCCGAAACCTTTGACTTAATCCGCTAATGCTCTAACCCCTGAGCCATCCAGGAATCGTCCTGTGATCAGGGTCATTCTCAACTCCTTCACTCATATCTTAAGGCAGTTAGCTCAGTATTTAAAGCATTGGCGTACTAAGTTAAAGGTCCCGGGTTCGATTCCTTTGTCCAGAATTCATTTTTCAATTTAAAGAGTATGATATTTAAATGTGGCTATAGCCGTTATTAAAAAATATAATAAATAGCTCAGCTATTTAATCCATCAATAAAGTTTATGTTAAAATTACCATAGTTTTCCTGTTAATTGTATATATATAATTAAATCTTCATAGGAATTACCATACTAATTTTGACACCTACAGTTACAAGATACAATTCTATCTACTGAATTAATGAAGAAAATATTGCATGTTTGTAATCGTTCTAGTCTTACAATCTCAACCAAGTTAACAAAGTCGATCCTTCCAGGGTAGTTATTTACTGCTTTGACATCGCCGTCGACTGGTGTATTATTTAAAAAAATTTGAGCTCAGTGATGACTTTCCTCGGCTGGAAGGTTTTGCCTCCATTTTGGTGCAGACTACATGTCATCACAAATTGTTTTAGAACACACTTGTTTCTTTAATACTGTAGCGTGTTAAACCTCCGGCTTAACACGTACACTCAAAATACCATACATATGATTAACACGATGAATAGAAGAGCTAATAAATTCTAATGTGTAGCAGATATTAACTCACGGTGAATTTATGTTGCCGGTAAATACCCAAACTTCTGGAAAATGCCCCAGCTGACTGTTGCTGGCGGAATAACAGAACCACATCTCCCCCTCAAGCTCCCTTTCGATGAAATGGCTCAGCTATTTCTCTCTGTTTTCCCAGCAGTCTTCTAGCGCTAGTTGTCATTGTGCGCATTTCTGCAAATTAACTCCCCCACTTTTATCCTGGTGAAGACCCTCCTCGAATACGTCAGTTCTGTTAGTATTTAACCGTCAATCCTCGCTTCACATTTTGTATTTTACTGTATCAGTTCGACGGACGAACTTTTTGGATGTCATCCCATATCTGCGGACTTAACATCTGGTGATTACTAAGTGTGAGGCGTTGGTCTCACCTCCACGTCGCAGACGTAGCTGCTGCAGTCACTATGAGTATTTGTATTAGGAAAAATCGTGGAGTCCTAGTACTCTTATACCTTGTCCATACGACATAATTAGTATGTCAGTGTTTCTAACTTCTTATTCTAAGTCCTTAAGACATAGTGTTATATACTAGGGAATAGTCATGACTCCCTAAACCTTATGGCCATGCTTAGGATCACTTAATGGTGGAAATCAGGCTATCTAACAATTTGTTCAATGACCTAGTTAGGTCTGTGACCGATAACAGTCACTTTTATTTTTTGTTAGTGTACCTATTTACGGTGCGCAACCGGGGGGAGTACTATTAGTTTGTAGTAGTGGCCCGCGGGGATAGTGCATAGTCTCCGGCCCCCTTCAGGCACCGTTTGTATTAGTTAACACATTTAATATTTGCACTAGTTATAGCGTACCTAGTTTGGGTGGAATTATATATATATAGTAATGAATGTCCAAGCAGTACTAACTAGGAATAGTCCGACCATAGTATGTTAACAGCCTAGATTCCTGCTAGCTCACCATTTACTACTTGTAAAATGATAAGTTTCTCTTCTAGGAGTTTAATATTTTGTTACGTAAATCACTAATGAAGTTAACTCATGCTAGCTAGCTCATTTGACTACAATCGTAATAACTCTTTAAAATTAAGTCTTACTAGAAATTGATATTATTGACTATTATTTAACTATAATTGTTGTATATACCTTTCAGATCTAAGTCTAGTAACTGCTAGGTTGGATGGTTTTGTATTGGAGCTTAACCTTAAATCAATATTTGCTTTCTATTTATTTAGCTCCCGTGTTGAAGCAGACACAGCTTATTAACAGAATGTGCTTTAGTTCTAATTTGAAGAGCTACTAGACTTGACATTAAACCCAACTTTACTTGTGTTGATTCCTGGTAACCTAGTTGTTTACTGCAATTCTTCTCTGTTGGGGTGTCTATGGTAACTGATTTAACTTCTCTCATTTGATAAAGGACTGTTTAATCTAAGATCTACTAAACCATATGTAATACTATTGATTTTTTTAAATTTAAATAAACTGATTTGTTAAACTTGTATATTTCTTTTTTGTTTCATCTTTCCCAAACCTTCATGTTATATTATTGTAATAGTAATCGTCACTTCTTCTACATGATAGTAGAAGCAAGGATTCAATGTAATGCACTTTTGTTTCTTTATTCCCTGATCCTTCCAAATCTTTATGTCCCGCCAGGACACGTTTTTCCTCCCGTACGTTAATGCCATTCTAAAGCTCTAATTTTAGCCAGTATTGTCTCAGAGAATGTCTCCTTTTATTCTTATGGCCGGATTTTTTTTGACGCATGTAAGAATACCACACTCCAATTTTCATAGAAAGGAACTTAAAGAGAATAATACTATTTTTACGGCCAAAATTAATAGCATTTTACTATTTTATTCAAGTTATGTTATTGGTATTGTAGTAACTATCAAAAGTGAAGGTTGCAGATCACATGGCTTGACGTATGAACACGTGGAAGTAGATCTAGTAACTTTACTAGCTGTCAAACAATACCCTTCCTACGAAAATTGGAAAGTATCACTATTTATTTAAAACAATATGGGAAACGAATTATGAAGGATATTTAAATATTATTTTATTCATTTATGATAAAATATTGTTTTAATAAGGAGATTTTGTGATAATGATTTAGATCATATTCGTGTCTATAGGCACGCAGAATGAACGTTAGAGAGCACTTGTAATCTGGTTTTTCATCAACAGAGGTCGGGGTTTGAAACTAGACAGAATTAACCAAGGTAATTTTCTCTTCTAAATAGTGTCTCACTTTCCCTTGATGAAAATGCGGGTACATGTCCTTTAACTTACACCTTCCTAATCCCTACCCCATTGTGATAGGGAGATGCTGGTAGGCCAGGTAGGTCGTAAGAAGGGGAGCAAAAAATATGTCCCAACTAAGCATAAGTTTTATAAAAAAAAAACGCCTCTGTGGCGTAGTTGGCTAACGCGCTTGTCGTGTTGAGCTCGACTGCTGAGGACGGGGAGATCGAGGTTCGAATCTCGGTCGGGTAACTGGGGGTGGTTTTTCCTAAACGTTTTCCACTCTCCCTCCACGCAAATGCGGGTTCACTTCCTCAATTCAACCATCCCAATTCCTAATCCATTAGTGTAATTAGTACTTAAAGCGTAACCCAAACGGGTAGTAAGACGCGGTGCTAAATATATAATATTTATAAAAAACATTACAAATATTATTAGACTTTTCAATAAAAATGAAATTATATTATTTATTAGTAATTATTTTTTCTTTTTTTTTCTGTATTTATTATATACTGTTTAACAAAACTGTATAGGTATCATATTAAAAAAACACAATGTTGTGTATAAGGGTGTATGACTACTAACTAGATATTGTGATATGACATAGGTGTACCCTCAAAGGTAAAGCAGCCTTACCTTGACGGATTACATTATGTTCTAGCATATAAATAGTATCATAGTATAGTTCGTCAAGGTCAGACAACGTTTTCACCGTAAACGGTGTTTAAATAACTTATTTGACGGAACAAAACCAATAGCGCTGCAATATTGTTCGTTTCAAATTACCACAACAGGCCGAGGAGAATCGCCCTGTGGTATTAAATCCAATAACCTACCTTATAAATGCCGTTCATCACTTAGAAACTATCTGGGTTATTTGATTTTGGAAAGTTTTAAAGAAACATAATGTACGCTGGTAATATCTTGGTAATAGTTATACGATATAATTTTTAAATGCTCAAAGATGTCCAATTAATTTCTCTTTGTTCAGAATTAGTCCTATGTGATGGCTGTCAAAATAACATTAATTGTATATACAAATAAATGGTACGACCCAACTGCACAAACTTTCTCATATTGTGTATTATCTCTTCGATGTGTTTTTTTTTTTCAAAATATATTTTCAGTTTCCATACGCTTAAATAAGTTTTCCTATGAATCACACAATAAACGCTCTTCTAATATACATTTTAAACCAGATTGTTCAATATTTTTTTAACAAATTTCAAATGTTTCTAAAATAAGTTATTTGTAAGCTAACCTAAAATTATTTGTACTTTGTAAAAATAAAAATTTAGTTTTATTTATAATGAAAAAATATTCCCAGATAAACATTTTGAACTCAATGTTCAAGGAAAATATCGAAATATTTTAAAACTTTTTTTTAGGTTGTGGGGGCAAACAGAATAATTGTAAAATGAACTTTTTTTGGGTTCGGACACACATAAAACGTAAAGAGTCATCACAATCCTGAGGTCAAAAATTTTAACGATCACAAGACTTTCTCTGGATATGACAAAGTAAAAATAAATTCTTGTGTTTGTCCAAGTCGATGCTAACTAGTGAGATTCGAGCTTCAACTTCGTCGCTTAAAACATACCTAAATGTTTGTAACATCAACTATTTACAAAACAAGGACGAAAACAATGTCAACGGGGATGCCTCACCGTATTTTTAGTAATAGATACTTCACCGGTTATTTATTATCACTACCATTATTATTTCAGAGCAAGTTTCTCTACTGAGTTAAGTACGAAATCATCGCCCGGTGTGTAGGGACACTAGTGAAGCCGACTATCTCCCTGTGGCCTCGTGGAACTGTCTCAGTAACTCATCACATATTATGGAAACTCGACGACACGGACAGGAAATTACTGTCTACATTCTTGTGCAGTTGGTACAACTGCTGTAAGCTGCCTGAGTGGGTCTAGCTCATGGGCTCTACTGTATTATTATTATTATTATTATTATTATTAGCACCGCGTCTTACTACCCGTTCGGGTTATACGCACTTACGCTAATGTGTAATGGTAGGGTGATTGTGAGATGAAATGAAGGACCTACAGTTTAACGTGGAATCCGAACCACGGTGGAGGCCTGGCATTCCCCACATTCACAAGGGCTCTACTGTAGAGATAAATCTTGTCGGGTGACGCGCCTTTGAAACAAGATCTGCTATTATCATCCCTTTGTCGCCTTTTGCATGAGAAAGTAAGAACGTAAAGCTAGACGGATATTAAGACATGGTAGGTAAAAAGAGTCTCAATTATTTAATTTTACAACAAACACAATAATAATTCCAGGCCAGTACAATCATAGTTTTTTTTTTAATTATCCACTCGGGCTATACACCTGTAGATTGTTGATGCTAGGGATAAGGATCTGTTATTTACGGGAAATGGCATCAATTTTTTTTTTAAGGAAGAGTAAGATACCTTCTATAAAAAAACAACACCCTCACTACACCAGTCAGGGATTCGACCCCCGACCATCCCGTTATCATCAAACCAGGATGATGAGGTTTACACTTCTCCTGCGTGGGTATTAGGGGTATTGAACTCACACTTTCACTGCCTGTTTCAACAGAGCACCTGGGCAGGTATCACACCTTGAGATGTCAGATAAGATCATTCCTATGGATATTAGATTGTGTGGAGGGAGATTAGGAAACCATTCATGAAAAAACAACTGCGATTATAACCCGAACCTCCACGTCAAAGACAAACCAGATTAAACCAAACTTATTCCGTGTGCGTATCTAATTATCGGATAGCAAATTAATATTAAGATAACCCAAAAACATATTAATTTCACAAGCGTGAAATACGAACAAGGATCAATGCTAACTTACAAAGCATAAGCTAATCGGCCTACAATATCCCACGCTGTTCCACTATGGCCAAAATCTGGCCGGTGAATGAAACACAAATTTAATAATCGATAAACACGCAACGGTGGTCAAATGGTCTAAGGCAGCTGTTCTCAAACTGGGGGGAGGGGAAACCTCCACGAGGTGCAGGGGGGAGTGATAGGTGATAAATAGGGTGTGAGGGTAATAGGCTTTACACCATGGTCTAAGGAACCACTCTCGCAATAGACTGGACTTAATTCTTAATTCAATATTCCTAATTGATAACATTACGTAACTGGTTCTTATGCGTACAACCCAACCCGCTAGTAAGACACGGCAAGGAAAAAATAAATAAAAATAATAAATAAAAAACACATTCTTTCATCATGAACAATACATGTTTTTATCCAGACTAACTTCTCTAAAAGGACAAAATAACTGTAGTATGGACATAGCCGTGTGCTGGGATCGTATTTAAATTAAGTTATATTAGACTAAAAACTACACTTGTACATAGAATGAGCTCTGGACCGGGAATATCACCAGTCCTGTACATTAAAATAGTACGATTGACAGTACGAACAACAAACCCAAGTCTATAGTGATAATACGTCATAGTAGCCGATGATTTCCACACGTCCTCACAGACTCTGCCTTAAACTATGACCGTGAGAACGGGACGATATTCTGGATGATTCATTGTTCAGGGGTAGAACAATGGAGAGCTAATCCAAAGGTCATGGGCTCTATTCCCGTATCCAAGTGTAATCTTTGGACTAATTAAATCTCCTTGCCATGTTCGTCAAAAACGTTCACTAAAACTCCTCCATTAAATATGAGTGATTACATTAAATAAGAGTGATATATGACCTTGGTCATAGTATTAGCCTGAATAGCTCATTGGTAGGTATATGCCAAACTAATATTAAGGTACAGGGTTGGATTCCAGTGTTCATATGTGATTAATTTTGTATTTATTGTGTAAACATTCCATATTTAAATCTTCAAACCTCAACCGCTTATGGATTCAAGTCCCGAGAGCATCGGCTGTCAATCGTTTTTTGCTCATCAAACACTCTCAAAATAATTCGTTGATCATCTTTGTGTTAAATTTGTGACTGTATAGCAATGCCAAAAGTTATCCCGAAATTTCGTAATTATCTTGAAATACACACAAAGTTTGTAAATGGCTTGCAAAAGACCTTTAATAATTTGTGTTACATGAATCAACAAACTAGTGCATGCTTACAGTCAATTCAAATAATACAACGCTTTTTTTGACAGTTACAAAACGCATCTAAGACATTGTTCATATATCAAATGTATAAGAGTTTAATGCAATTTTTTAATAGTTAATGCAAATACATTAAATAATACTTTTACAAATGCTATCACAGGTTAACTGCAAAAGTTGTTTTATTATCTAAAATGTTATTTACGAGAATATCATCTCTTTAATTGGGTGCGTAGTCCTGTGGTTAAGCTGTATAGTACCGCATGACTGTAATTGAGGGTTGCTGTTTGTAAGGGATCCACTTGCCGTTCTCGTTTGATTTACTCGCGCTTGAGAAACAAGGTTTTGTTCTTTCTTCGCCGAGGTCTCGACACTGCCAGCATTAGATAGTCGATCTATTTGTCCATTTTAATGTTTTTGATACCAATTTTAGGAGTGTATTTTTTAAAATCATGCTATCAAACTGATTTTGTTTTGATTACCAACTAAAAATACATTTTTCAACGAATATTGTTTAGAATCAATATCAATACTCTACGAATTTTACACGTTCTTATTTATTTGGTTGGCATCACAGCCATGATCCAGATTCATTTTAAATCCCTATTGATTTTTAGCTTGATTTTTGCAAGAAATATGTAACTGGCATAGTCTTTGAAGATAGTTATGAGTAGGACCCTGACTTAAATGACCTAAAAATGATTAAAAAATGACCTATCAAATTACCTACAAATTTATGAAAATTACATCAAATTTACTACTAAATTCTTGCATTCTGCTAAATATAATACATATTTACAAATATCTTCTTCAGAATTAATAACCCGCCTCGGTGGCGTAGTTAGTTAACGCGCTAGTTTGATGTTGAGTTAGACTGTGGTGGACAGGGAAATTGAGGTTCGAATCTCGGTCAAGGAACTTTTTTTGTTTTTTTTTTACAAAATGGTTTTCAACTCTCCCTTCCCGCAATTGGGTGTTCACTTCCTCTAAATACAACCTTCCCAATTCCGAACCCATTAGCGTAATTAGTACTTAAGCGTACAACCCGAACGGGTAGTAAGACGCGGTGCTAAAGAAATAAGATACAATTAATAGCTACCTACGCCCCGCGCAACCCTCTCCTGCCTAGGCAGTCACACCAGGAATGTGTATTTCCACGTGATTATAAAACATTTCCACAATCACGAGGTCATGAACACAATCAAGAAAATTGCCCTCCTGTGACGTCACGGCAGGTAAAGATAGTATTACCAATGTTTATGAATTTACTTTTTATTCGGCGAGTCATTAGAGATAGAACGTTTAAACAGAAACCATACATTCCTAAATATTTTTTAAAATATTCCTGTAGTGTCATATAACTATTAATTTTATCTTAAATTATTTTTTATGTTTTTGTAAATCCTCTACAACTTATGTTATTTGGCTTGTTCACGAGAATGCTTTGTAGGAGTCTTCCTGCCAGGATGAGGATTAAAAATGTCCATGGATATCTAGAATAGGAAACAAAAACAGTAATTTTAAAAAGCAAGTCAATGTTTTCAAGGTGAAAATGGTAGAGTGACTGTGTAAGCTCGTCAGAGGAATAGGGGAAGTATTACCAGTAGATGAACGCCTCACAGGGTGTGCGGTTCATTTTCTTCTATCTCTCTTTATTTTTTATATTGGTGTCTAAGTGTGTTACTTAGACTGTATAGGAGCGTCAAGTAAAGATGCAACCCACTTCCCAAAATAGCTTTGAAATCTCCAAATAAGCAATGTCATGAATGCAAAATACATGAACATTGTCTGTAATGTAAAGAAAAAGTCATCAACTCATCAACATCTGGGCCTTGTTGATGAGGATTGTAAAAATAGCTATCATGGCGGGAGGAGGTATAAAAGAGAATGAGATTGAAGTGGGTCAAGATTGAACCTCAACCTCCCAAGTGAGAGCCAAACCCACCAGCCATTTGGTCCTAGAAGTACTTTCTAAAGGTCTCGTCAGGGAGCTCACACTATATTGATGTAGTGAGAGTCGAATCCCCCATGTTATATGTAGGTCTCTTGAGGGTAGCAACCATACATCGCAGGGGTAGCCTACAAGGAAGAAGAACGACTGTTGATGGCACATTTACTGCCACCTCAGACTCACCACAAATAGTTGACTGGGGAGCACCTATCACTCTGCGACACTTGCATTGGTTTACATGGACAAAGAAGGTTACAAACATTTGGGAGGGATAACTTCAAGTTAGAATTTCTCACGTTAGACATTCGAATTACATTATTTCTATCCGCAAAGAACACATGTGTTTTGAGCCGCAGTGGTGTTCATTGCTTGTACACTTATAATGTAAAATATATTTAACACAATCTTGGAAGACAAAGTACTTTTTCAGTGATTTTTACAATAGCATTCATATCTTGTACATTTATTTAAGAGCTTAGAAATATTATTCCCACGTTTAAATTCTTTCCCAGTGTTTTTATTATTTTCCCCAATGTACTTTAGTTTAGTCAAATAAAGATACATTTCTAAGCCTTGTGATTAAAGAAAATGTAAACAAGTATCAGTATATAGTTACATGACACTATGACATGGAGTGAATCCCTATTGGCTCAGTCGGTATTGAGCTGGAAAATATTGTTAGACGGCCAGAATTCAAATCCCTAGCCGTGTTTTTTTTTCATAGTTACACAAATATTTTATCAAAATGTAATCTGAAGAGACGTGTTTGTTTAAAAGTACCATATTTTTATGGTATTAAAGTATAAAATCGTCTATTTACTTATTTATCCTGCAAAAATCAGTCCTTTTAAAATTCCAATAGGTGTAGGTATTGTCTATCCACAGCTTTTGGGGCATTTGAAATTGCACTAAAAATCGTTACATTTTTTTCCGCTTTCTAAATAACGTTTTGTCACTTTGACACGTGAAACAAATTTACTTCTATTGTCAAAGTGATGGAACATATTTACGAGTTGGGGTAAAATGAAACCTTTTTGATTAAATGTTCAGCCGTCACAAATAGCCAAAGTCGTCCCATGTCAGTAATAAAATATGGTATCTGGAGTTTATTATTATTATTATTATTATTATTATTATTAGCACCGCGTCTTACTACCCGTTCGGGTTATATGCACTTACGCTAATGTGTAATGGTAGGGTGATTGTGAGATGAAATGGAGGAGCTACAGTTTAACGTGGAATCCGAACCACGGTGGAGGCCTGGCATTCCCCACATTCACAAGTTGTGATTAATACACGTCTTGTCAGAGGTGAAGGAAGGGTTTGGTAATCAGATAAATCTGTCCCGGGACCGAGAATTGAACCCCGGACCCCAGCACAGAAGTCCAACACCTTACCCCTAGACCACCAGCTCACCGTCTGGAGTTAATAATGGACAGTTCACTTGAATCCAAACCTTGCTCTTTTTCAAAGACAAAGTTTTTACTTTGATAATTGAAAACGCTCAATTTCATATTAGACTAATTATTTATTTTACGTAGAAAAAATGGAGACAATGTTTTTACACGTTTTGAAAAGTAATGTTTTGACTAACAATAAATAACTTAAGAAAATAATAGAAACTTAACAAAGCGGTTTGACCTTTTATGCTTTCATTTGTTAATTATATGTTGCTACCCGCATTGGTGCGTGAGCGGATGAGCTGTTATGTAAATGTATATGTTATATTAAACATCAGTGGTCACGTGAGCTAATGCGTTAACCTTGTGTCGTCTGGTTTTCTGGGGGCAAGGAGACAGGGCCACGCCAATTGGGGATCATTCCCTCCAGTCCTTACCCTATTAGTGTAACTATGTAGCTATCCAGGATGGGTAGTAAGATGTGGTGTACGAAAATATCAGTCATGATACTTTTTTTCTGCCAGATTGGTGGTTTTAGTGAGTGTTGGTAATGCGTCTGTCTGAGTCCAGGGAGTGTCAGTAGCAGGATATAAAAACAATTCCCTCGTGTCTTCTCTTGGTCCTTACTCTCCCTAGGGAGAGGGGAGAGGAGGCCACGTCAACTCTACAGATCCACTCTATACGTCTCTCCAGCCACCTCTTCTCATTCCTCGGCTCCTGACTGGTGCTGGCTGGCTTTCACACTGGCGCGCCCTACTACACACTCAGAACAGGGAGGAGGGTTGTCGTCAGTTCATGTTCTAGGTTTAATTTCCAGCGCTATGAGAAAGGAACTAACCATTGTGATCGTCCAAAAAAATCGAGTGAGAGATTTTAATGGATGTAAACTCGAAAAAGTAGGTTTTACAATGTCTTCTGGCCTAGAGCCGAAAACCATTTTCTGTTCGGGCTAGAACTTGGTACTTAGGTTTTTTTTTCTCTATAGGGTTCAACCGAGGAAATTTGTAATTATCTTTTCCAACCACAACATTTAGAGTAGTTTACAAAAGTTCCAAAATAAAGAGAAAAAATGAAATTTCTCGAAATTGTTTCAAACCACTTTTATTAAAATTCGTATATATGCACTTTTAGTGCCCCCCCCCCCCCTTTCCCACTGGATCTGCCACTGGTTGTAAACATAATATTTTCCGAGTCATAGCCGAGTTTAAAATGCACGGAACAATAGCCCTTTGTTTCTGCAATGGTCTCTAAACTTCATGTATGAATTTTGGTGCGATGTGATTTTTTTTATCCCAGTATGTTTCCTTAAAAATGTATATTATTTCGTTTTACTCATCTTATTCTGAGGCAGAAATCGCTTTTCACAGAGTATGGATTCCGCCAGTTTGTTGTTTACACAACTGTTTAGTTTCAAATTTTTATTTTATCTAATTTATTAATTTAGGGTTCTTCTTCATTTTCTCTTTTCCTAAATAAGGACGGAGGGAGGAACCCCCAGATTCCAAATTATATAAAAATTGTGCTATTTTTAGGTATAGGAGTAAGTAAGTCAGTGTGGGGTGTCGTACCAATTATTTAATTAGCAATTAGATTATAATTATGAACGATCATTACTTATATTTATTTTTTATTTCTAGTACTGAGTCTTACTACCCGTTCGAGTTATACACTCATGTACTAATTACGCTAATCTTTTAGGGACCAATGAGGAAAGTTTAATTTAGAAGAAAGAATTTTAAAAAAACCACCCAGAAAAATGAAGGCTCAGTACATTTGAACCCGATCTCTCCATCATCGGGAGTCTAATCTAATGTGAGAGTGACGCCTTAGAAGATGCAGCCACCGAAGTGGGTATTAAGAATGCAAAGAACTCTCATGCTAAAATGTAAAAGCTAAACTAAATAATAACGATGTTGGGTTTTTCTGTTGGTGTTCTTTGAGTGTAATCCAAAACTGCTTGCGCAATAGTTTCAAGAATATGTGTAATTTCTTGATACTATAGATACATGACTTAGTTTGGGAATTAATAGTGAACCCGAGTTAATTTTGGAATTAGGTACTAGGTAGACACTACACTTGTTTGTATTTTTAGATTTTTGGACCTCGTCCCCATTTATAAGATCTGTCCCATTCTCATTTTTGAGTAATAATGACTGCAGATTACAATGAATAAAATGTGATTTAAAGATAAAAAGATTCAATGAATGTCTCCAGTGAAATAAAATTCTAAGAAATAGGTTTTTATTTGAAGTAATTATTTACTAACCCCTCCAAGCAATATTATTACATGTTTTAGGAAATAGAAATTAAAAATATATGTTGGCACGACATTAAATTATTGTTATTTATTCAGATGACAAAACTGTGTCGGTTATTTCTGCTCACAGGACACTTCCAGAGAAATCTGTTTATTACTGTGGTGACAGAGCTGGCTCCTGAGAAAGTTATTACAGTAATAACCAATTCATCAGTCTTGGGGTTACACGGAATTTTCTCTTAACACACAAATTAAAACAAACCAATATAAAAATGGGCTAGTCTATGGCCGAGGCAAGTTAAGGAGCAATATAAATCACTTTTAAGTTATAATATTTATTGTTACAGCTTTAGCCACAACTATAATGAAACATAGTAACGTTGAAGGATATTCACTGTGATCAGAGTACCTGGTTACATATCCAGAGGTCCCGGGTTCAACACCTGGTGTGCTCTGTAATATAGTGGTGAGAGTTTCTGGCTACAGATACAGAGGTCCCGGGTTCAATCCCTGGTGTGCTCTGTAATATAGTGGTAAGAGTTCCTGGTTACAGATCTAAAGGTCCCGGGTTCAATCCCTAGTGTGCTCTGTAATATAGTGGTCAGAACTCCTGGTTACAGACCTAAAGGTCCCGGGTTCAATCCCTGGTGTGCTCTGTAATATAGTGGTGAGAGTTTCTGGCTACAGATACAGAGGTCCCGGGTTCAATCCCTGGTGTGCTCTGTAATATAGTGGTAAGAGCTCCTGGTTACAGACCTAAAGGTCCCGGGTTCAATCCCTAGTGTGCTCTGTAATATAGTGGTCAGAACTCCTGGTTACAGACCTAAAGGTCCCGGGTTCAATCCCTGGTGTGCTCTGTAATATAGTGGTCAGAACTCCTGGTTACAGACCTAAAGGTCCCGAGTTCAATCCCTGGTGTGCTCTGTAATATAGTGGTAAGAGTTCCTGGTTACAGACTAAAGGTCCCGGGTTCAATCCCCGGTGTGCTCTGTAATATAGTGGTCAGAGCTCCTGGTTACAGATATAGAGGTCCCGGGTTCAATCCCTAGTGTGCTCTGTAATATAGTGGTCAGAACTCCTGGTTACAGACCTAAAGGTCCCGGGTTCAATCCCTAGTGTGCTCTGTAATATAGTGGTAAGAGTTCCTGGTTACAGATCTAAAGGTCCCGGATTAAATCCCTGGTGTTCTCTGTAATATAGTGGTCAGAACTCCTGGTTACAGACCTAAAGGTCCCGGGTTCAATCCCTGGTGTGCTCTGTAATATAGTGGTAAGAGTTCCTGGTTACAGCTCTAAAGGTCCCGGATTCAATCCCTGGTGTTCTCTGTAATATAGTGGTCAGAACTCCTGGTTACAGACCTAAAGGTCCCGGATTCAATCCCTGGTGTGCTCTGTAATATAGTGGTCAGAGCTCCTGGTTACAGATCTAAAGGTCCCGGGTTCAATCCCTAGTGTGCTCTGTAATATAGTGGTCAGAGCTCCTGGTTACAGATCTAAAGGTCCCGGGTTCAATCCCTAGTGTGCTCTGTAATATAGTGGTCAGAACTCCTGGTTACAGATATAGAGGTCTCGGGTTCAATCCCTGGTATTCTCTGTAATATAGTGGTCAGAGGTCCTGGCTACAAATACATAGTTCCCGGGTTCGATCCTAGCCAAAATAATTTTTCTGTATTCCGGAACGAAGCAAAACTCAGTCTAGTGAGGACAAATGAGGAGCTATTTAAATTGATAGGTAGCAGCTCTGGTCTAGAAAACTGAGTTTAACGTCCGAAAGGGTAACTGTGCTGACCAAATGACACCTTCTATTCGAAACTGTTGACACTATTATCTCTAGCAATGGTGGCCGCTCAGTCGGTATATCTTGCTTGCGGGCTTACACTCTTGAGGAGTATTATTTATTAATGGTAGCACTAAAAATAAATGATACGGTATTTTATCTTAAAATACACATCTACCAAAAACTCGTAAGGCTTGTGAAACGAAATAATAGGTCTATTCATTGTTGTAGAAACATTATACCGAATATCATAACTGAAATAATATAAAACCTACACTGTTTCTTACTTACTTAATCTATGACATTCGGAACTAGGAAATATGTTTCAGAAAAATTGAGAAGGGAAACATCTTTGTCCACCAAAGAGCGTAAGAATCAAATTTATTTTAAAGAGCTGAATTAAAAATTACATATATTTGCAATATCTCAGAAATTATTGGTATCATAAAAATATATTTCAGATAAAAGATTTAAATCTTTAATAGTACTACAACTTTACAATGATAAGATACTTCGTATCTCAAATTGTTGTGGAGAAATGATCAAAATTGGAAAATTTCCCTTATGTAAAGTACCTTTAAAGTCATTTTCATGAAAATTGCCATCTTGTTTATAACAATAAATTATGTCTAGATATACAAGTTAATCAAAATCTTTAGAGCGAATTTTGAGAAAATTGATTTTTCTCTTTTTACCCTTAAGTAAACTTCCTTAAATTTAGGGCTAGATATCTAATTCCAAAACCTCACAGGAGGACCTTATGAAAACCCAAATATCAAGATTTTGCCGAATCGCCTCAGAACGGCATTGAGAAAACAACTTTTAACAGTTATTTGAGTTAGCAAAACTGCTTTCATAAAAGTTGTGTGAACTGCAACAATCACTTTTGATGAAAATTATAATTACTAATAATAATATAAAGGGCTATTAATGTTTACTGCAAGAAAAACTTGTGTTTCCTTAAATGTACTTTGAATTGTGTTTTATTGAAAGATGAAAATATAAATCAAATTGGTTTTGATTAGCTCATGTGATTATGTGGAATTGGTAACCGAGATCAGGCCATGAACTCAGTACCACCATCACTAGTTATAATACTGGTTGCAGCTATCGATTAGCTTCTAATATGTTAGCTTTTTATAAATTACATCTGAAAACAGAAGCATAATGACAAAAATATAGAAAAAAAACAAATGACCAATTTTAAACCTCGACGTTTAATCTTGAAAATAATGTGTACGATTCAAAGGAATGTCTGAGATAAGAGTGGACAAGGTCTAACCAAGTTTCCTTTGCAGATATCCTGCCATCTTTCTAGAGCAAATTGATGGCCGCCCATTACACTGAGAGGGAAACTCTGCCTTCAACGATAAAAAGGAATATAAAAAGTTTTTTCTTTCGGATATTTTTCTGAAAACTTTGAAGTTGTTTATTTCGGTATTCACCAAAAAACCTCTCGCTTGGCTAGACCTGTATACTCGGTAGCAAAATAGTAGGGAACACTAGTAGATTAACTTTAGTTCCCGTTTTATTTTGGCACAAATTAGCCCCGTGGTGTAGTAGTTAGTGTACGTACCTGCAAGACTAGGGGTTATGGGTTTGATTCCCGGTTGATACCATGGGCATTTTCCCCGAAAGGGGATTCACACTGAAAATCACCAGCATTTGGTTGATTGGGCCTAAGTTAGGTTTGAGTGTTTCCACTGGTTCCACACTCTCATATTCACTTTCATCTCATATCATCTCATTTCTTAGGCACATGGAAAGAGCCTCCACGGAAAGGATGTACGATTAGTAAATTCGGTGTCCACTGTGTCACGGTACATTGGTATTGGCTAATCTTTCCACTACTGTCCTCTGGATCACATTAACATTGGTATTGGCTAATCTTTCCACTACTGTCCTCTGGGTCACGGTACATTGGTATTGGCTAATCTTTCCACTACTCTCCTCTGGGTCACGGTACATTGGTATTGGCTAATCTTTCCACTACTCTCCTCTGGGTCACGGTACATTGGTATTGGCTAATCTTTCCACTACTCTCCTCTGGGTCACGGTACATTGGTATTGGCTAATCTTTCCACTACTGTCCTCTGGGTCACGGTACATTGGTATTGGCTAATCTTTCCACTACTGTCTTATGGGTCACGGTACATTGGTATTGGCTAATCTTTCCACTACTGTCCTCTGGATCACGGTATAATGGTATTGGCTAATCTTTTCACTACTGTCCTCTGGGTTACGGTACATTGGTATTGGCTAATCTTTCCACTACTGTCCTCTGGGTCACGGTACATTGGTATTGGCTAATCTCTCAACTACTGTCCTCTGGGTAACGGTAGATTGGTATTGGCTAATCTCTCAACTACTGTCCTCTGGGTAACGGTACATTGGTATTGGCTAATCTTTCCACTACAGTCTTATGGGTCACGGTACATTGGTATTGGCTAATCTTTCAACTACTGTCCTCTGGGTCACGGTACATTGGTATTGGCTAATCTTTCCACTACTGTCCTCTGGGTCACGGTACATTGGTATTGGCTAATCTTTCCACTACTGTCCTCTGGGTCACGGTACATTGGTATTGGCTAATCTTTCCACTACTCTCCTCTGGGTCACGGTACATTGGTATTGGCTAATCTTTCCACTACTCTCCTCTGGGTCACGGTACATTGGTATTGGCTAATCTTTCCACTACTCTCCTCTGGGTCACGGTACATTGGTATTGGCTAATCTTTCCACTACTGTCCTCTGGGTCACGGTACATTGGTATTGGCTAATCTTTCCACTACTGTCTTATGGGTCACGGTACATTGGTATTGGCTAATCTTTCCACTACTGTCCTCTGGATCACGGTATAATGGTATTGGCTAATCTTTTCACTACTGTCGTCTGGGTTACGGTACATTGGTATTGGCTAATCTTTCCACTACTGTCCTCTGGGTCACGGTACATTGGTATTGGCTAATCTCTCAACTACTGTCCTCTGGGTAACGGTAGATTGGTATTGGCTAATCTCTCAACTACTGTCCTCTGGGTAACGGTACATTGGTATTGGCTAATCTTTCCACTACAGTCTTATGGGTCACGGTACATTGGTATTGGCTAATCTTTCAACTACTGTCCTCTGGGTCACGGTACATTGGTATTGGCTAATCTATCCACTACTGTCCTCTGGGTCACGGTACATTGGTATTGGCTAATCTTTCCACTACTGTCCTCTGGGTCACGGTACATTGGTATTGGCTAATCTTTCCACTACTGTCCTCTGGATCACGGTACATTGGTATTGGCTAATCTTTCCACTACTGTCCTCTGGGTCACGGTACATTGGTATTGGCTAATCTTTCCACTACTGTCCTCTGGGTCACGGTACATTGGTATTGGCTAATCTCTCAACTACTGTCCTCTGGGTCACGGTACATTGGTATTGGCTAATCTCTCAACTACTGTCCTCTGGGTAACGGTACATTGGTATTGGCTAATCTTTCCACTACAGTCTTATGGGTCACGGTACATTAATATTGGCTAATCTTTCCACTACTGTCCTCTGGGTCACGGTACATTGGTATTGGCTAATCTTTCCACTACTGTCTTATGGGTCACGGTACATTGGTATTGGCTAATCTTTCAACTACTGTCCTCTGGGTCACGGTACATTGGTATTGGCTAATCTTTCCATTAGTGTCCTATGGGTCACGGTACATTGGTATTGGCTAATCTTTCCACTACTGTCCTCTGGGTCACGGTACATTGGTATTGGCTAATCTTTCCACTACTGTCCTCTGGGTAACGGTACATTGGTATTGGCTAATCTCTCAACTACTGTCCTCTGGGTCACGGTCCATTGGTATTGGCTAATCTTTCCACTACTGTCTTAAGGGTCACGGTACATTGGTATTGGCTAATCTTTCCACTATTGTCCTCTGGGTCACGGTACATTGGTATTGGCTAAACGTTCCACTACTGTCCTCTGGGTCACGGTACATTGGTATTGGCTAATCATTCCACTACTGTTGTCTGGGTCACGGTACATTGGTATTGGCTAATCTTTCCACTACTGTCCTCTGGGTCACAGTACATTGGTATTGGCTAATCTTTCCACTACTGTCCTATGGGTCACGGTACATAAGTATTGGCTAATCTTTCCACTACTGTCCTCTGGGTAACGGTACATTGGTATTGGCTAATCTTTCAACTACTGTCCTCTGGGTCACGGTACATTGGTATTGGCTAATCTTTCCACTACTGTCTTATGGGTCACGGTACATTGGTATTGTCTAATCTTTCCACTAATCTCCTCTGGGTCACGGTACATTGGTATTGTCTAATCTTTCCACTACTCTCCTCTGGGTCACGGTACATTGGTATTGGCTAATCTTTCCACTACTGACCTCTGGGTCACGGTACATTGGTATTGGCTAATCCTTCCACTACTGTCCTCTGGGTCACGGTACATAGTTATTGGCTAATCTTTCCACTACTGTCCTCTGGGTCACGGTACATTGGTATTGGCTAATCTTTCCACTACTCTCCTCTGGGTCACGGTACATAGGTATTGGCTAATCTTTCCACTACTGTCCTCTGGGTCACGGTACATTGGTATTGGCTAATCTTTCCACTACTGTCTTATGGGTCACGGTACATTGGTATTGGCTAATCTTTCCACTACTGTCCTCGGGGTCATGGTACATTGGTATTGGCTAATCTTTCCACTACTGTCTTATGGGCCACGGTACATTGGTATTGGCTAATCTTTCCACTAATGTCATCTGGGTCAAGGTACATTGGTATTGGCTAATCTTTCCACTACTGTCTTATGGGTCACGGTACATTGGTATTGGCTAATCTCTCAACTACTGTCCTCTGGGTAACGGTACATTGGTATTGGCTAATCTTTCAACTACTGTCCTCTGGGTAATAGTACATTGGTATTGGCTAATATTTCCACTACTCTCCTCTGGGTCACGGTACATTGGTATTGTCTAATCTTTCCACTAATCTCCTCTGTGTCACGGTACATTGGTATTGGCTAATCTTTCAACTACTCTCCTCTGGGTCACGGTACATTGGTATTGGCTAATCTTTCCAATACTCTCCTCTGGGTCACGGTACATTGGTATTGGCCAATATTTCCACTACTCTCCTCTGGGTAACGGTACATTGGTATTGTCTAATATTTCCACTACTCTCCTCTGGGTCACGGTACATTGGTATTGGCTAATATTTCCACTACTTTCCTCTGGGTCACGGTATATTGGTATTGGCTAATCTTTCCAATACTGTCCTCTGGGTCACGGTACATTGGTATTGGCTAATATTTCCACTACTCTCCTCTGGGTCATGGTACATTGGTATTGGCTAATCTTTCCACTACTGTCCTCTGGGTCACGGTACATTGGTATTGGCTAATCTTTCCACTACTGTCCTCTGGCTCACGGTACATTGGTATTGTCTAATCTTTTCACTACTGTCCTCTGGGTGACGGTACATTGGTATTGGCTAATCTTTCCACTACTCTCCTCTGGGTCACGGTACATTGGTATTGGCTAATCTTTCCACTACTCTCCTCTGGGTCACGGTACATTGGTATTGGCTAATCTTTCCACTACTCTCCTCTGGGTCACGGTACATTGGTATTGGCTAATCTTTCCACTACTGTCCTCTGGGTCACGGTACATTGGTATTGGCTAATCTTTCCACTACTGTCTTATGGGTCACGGTACATTGGTATTGGCTAATCTTTCCACTACTGTCCTCTGGATCACGGTATAATGGTATTGGCTAATCTTTTCACTACTGTCCTCTGGGTTACGGTACATTGGTATTGGCTAATCTTTCCACTACTGTCCTCTGGGTCACGGTACATTGGTATTGGCTAATCTCTCAACTACTGTCTTCTGGGTAACGGTAGATTGGTATTGGCTAATCTCTCAACTACTGTCCTCTGGGTAACGGTACATTGGTATTGGCTAATCTTTCCACTACAGTCTTATGGGTCACGGTACATTGGTATTGGTTAATCTTTCAACTACTGTCCTCTGGGTCACGGTACATTGGTATTGGCTAATCTTTCCACTACTGTCCTCTGGGTCACGGTACATTGGTATTGGCTAATCTTTCCACTACTGTCCTCTGGGTCACGGTACATTGGTATTGGCTAATCTTTCCACTACTGTCCTCTGGATCACGGTACATTGGTATTGGCTAATCTTTCCACTACTGTCCTCTGGGTCACGGTACATTGGTATTGGCTAATCTTTCCACTACTGTCCTCTGGGTCACGGTACATTGGATATTGGGCTAATCTCTTCAACTACTGTCCTCTGGGTCACGGTACATTGGTATTGGCTAATCTTTCCACTACTGTCCTCTGGGTCACGGTACATTGGTATTGGCTAATCTTTCCACTACTGTCCTCTGGCTCACGGTACATTGGTATTGTCTAATCTTTTCACTACTGTCCTCTGGGTGACGGTACATTGGTATTGGCTAATCTTTCCACTACTCTCCTCTGGGTCACGGTACATTGGTATTGGCTAATCTTTCCACTACTCTCCTCTGGGTCACGGTACATTGGTATTGGCTAATCTTTCCACTACTCTCCTCTGGGTCACGGTACATTGGTATTGGCTAATCTTTCCACTACTGTCCTCTGGGTCACGGTACATTGGTATTGGCTAATCTTTCCACTACTGTCTTATGGGTCACGGTACATTGGTATTGGCTAATCTTTCACTACTGTCCTCTGGATCACGGTATATGGTATTGGCTAATCTTTTCACTACTGTCCTCTGGGTTACGGTACATTGGTATTGGCTAATCTTTCACTACTGTCCTCTGGGTCACGGTACATTGGTATTGGCTAATCTCTCAACTACTGTCTTCTGGGTAACGGTAGATTGGTATTGGCTAATCTCTCAACTACTGTCCTCTGGGTAACGGTACATTGGTATTGGCTAATCTTTCCACTACAGTCTTATGGGTCACGGTACATTGGTATTGGTTAATCTTTCAACTACTGTCCTCTGGGTCACGGTACATTGGTATTGGCTAATCTTTCCACTACTGTCCTCTGGGTCACGGTACATTGGTATTGGCTAATCTTTCCACTACTGTCCTCTGGGTCACGGTACATTGGTATTGTCTAATCTTTTCACTACTGTTCTTGGGTCACGGTACATTGGTATTGGCTAATCTATTCCACTACTGTTGTCTGGGTCACGGTACATTGGTATTGGCTAATCTTTCCACTACTGTCCTTGGGTCACGGTACATTAGTATTGGCTAATCTTTCCACTACTGTCCTATGGTAACGGTACATTGTATTGGCTAATCTTTCACTACTGTCCTCTGGTACGGTACATTGGTATTGGCTAATCTTTCACTACTGCTCTTGGGTCACGGTACATTGGTATTGCTTAATCTTTCCACTACTGTCTTATGGGTCACGGTACATTGGTATTGTCTAATCTTTCCACTACTCTCCTCTGGGTCACGGTACATTGGTATTGTCTAATCTTTCCACTACTCTCTCTGGGTCACGGTACATTGGTATTGGCTAATCTTTCCACTACTGACCTCTGGGTCACGGTACATTGTATTGGCTAATCTTCCACTACTGTCCTCTGGGTCACGGTACATAGTTATTGGCTAATCTTTCCACTACTGTCCTCTGGGTCACGGTACATTGGTATTGGCTAATCTTTCCACTACTCTCCTCTGGGTCACGGTACATAGGTATTGGCTAATCTTTCCACTACTGTCTCTGGGTCACGGTACATTGGTATTGGCTAATCTTTCCACTACTGTCTTATGGGTCACGGTACATTGGTATTGGCTAATCTTTCCATACTGTCCTCTGGGTCATGGTACTTGGTATTGGCTAATCTTTCCACTACTGTCTTTGGGCCACGGTACATTGGTATGGCTAATCTTTCCACTAATGTCCTCGGGTCAAGGTACATTGGTATTGGCTAATCTTTCCACTACTGTCTTGGGTCACGGTACATTGGTATTGGCTAATCTCTCAACTACTGTCTCTGGGTAACGGTACATTGGTATGGCTATCTTTCAACTACTGTCCTCTGGGTATGTACATTGTATGGCTAATTTTCCACTACTTCTCTGGTCACGGTACATTGTATTGTCTATCTTTCACTAATCTCCTCTGTGTCACGGACATTGGTATTGGCTAATCTTTCACTACTTCCTCTGGTCACGTACATTGGTATTGCTAATCTTTCCAATACTCCCTCTGGGTCACGGTACTTGGTATTGCCAATTTTCCACTACTTCCTCTGGGTAACGGTACATGGTATTGCTAATTTTCCACTACTTCCTCTGGGTCACGGTACATTGGTATTGGCTATTTTCCATACTTTCTTGGTCACGGTATATTGGTATGGCTAATCTTTCATACTGTCCTCTGGTACGGTACATGGTATTGGCTAATTTTCACTACTTCCTCTGGTCAGGTAATTGGTATTGGCTAATCTTTCACTACTGTCCTCTGGGTACGGTAATTGGTATTGCTAATCTTTCACTACTGTCTTGGCTACGGTACATTGGTATGTCTAATCTTTCACTACTGTCCTTGGGTCACGGTACATTGGTATTGGCTAATCTTTCCACTACTGTCTCTGGGTCCGGTACATTGTATGGTAATCTTTCAAACTGTCCTCTGGGTCACGGTACATTAGTATTGGTAATCTTTCCATACTGTCCTTGGGTCACGGTACATGGTATGGTAATCTTCCAACTGTCCTTGGGTCACGGTACATTGGTATTGGTAATCTTTCATACTGTCTCTGGGTCACGGTACTGGTATTGGTAATCTTTCAACTGTCTCTGGGTCAGGTACATTGGTATTGCTAATCTTTCCACTACTGTCTATGGGCACGGTACATAGGTATTGGCTAATCTTCACACTGTCTTGGTCACGGTACATTGTATTGGTAATCTTTCAATACCGTCCTTGGTAAGGTACATGGTATTGGCTAATCTTTCAACTACTGTCTCTGGGTCACGGTACATGGTATTGGCTAATCTTTCATACTGTCTTATGGGTCACGGTAATTGTATTGTCTATCTTTCCACTACTCTCCTTGGTACGGTACATTGGTATTGCTAATCTTTCCACTCTGTCTTTGGGTCACGTACATTGGTATTGGCTATCTTTCACTACTGTCCTCTGGTCACGGTATATTGTATTGGCTAATCTTTCCACTATGTCTTGGGTCACGGTACATTGTATTGTTATCTTTCACTATTCTTGGGTCACGGTACATTGTATTGGCTATCTTTCCACTACTTCCTCTGGGTCATGGTACAGGTATTGCTAATCTTTCCACTACTGTCTTTGGGCCACGGTACATTGGTATTGGCTAATCTTTCATATGTCCTCTGGGTCAAGGTACATTGGTATTGGTAATCTTTCCACTACTGTCTTGGGTCGGTAATTGGTATTAGCTAATCATCATACTGTCTTGGTAACGTACATTGGTTGGTATCTTTCACTACTGTCTATGGGTCAGGTACATTGTATTGGCTAATCTTTATACTGTCTTGTTCACGGTACTTGGTATTGGCTAATCTTTCAACTATGTCTTGGCCGTAATTGGTATGGCTAATCTTTACACTCTCTGGTAGTACATTGTATGGCTATTTTCAATATCTCCTTGGTCAGTCATGGTATGCAATTTTCACTATCTTGTCAGGTTTGTATTGCTAATTTTCATACTTCCGGTGTAATTGGTAGTAATCTTCATACTTCTTGGTCACGGTACATTGGTATGGCAATTTTCACTATTCTTGGTACGGTAATTGTATTGCTAATTTTCTACTTCTGGTAGGTATGGTGGCTAATTTTCATACTTCTGGTCACGTAATTGTATTGGTATTTTCATACTGTTTGGACGGTACATTGTATTGGTATTTTCACTATTCTTGGGAGTAATGTTTGGTATCTTTCACACTGTCCTTGGTCGTACATTGTATTGGTATTCCATACTGTTTGTCAGGTACTTGGTATGCTTCTTCAATGCCTGGTCCGTACATTATGGTATCTTTCACTATGTCTTTGGGTACGGTAATGGTTGTAACTTCCAATGTTCTGGGTCACGGTAATTTATGGTATCTTCATCTGTAGGTGAATGTATTGTAATCTTCCACTTCTGGGTCGGTACATGTATGTAATCTTCTATGTCTTGGGTCAGTATTGGTATTGTAATCTTCAACACTGTCTGTCAGTACATTGTATGGCTACTTCCTCTGTTTAGGGCACGGTATGGTATTGCATTTTCCATTCCTCTGGTCGGTACTTGGTTGTATTTTCATACCCCTCTGGTAGGTCTGTATGCATATTTCATACTCCCTGGTCCGTATTGATGGCTAATCTTTCCATAGTTGGTCGGTACATTGTATTGTATTTCCACTACTCTCTTGGTACGTATTGGTATTGGATCTTCATACTGTCTTGGTAGTACATGATGGCAATCTTCTCTGTCTCGTCACGGTATGGTATGCTAATCTTCATACTGTTGGTCCGTCATTGGTATGGTATTTTCACTACTTCTCTGGTCAGTACATAGTTTGTACTTCCATAGCTTGGGTAGGTAATTGTTTGGTATTTTTACTTCTGGCACGGACTGTATGTATCTTTCATGTCTTGGTCAGGTATTGGTATTGTATCTTTCACTACTGTCTTGGTCCGGTCATTGGTATTGTATCTTACTTCTCTGGGTACGGTACTGGTATGGCTAATCTTTCTACTGTCTTGGGTACGTACATGTATTGCTATCTCAACTACTGTCTTGGTCACGGTACATTGTATGGTACTCACTACTGTCTAGGTCACGGTACATGGTTGTAATTTCACTACTTCTTGGTCACGTAATTGGTTGGTAATCTTTCCACTTTGACACGTCATGTTGCATTCATACTCCTCTGGTCGGTACTGGTATGGCTAATCTTCACTACGTTATGGTCGGTACATTGTATGTATCTTTTTACGTCTCTGGACGTAATGGTATTGCTAATCTTTCCACTACTGTCTTATGGGTCACGGTACATTGTATTGGCTAATCTTTCCACTACTCTCCTCTGGTCACGGTACATTGGTATTGGCTAATTTTCCACTACTGTTGGGTCACGGTACATTGTATTGGCTAATCTTCCACTACTGTCCTTGGGTCACGGTACATTGGTATTGGCTAATCTTTCCACTACTTCCTCTGGGTCACGGTACATTGGTATTGCTAATCTTTCCACTACTGTCTTGGGTCACGGACATTGGTATTGGCTAATCTTTCCACTACTGTCTTGGTCACGGTAATTGGTATTGGCTAATCTTTCCACTACTGTCCTCTGGTCACGGTACATTGGTATTGGCTAATCTTTCCACTACTGTCTATGGGTCACGGTACATTGGTATTGTAATCTTCCATACTGTCTTGGGTCACGTACATTGGTATTGGTAATCTTTCCACTGTCTCTCTGGGTCACGGTACATTGGTATTGGCTAATCTTTCCAATATCTCCTCTGGGTACGGTACATTGTATTGGCTAATCTTTCCATATGTCCTTGGTCACGGTAATTGGTATTGGCTAATCTTTCACTACTGTCTTTGGGTCACGGTACATTGGTATTGGCTAATTTTCCACTACTGTCCTCTGGGTCACGGTACATGGTATTGGCTAATCTTTCCACTACTTCTCTGGGTCACGGTACATTGGTATTGGCTAATCTTTCCACTACTTCCTCTGGGTCACGGTACATTGGTATTGGCTAATCTTTCCACTACTGTCCTCTGTCACGGTACATTGGTATTGGCTAATCTTTCCACTACTGTCTTATGGGTCACGGTACATTGGTATTGGCTAATCATTTCCACTACTGTCCTCTGGTCACGGTAAATGGTATTGGTAATCTTTCATACTGTCCTCTGGGTCACGGTACATTGGTATTGGCTAATCTTTCCACTATGTCCTTGGGTCACGGTACATTGGTATTGGCTAATTTCCACTACTGTTCTGGGTCACGGTAATTGGTATTGGCTAATCTTCACTACTGTTCTTGGGTACGGTACATTGGTATTGCTAATCTTTCCACTACGTCTCTGGGTCACGGTACATTGGTATTGGTAATCTTTCAACTACTGTCCTCTGGGTCACGGTACATTGGTATTGGCTAATCTTTCCACTACTGTCTTGGGTCACGGTACATTGGTATTGCTAATCTTTCCACTACTGTCCTCTGGGTCACGGTACATTGGTATTGGCTAATCTTTCCACTACTGTCCTCTGGTCACGGTACATTGGTATTGGCTAATCTTTCCACTACTGTCCTCTGGGTCACGGTACATTGGTATTGGCTAATCTTTCCACTACTGTCCTCTGGGTCACGGTACATTGGTATTGGCTAATTCTCACTACTGTCCTATGGGTCACGGTACATAAGTATTGGCTAATCTTTCCACTACTGTCTCTGAGTCACGGTACATTGGTATTGGCTAATCTTTCACTACTGTCCTCTGGGTCACGGTACATTGGTATTGGCTAATCTTTCCACTACTGTCTTGGGTCACGGTACATTGGTATTGGCTAATCTTTCCACTACTTCTTAGGGTCACGGTACATTGGTATTGGCTAATCTTTCCACTACTTCCTCTGGGTCACGGTACATTGGTATTGGCTAATCTTTCCACTACTGTCCTCTGGGTCACGGTACATTGGTATTGGCTAATCTTTCCACTACTGTCTCTGGGTCACGGTACATTGGTATTGGCTAATCTTTCCACTACTTCCTCTGGGTCACGGTACATTGTATTGGCTAATCTTTCCACTACTGTCTTGGTCACGGTACATTGGTATTGCTAATCTTTCCACTACTTCCTCTGGGTCACGGTACATTGGTATTGGCTAATCTTTCCACTACTGTCTTGGGTCACGGTAATTGGTATTGGCTAATCTTTCACTACTGTCCTCTGGTCGGTACATTGGTATTGGCTAATCTTTCACTACTAGTCTATGGGTCACGGTACATTGTATTGGCTAATCTTTCACTATGTCTGGGTCACGGTACATTGGTATTGGCTAATCTTTCAACTACTGTCCTTGGGTCACGGTACATTGTATTGGCTAATCTTTCCACTACTGTCTTGGGTCACGGTACATTGGTATTGGCTAATCTTTCACTACTGTCCTCTGGGTCACGGTACATTGGTATGGCTAATCTTTCCATACTGTCCTCTGGGTCACGGTACATTGGTATTGGCTAATCTTTCCATACTGTCCTCTGGTCACGGTACATTGGTATTGGCTAATCTTTCACTACTGTCCTCTGGGTCACGGTACATTGGTATTGGCTAATCTTTCCACTACTGTCTTGGGTCACGGTACATTGGTATTGGCTAATCTTTCACTACTGTCCTCTGGGTCACGGTACATTGGTATTGGCTAATCTTTCCACTACTTCTCTGGGTCACGGTACATTGGTATTGCTAATCTTTCCACTACTTCTTGGGTCACGGTACATTGGTATTGGCTAATCTTTCCACTACTGTCCTCTGGGTCACGGTACATTGGTATTGGCTAATTTTCCACTACTGTCCTTGGGTCACGGTACATTGGTATTGGCTAATCTTCCACTACTTCCTCTGGGTCACGGTACATGTATTGGCTAATCTTTCCACTACTGTCCTTGGGTCACGGTACATTGGTATTGGCTAATCTTTCCACTACTTCCTCTGGGTCACGGTACATTGGTATTGGCTAATCTTTCCACTACTGTCCTCTGGGTCACGGTACATTGGTATTGGCTAATCTTTCCACTACTGTCTTTGGGTCACGGTACATTGGTATTGCTAATCTTTCCACTACTGTCTCTGGGGTCAGGTACATTGGTATTGGCTAATCTTTCCACTACTGTCTCTGGGCACGGTACATTGGTATTGGCTAATCTTTCCACTATGTCCTTGGTCACGGTACATTGGTATTGGCTAATCTTTCCACTACTGTCTTGGGTCACGGTACATTGGTATTGGCTAATCTTTCACTACTGTCTTGGGTAACGGTACATGGTATTGGCTAATCTTTCACTACTGTCCTCTGGGTACGTACATTGGTATTGGCTAATTTTCCACTACTCCTCTGGGTCACGGTACATTGGTATTCTAATCTTTCCACTATTCCTCTGGGTCACGGTACATTGGTATTGGCTAATCTTTCACTACTGTCTATGGTCACGGTACATTGGTATTGGCTAATCTTTCCATACTCTCCTCTGGGTCACGGTACATTGGTATTGGCTAATTTTCCACTACTGTCCTCTGGGTACGGTACATTGGTATTGGCTAATCTTTCACTACTTCCTCTGGGTCACGGTACATTGGTATTGGCTAATCTTTCCACTACTGTCTTAGGGTCACGGTAATTGGTATTGGCTAATCTTTCCATACTGTCCTCTGGGTCACGGTACATTGGTATTGGCTAATCTTTCCACTACTGTCCTTGGGTCAGGTACATTGGTATTGCTAATCTTTCCACTACTGTCTTGGTCACGGTACATTGGTATTGGCTAATCTTCACTACTGTCCTCTGGTCACGGTACATTGGTATTGGCTAATCTTTCACTACTGTCTTGGGTCACGGTACATTGGTATTGGCTAATCTTTCCACTACTGTCCTCTGGGTCACGGTACATTGTATTGGCTAATCTTTCCAACTGTCTTGGTCACGGTACATTGTATTGGTAATCTTTCACTACTGTCTCTGGGTCACGGTACATGGTATTGGTAATCTTTCACACTGTCTTATGGGTCACGGTACATTGGTATTGGTAATCTTTCCACTACTGTCCTCTGGGTCACGGTACATGGTATTGGTAATCTTTCCACTACTGTCTCTGGGTCATGGTACATTGTATTGGCTAACTTTCCACTACTGTCTTGGGCACGGTACATTGGTATTGGCTAATCTTTCACACTGTCCTCTGGGTCACGGTACATTGGTATTGGCTAATCTTTCACTACGTCCTCTGGGTAGGTACATTGGTATTGGCTAATCTTTCACTACTGTCCTCTGGGTCACGGTACATTGGTATTGGCTAATCTTTCACTACTGTCTTTGGGTCACGGTACATTGGTATTGTCTAATCTTTCCACTACTTCCTCTGGGTCACGGTACATTGGTATTGGCTAATCTTTCCACTACTGTCTATGGGTCACGGTACATTGGTATTGGCTAATCTTTCCACTACTGTCTTTGGGTCACGGTAATTGGTATTGGCTAATCTTTCCACTACTGTCTTGGGTCACGGTACATTGGTATTGGTAATCTTTCCACTACTTCTCTGGGTCACGGTACATTGGTATTGGCTAATCTTTCCACTACTGTCCTTGGGTCATGGTACATTGGTATTGGCTAATCTTTCCACTACTGTCTTATGGGCACGGTACATGGTATTGGCTAATCTTTCCACTATGTCCTCTGGGTCAGGTACATTGGTATTGGCTAATCTTTCCATACTGTCTTATGGGTCACGGTACATTGGTATTGCTAATCTTCACTACTGTCCTCTGGGTCGGTTTTTTTTTTTTTTTTTTTTTTTTTTTTTTTTTTTTTTTTTTTTTTTTTTTTTTTTTTTTTTTTTTTTTTTTTTTTTTTTTTTTTTTTTTTTTTTTTTTTTTTTTTTTTTTTTTTTTTTTTTTTTTTTTTTTTTTTTTTTTTTTTTTTTTTTTTTTTTTTTTTTTTTTTTTTTTTTTTTTTTTTTTTTTTTTTTTTTTTTTTTTTTTTTTTTTTTTTTTTTTTTTTTTTTTTTTTTTTTTTTTTTTTTTTTTTTTTTTTTTTTTTTTTTTTTTTTTTTTTTTTTTTTTTTTTTTTTTTTTTTTTTTTTTTTTTTTTTTTTTTTTTTTTTTTTTTTTTTTTTTTTTTTTTTTTTTTTTTTTTTTTTTTTTTTTTTTTTTTTTTTTTTTTTTTTTTTTTTTTTTTTTTTTTTTTTTTTTTTTTTTTTTTTTTTTTTTTTTTTTTTTTTTTTTTTTTTTTTTTTTTTTTTTTTTTTTTTTTTTTTTTTTTTTTTTTTTTTTTTTTTTTTTTTTTTTTTTTTTTTTTTTTTTTTTTTTTTTTTTTTTTTTTTTTTTTTTTTTTTTTTTTTTTTTTTTTTTTTTTTTTTTTTTTTTTTTTTTTTTTTTTTTTTTTTTTTTTTTTTTTTTTTTTTTTTTTTTTTTTTTTTTTTTTTTTTTTTTTTTTTTTTTTTTTTTTTTTTTTTTTTTTTTTTTTTTTTTTTTTTTTTTTTTTTTTTTTTTTTTTTTTTTACGGTACATTGGTATTGGCTAATCTTTCCACTACTGTCCTTTGGTCACGGTATTGGTATTGGCTAATCTTTCCACTACTGTCCTCTGGGTCACGGTACATTGGTATTGGCTAATCTTTCCACTACTGTCCTCTGGGTCACGGTACATTGGTATTGGCTAATCTTTCCACTACTGTCTTATGGGTCACGGTACATTGGTATTGGCTAATCTTTCCACTACTGTCCTCTGGGTCACGGTACATTGGTATTGGCTAATCTTTCCACTACTGTCCTCTGGGTCACGGTACATTGGTATTGGCTAATCTTTCCACTACTTCTTGGTCACGGTACATGGTATTGGTAATCTTCCACTACTGTCTCTGGGTCACGGTACATTGGTATTGGCTAATCTTTCCACTACTTCTATGGGTCACGGTACATTGGTATTGCTAATCTTCAACTATCCTCTGGGTCACGGTACTTGGTATTGGTAATCTTTCACTACTGTCCTCTGGGTCACGTACATTGGTATTGGCTAATCTTTCAACTACTGTCCTCTGGTCACGGTACATTGGTATTGGCTAATCTTTCCACTACTGTCCTTGGGTCACGGTACATTGGTATTGGTAATCTTTCACTACTGTCTATGGGTCACGGTACATTGGTATTGGCTAATCTTTCACTACTGTCCTTGGTCACGGTACATTGTATTGGCTAATCTTTCCATACTGTCCTCTGGGTCACGGTAATTGGTATTGGCTAATCTTTCCACTACTGTCCTTGGGTCACGGTACATTGGTATTGGTAATTTTCCACTACTGTCTTTGGGTCACGGTACATTGGTATTGGCTAATCTTTCCACTACTGTCTCTGGGTCAGGTACATTGGTATTGGCTAATCATCACTACTTCTCTGGTCACGGTCATTGGTATTGCTATCTTCCACTACTGTCTTGGGTCACGGTACATTGGTATTGGCTAATCTTTCCACTACTGTCCTCTGGGTCACGGTACATTGGTATTGGCTATCTTTCCACTACGTCTTGGGTCACGGTACATTGGTATTGGCTAATCTTTCCACTACTGTCCTCTGGGTCAGGTACATTGGTATTGGCTATCTTTCATACTGTCTATGGGTAGGTACATGGTATTGGCTAATCTTTCACTACTGTCCTCTGGGTCAAGTACATGGTATTGGCTAATCTTTCACTACTGTCTCTGGTCACGGTACATTGGTATTGGCTAATCTTCCACTACTGTCTCTGGGTCACGGTACATTGGTATTGCTAATCTTTCCAAACTGTCTTGGGTCACGTACATTGGTATTGGCTAATCTTTCCACTACTGTCCTCTGGGTCACGGTACATTGGTATTGGCTAATCTTTCCATACTTCCTCTGGGTCACGGTACATTGGTATTGGCTAATTTTCCACTACTGTCTTATGGGTCACGGTACATTGGTATTGGCTAATCTTTCACTACTTCCTTGGGTCACGGTACATTGGTATTGGCTAATCTTTCCACTACTGTCCTCTGGGTCACGGTCATTGGTATTGGCTAATCTTTCCACTATGTCTTATGGGTCACGACGTATAGGCTAATATTTCATAACGTCTCTGTCACGGTTCATTTGTTAATTGGCAATCTTCATTGTCTGCTTACTGTAGGAAATTTATTGCGTCTTATATCTCTAGACCATGCTCCTTGGGTCAGAGGTTACATTTTTATGGTTAATATTTACAAATTTCTTAATAAAAAACACTAATTGGATTGTAACTTTTTTGTCCAACTACTGATCTCGTTAAACACATTGTTGTTACAGGTACTTAATTGAGTATGCTTGCACCCCAGCTACCGGTCTGTGGGTCAGTATCATTATTATATGATTATATTTTAAATATAGTCAATGGGTAAGTACAAATTAACATGTTTTTAAATAAACTTTATTTTGTTTTAGTTAAAATTAGGGTTGGCTTAATCTTTCCTCAAAATATGTTTCATGATCACGGTATTTAATGGTAATTTTTTATGTTTCATGCTTCATAAAATACAAGGTATGATAAGTCTTTAAGCAACGACCCTCTAGTGTCATATTTATTGGATAATTTAACAGGCACAAGCAGTCTAAATGTTGTAACACGTTGTTCCTCTGAGTGTACGTGGGGTTGGTGAGAGGTCTGAGTGGTGTAACATGTTGGTGAGAGGTATGAATGTTGTAACATGTTGTTCCTCTGAGTGTACGTGGTGTTGGTGGACAGTCTGAATGTTGTAACATGTTGTTCCTCTGAGTGAACGTGGTGTTGGTGGACAGTCTGAATGTTGTAACATGTTGTTCCTCTGAGTGAACATGGTGTTGGTGGACAGTCTGAATGTTATAACATGTTGTTCCTCTGAGTGAACATGGTGTTGGTGGACAGTCTGAATGTTTATAACATGTTGTTCCTCTGAGTGAACATGGTGTTGGTGGACAGTCTGAATGTTATAACATGTTGTTCCTCTGATCTGACGTGGTGTTGGTGGACAGTCTGAATGTTATAACATGTGGTTCCACTGAGTGAACATGGTGTTGGTGGACAGTCTGAATGTTGTAACATGTTGTTCCTCTGAGTGAACAAGGTGTTGGTGGACAGTCTGAATGCTATAACATTCTGTTCCTCTGAGTGACATGATGTTGGTGGACAGTCTGAATGTTATAACATGTTGTTCCCTGAGTGAACATGGTGTTGGTGGACATTCTGAATGTGTATAACATATTGTTTCTCTGAGTGGGCGTGGTGTTGGTTGACAGTCTGAATGTTATAACATGTTGTTCCTCTGAGTGAACGTGGTGTTGGTCGACAGTCTGAATGTTATAACATGTTGTTCCTCTGAGTGAACATGGTGTTGGTGGACAGTCTGAATGTTGTAACATGTTGTTCCTCTGAGTGAACATGGTGTTGTTGGACAGTCTGAATGTATAACATTCTGTTCCTCTGAGTGGACATGGTGTTGGTGGACAGTCTGAATGTTAACATGTTGTTCCTCTGAGTGAACGTGGTGTTGGTGGCATTCTGAATGTTATAACATTTGTTTCTCTGATGACTGTGTTGGTCGACAGTCGATGTATAACAGTTGTTTTCTGATGTACGTGGTGTTGGTGGACAGTCTGAATGTTATAACATTTTGTTCCTCTGATCTGACGTGGTGTTGGTGGACAGTCTGAATGCTATAACATTTGTTCTTCTGAGTGGACGTGGTGTTGGTGGACAGTCTGAATGTTGTAACATGTTGTTCCTCTGAGTGAACGTGGTGTTGATGGACAGTCTGAATGCTATAACATTCTGTTCCTCTGAGTGGAGTGGTGTTGGTGGACAGTCTGAATGTTATAACATGTTGTTCCTCTGAGTGAACGTGTGTTTGGTGGACATTTTGAATGTTATAACATATTGTTCTCCTGAGTGGAACGTGGTGTTGGTTGACAGTCTGAATGTTATAACATGTTGTTCCTCTGAGTGAACGTGGTGTTGGTGGACAGTCTGAATGTTATAACATGTTGTTCCTTGAGTGAACGTGGTGTTGGTGGACATCTGAATGTATAACATATTGTTTCTCTGAGTGGACGTGTGTTTGGTCGACAGTCTGAATGTTATAACATGTTGTTCCTCTGAGTGAACGTGGTGTTGGTGGACAGTCTGAATGTTATAACATGTTGTTCCTCTGAGTGAACATGGTGTTGGTGGACAGTCTGAATGTTATAACATGTTGTTCCTCTGAGTGAACATGGTGTTGGTGGACAGTCTGAATGCTATAACATTCTGTTCTTCTGAGTGGACGTGGTGTTGGTGGACAGTCGAATGTTGTAACATTTGTTCCTCTGAGAACGTGGTGTTGATGACATCTGAATGTTATATATGTTGTTCCTCTGAGCGAACATGGTGTTGGTGGACAGTCTGAATGTGATAACATGTTGTTCCTCTGAGTGGACGTGGTGTTGGTGGACAGTCTGAATGTTATAATATGTTGTTCCTCTGAGTGGACGTGGTGTTGGTGGACAGTCTGAATGTTATAACATGTTGTTCCTATGAGTGAACATGGTGTTGGTGGACAGTCTGAATGTTGTAACATGTTGTTCCTTTGAGTGGACGTGGTGTTGGTGGACAGTCTGAATGTGATAACATGTTGTTCCTCTGAGTGACGTGGTGTTGGTGACAGTCTGAATGTTGTAACATGTTGTTCCTCTGAGTGGACGTGGTGTTGGTGGACAGTCTGAATGTGATAACATGTTGTTCCTCTGAGTGAACATGGTGTTGGTGGACAGTCTGAATGTGATAAATGTGTTCCTCTGAGTGAACGTGGTGTTGGTGGACAGTCTGAATGTGATAACATGTTGTTCCTCTGAGTGGAACATGGTGTTGGTGGACAGTCTGAATGTTATAACATGTTGTTCCTCTGAGTGAACACGTGTGGTCGTTCGTTAGGAGAGGAGTGCGACCAAGGGTCCATAAACCTCGCTGTCACATGACTCATAGTTGGACACACTACTGCAGAATAGGACGCTCTGTTCCATTGCCAAAAATATACGTCTCGAGGTTTATTCAAACTTTTATTGAGCTGATATTTTTATTTCTGATAGTTCCTTGAATGTTAAAGAGTAGTTTATGTTATTCAATTTTTTTTATTAGAATGCTATTTATAAACTAAGAATGATGGTGATCAACGTATTTTTTGAAGTTTCAACGAACTCATCGTATTAGTATAGACATACATTTAATAAAACGATTTCCTGTAATTAAAATGACTGAAACGATATCAACAAATGAACACACATTTTAAAGATTAGGGACTCAGGATGACGGGCAAAATATAAACTTTTATTTGTGCATGATTGTGTATTGACAAATAAAATATTTATTTTTCTATTTATCTTTTGCTAATAAATCAAACAGATTGTTCAAGCCCCCATAGAAATTGTACAAGGTACGATAGACATAGAGATCTGGAAGAGGGATCATTTCAAAGTTATCGTCGCATTGAGAAGGGTAAATATATACGTTTTGTTTTAAATTAGAACAAAAAGCTCAAAATATATCTAAAGTTTATAGCTTTTAGTAAACTTTTAACTAACAATTTTAATAAGGCCTCAATAAATTAAATGTGAATGCATTTTTTGCATGATAATATGCAGTCATCCAGCATCCACAATGATCCACGAGATGGTTTTAATTTCTTTGACCCAATGAAAAGGAAAATGTTCCAATATAGAGCATTCTCTACTAAGACTATTTATAAATATTACAACTTCTCTTCACGCAAAAATAAACACATTAATTGTTTATGTTAGGAAAATATAAAATAGAATTATCTGTCTGAACCTGCCAAGAAAATAAAAACATTTGTATCCTAACTTATTAAGAGTTATTTATTTTAATTTTATATTTAAGTGAATATGAATTAATCAAAATCTACCTTGAGGGCTGCATGGTCTAAGGCGTCACTCTCGCAATAGACCACGCTGCTGAGGATGTGGAGATCGAGGTCCAAATCCCGGTCGGGTGTACTTAGGGTGGTTTTTACTAACGGGATTTCCACTCTTTATCCACGCAAATGTAGGTGCACTTCATATAAATTCAACCTTACTCATCACTAACACATTAGCACAAGTAGTATAACTAGAATGGGTAGTTAAATGCGTTGACCAATTAATCAAAATCGTTCAAGTATATATTTTTTTCAAAAAATGTATATTTTATTTCTTATACTCGCTATTTTGAAATCATAAGTTGCTATATTTATATTTATAGGGAATTTGTTGGGTATAAACATTTATATTAATTAAATACCTCAACTATATTTTTAAAATATATTTATATTTGAAATTGTACTAAAAGTTTTCTAACAGTCTCTGAGAAATATATTTGTTCTAGTAATCTTATGTGTTCATATTTATTTGCCACCATTATATGAGATAAAAAATATGTAATCTAGCAATCCCGCATGGCGTTGCCCGTGACCCACTGTGGTATAAGAATTATATAAGCCCCCCTGCCCTCCGTGGTGCCCGTATCTCTGAAACATAATTCTAAAACAGAAAGTATTTTCTTCAAAAATTTGTTAAAAATAGCCTAATTAAAAAGATATTGAAAAGTTTTAAAATCCTGTTTCGATCCCTTTCGTCCACCTGTGTTACAAATTTCAGATCTCTGCGTGCCGTAGATTTGGCTGGGCATCGCACACAATCAAACAAACACACAGACAAACACTTCCTTTTATTATAATATATTGATGATAACATTCAAAAATAACTGTTATAATAAATCTAGGTGGTTTCAAAGCGCACCGGCAGACACGTGTCTTGTCACAAACCACTTTACGTACTAAAGAACACATTATATTACTTTGGTGTTTAAATCTAGAGATATAGTAAGTATACATTTACAGAGACTGTCTCCTTTATATGCATGGATTCATTAAATTATTCATTTCAAATTTAACATACTGATTAATTAGATATCTTTCTGTAACCTGGCTAAGTATAAAATAAGGTGTTGCCTTGGCTTCTGCAAAATTAGTAAAGACATTTAAATGGAATTTTTAAAAACTCTCTCTAATAATTTAATAGTCGAAACTAGACATATGGGCATGTGTAAACAACCTTTCTTAGTCGGTGACCTGGTGGTCCAGGGGTAAGGTGCCAGACTTATGTGTGGGGGTCCGGGGTTCAATCCTCGGTCCAGCATGGGTTTATCTGATTACCAAACCCTTCCTTCACCTCTGACAAGACGTGTATTAATCACAACTTGTGAATATGGGGAATGCCAGCCTTCCACCGTGGTTCGGAACCACGTTAAACTGTAGCTCCTCATTTCATCTCACAATCACCCTACCATTACACATTAGCGTAAGTGGTGTAAACCGAATGGGTAGTAAGACGCGGTGCTATAATATAATATAATAATAATAAATAATAATAATATAATAATAAAATAATTTTTTTATTCTGATGGATAGACGTAGTTTTATTTATGTTTGAAGCCAGTGGGATATGAATTTACACTACTATGACGTGATCATATCCGCTATTAATTAAATATCTCGTTACTTTATTCCCTTTTAATAGCTGGGGGCGGAGTTCCCCCGTGTATGCATATCCTAAACACTCGCTCATTCCACCTTTCCACGTACGAGCCGTGTGCCACTTGGGTGGCAGAGGAAACTCTATAACAAATGTTCCACCGTGCTCCGTGCAAAACCTATAATTTCTATTAGATAATTACATATATCCCCCCCAACCCATACCCCTACCTTTCTCGTGAGATCTTGAAGTGTAATTACGTTGGCAGACAAACAAAGGGAAGTTTTGTGTTAGAATGTTGTCTGGATTGTTATCGTGTGAGAGGAACGTATGCCGACCTGCTTCGATGACTCCTTGTAACCTCATCTTCACGTATCGTTGTATTGGAAAAATATCTCGTCAGTGATTCGAACCTTCAACTTATTACTATAGTTTTATTACTTGAGAGATGATAAGCGTTCCAAACGTTAAGAAATATCTCGCTATTTAATAAGTTTTAGCCCCACATCGGTGGTCGTATGGTCTAACGCGTCACTCACATATGATGGGTATAAGAGAAAAGGTTACAAAGTCCAATTTTGACTCAAATGGAGTTAGTGCTGCCATCTGTTAGACAATCATGAAACTTTTCTAATGTAATTTAGATTGTGGTTAAAAGAGGTCATTGTCATGATTAAATTAATTAAAATATATTTACTGTGCCCCTTACAAAGTTTGGGATATAAAAATGGGTGTTATATAAAAATGTGTGGTATATGACTTTAACCCCATTTTTTCTCTATGCGCTTCATATTGTTCCAGTTTGAAGACGATGGTGAGATCAGGGTTTAAATCCCGGCTAGGTGTATTGAGGTTTTTTTTTACTATGTGGTTTTACCCCCTATCTCATTAGAGTAGTTATTAATGTTTGCGTTTGACTCGAGGGGGTTCTAAGACACAGTTAATAAAATAATTTAAAGCTATGGTTCACATCTAATATGAGGATTTAAAGACTTTTCATTTTAGGTTGAATGTTTTTTTTTTAA
The DNA here is from genome assembly GCA_039000515.1 of Timema cristinae. NCBI lineage: Eukaryota > Metazoa > Arthropoda > Insecta > Phasmatodea > Timematidae > Timema > Timema cristinae. The sequence goes on from JBCFYV010000001.1 coordinate 49,786,200, forward strand.
TAAAGAGGTATAATTAGTTCATTTTCAACGACGTTTAACGTGAGGTGTCGTAGTTCTGACATTAAAGGTAAATGATGCGAAACCAGATTTAATTTTCCTTAAAAAAATGATAATTTTTTAAAAAGTGTTCCAAAAAATATGTAAGATAGGGGAGGATTGTTTTAGTGGTTTTTATGCTTCCCATTAGAATTACCACAGTGTGAAGATATTTCTCTTTAAGAAGGCAATTGAGTCTATTAATCACGTGACAAATTAGAGTGCGTATGCATAATGTAGGAAAATAATCAACATTACTTTGTCTCTGGCTACTACTATAGCTGTTTCATACACAGCAGGAAGGTGAACCAGTCAGTCGACACACCCATACACAGCAGCAAGGTGAACCAGTCAGTTGACACACCCATACAGAGTAGCAAGGTGAACCAGTCAGTCGACACACTCATACACAGCAGCAAGGTGAACCAGTCAGTCGACACACCAATACACAGCAGCAAGGTGAACCAGTCAGTTGACACACCCATACAGAGTAGCAAGGTGAACCAGTCAGTCGACACACTCATACACAGCAGCAAGGTGAACCAGTCAGTCGACACACTCATACACAGTAGCAAGGTGAACCAGTCAGTCGACACACACCCATACACAGCAGCAAGGTGAACCAGTCAGTCGACACACACATACACAGCAGCAAGGTGGACTAGTCAGTCGACACACTCATACCCAGCGACAAGGTGAACCAGTCAGTCGACACACTCATACACAGTAGCAAGGTGAACCAGTCAGTCGACATACTCATACACAGCAGCAAGGTGAACCAGTCAGTCGACACACTCATACACAGCAGCAAGGTGAACCAGTCAGTCGACACACCCATACACAGCGACAAGGTGGACTAGTCAGTCGACACACACCATACACAGCAGCAAGGTGAACCAGTCAGTCGACACAAACATACACAGCAGCAAGGTGAACCAGTCAGTCGACACACACATACACAGCAGCAAGGTGAACCAGTCAGTTGACACACACATACACAGCAGCAAGGTGAACCAGTCAGTCGACACACACCCATACAGAGTAGCAAGGTGAACCAGTCAGTCGACACACTCATACACAGCAGCAAGGTGAACCAGTCAGTCGACACACCCATACACAGCGACAAGGTGGACTAGTCAGTCGACACACCCATACAGAGTAGCAAGGTGAACCAGTCAGTCGACACACCCATACTCAGTAGCAAGGGGAACCAGTCAGTCGACACACTCATACAGAGTAGCAAGGTGAACCAGTCAGTCGACACACCCATACAGAGTAGCAAGGTGAACCAGTCAGTCGACACAACACACACCCATACACAGTAGCAAGGTGAACCATTCAGTTGACACACACATACTCAGTAGCAAGGTGAACCAGTCAGTCGACACACACATACACAGCCGCAAGGTGAACAATTCAGTTGACACACACATACACAGTAGCAAGGTGAACCAGTCAGTCGACACACCCATACACAGCAGCAAGGTGAACCAGTTAGTCGACACACTCATACACAGCAGCAAGGTGAACCAGTCAGTCGACACACTCATACACAGCAGCAAGGTGAACCAGACAGTCGACACACCCATACACAGAAGCAAGGTGAACCAGTTAGTCGACACACTCATACACAGCAGCAAGGTGAACCAGTCAGTCGACACACTCATACACAGCAGCAAGGTGAACCAGTCAGTCGACACACTCATACACAGCAGCAAGGTGAACCCGTTAGTCGACACACTCATACACAGCAGCAAGGTGATCCAGTCAGTCGACACACTCATACACAGCAGCAAGGTGAACGAGACAGTCGACACACCCATACACAGCAGCAAGGTGAACCAGTCAGTCGACACACTCATACACAGTAGCAAGGTGAACCATTCAGTTGACACACACATACACAGTAGCAAGGTGAACCAGTCAGTCGACACACCCATACACAGCAGCAAGGTGAACCAGTTAGTCGACACACTCATACACAGCAGCAAGGTGAACCATTCAGTTGACACACAATACACAGTAGCAAGGTGAACCAGTCAGTCGACACACCCATACACAGTAGCAAGGTGAACCAGACAGTCGACACACCCATACACAGCAGCAAGGTGAACCAGTCAGTCGACACACACCCATACACAGTAGCAAGGTGAACCAGTCAGTCGACACACTCATACACAGTAGCAAGGTGAACCAGTCAGTCGACACACACATACACAGCAGCAAGGTGAACCATTCAGTTGACACACACATACACAGTAGCAAGGTGAACCAGTCAGTCGACACACTCATACACAGCGACAAGGTGGACCAGTCAGTCGACACACCCATACACAATAGTTAGGTGAACCAGTCAGTCAACACACCCATACACAGCAGCAAGGTGGACCAGTCAGTCGACACACCCATACACAGCAGCAAGGTGAACCAGTTAGTCGACACACTCATACACAGCAGCAAGGTGAACCAGTCAGTCGACACACTCATACACAGCAGCATGGTGGACCAGTCAGTCGACACACTCATACACAGCAGCAAGGTGGACCAGTCAGTCGACACACTCATACACAGTAGCAAGGTGAACCAGTCAGTCGACACACTCATACACAGCGACAAGGTGAACCAGTCAGTCGACACACTCATACACAGCAGCAAGGTGAACCAGTCAGTCGACACACTCATACACAGCAGCAAGGTGAACCAGTCAGTCGACACACTCATACACAGTAGCAAGGTGAACCAGTCAGTCGAGACACTCATACACAGCGACAAGGTGAACCAGTCAGTCGACACACTCATACACAGCAGCAAGGTGAACCAGTCAGTCGACACACTCATACACAGCGACAAGGTGGACTAATCAGTCGACACACTCATACACAGCGACAAGGTGAACCAGTCAGTCGACACACACATACACAGTAGCAAGGTGAACCAGTCACTTGACACACACATACAAAGTAGCAAGGTGAACAAGTCAGTCGACACACTCATACACAGCGACAAGGTGGACCAGTCAGTCGACACACCCATACACAGTAGCAAGGTGAACCAGTCAGTCGACACACCCATACCAGCGACAAGGTGGACCAGTCAGTCGACACACCCATACACAGCATCAAGGTGGACCAGTCAGTCGACACACCCATACACACCAGCAAGGTGAACCAGTTAGTCGACACACTCATACACAGCAGCAAGGTGAACCAGTCAGTCGACACACTCATACACAGTAGCAAGGTGAACACAGTCAGTTGACACACCCATACAGAGTAGCAAGGTGAAACAGTCAGTCGACACTCTCATACACAGCGACAAGGTGGACTAGTCAGTCGACACACCCATACACAGTAACAAGGTGAACCAGTCAGTTGACACACACATACACAGTAGCAAGGTGAACCAGTCAGTCGACACACTCATACACAGCGACAGGGTGGACCAGTCAGTCGACACACCCATACACAGTAGCAAGGTGAACCAGTCAGTCGACACACTCATACACTGCAGCAAGGTGGACCAGTCAGTCGACACACCCATACACAGCGACAAGGTGGACCAGTCAGTCGACACACCCATACACAGTAGCAAGGTGAACCAGTCAGACGACACACACATACACAGCGGCAAGGTGGACTAGTCAGTCGACACACCCATACATAGCAGCAAGGTGAACCAGACAGTCGACACACATACACAGCAGCAAGGTGAACCAGTCAGTCGACATACTCATACACAGTAGAAAGGTGAACCAGTCAGACGACACACACATACACAGCGGCAAGGTGGACTAGTCAGTCGACACACCCATACATAGCAGCAAGGTGAACCAGACAGTCGACACACATACACAGCAGCAAAGTGAACCAGTCAGTCGACACACCCATACACAGTAGCAAGGTGAACCAGTCAGACGACACACACATACACAGAGGCAAGGTGGACTAGTCAGTCGACACACCCATACACAGTAGCAAGGTGAATCAGACAGTCGACACACATACACAGCAGCAAGGTGAACCAGTCAGTCGACATACTCATACACATAAGCAAGGTGAACCAGTCAGTCGACACACTCATACACAGTAGCAAGGTGAATCAGTTAGTCGACACACCCATACACAGTAGCAAGGTGAACCAGACAGTCGACACACCCATATACAGTAGCAAGGTGAACCAGTCAGTCGACACACTCATACACAGAAGAAAGGTGAACCAGTCAGTCGACACACTCATACACAGCAGCAAGGTGAACCAGTCAGTCGACACACCCATACACAGCGACAAGGTGGACTAGTCAGTCGACACACCCATACACAGCAGCAAAGTGAACCAGTCAGTCGACACACCCATACACAGTAGCAAGGTGAACCAGTCAGTCGACACACTCATACACAGCAGCAAGGTGAACCAGTCAGTCGACACACCCATACACAGCGACAAGGTGGACTAGTCAGTCGACACACCCATACACAGCAGCAAGGTGAACCAGTCAGTCGACACACACATACACAGCAGCAAGGTGAACCAGTCAGTCGACACACACATACACAGCAGCAAGGTGAACCAGTCAGTCGACACACACATACACAGCAGCAAGGTGAACCAGTCAGTCGAGACACCCATACACCAGCAGCAAGGTGAACCAGTCAGTCGACACACTCTATACACAGCAGCAAGGTGAACCAGTCAGTCGACACACTCATACAGAGTAGCAAGGTGAACCAGTCAGTCGACACACTCATACACAGCGACAAGGTGTGACCAGTCATTGACACACCCATACACAGCGAGAAGGTGAACCAGTCAGTCGACACACACATACACAGCGACAAGGTGGACTAGTCAGTCGACACACACATACACAGTAGCAAGGTGAACCAGTCAGTCAACACACTCATACACAGCGACAAGGTGAACCAGTCAGTCGACACACACGTACACAGCGACCAGTGGACTAGTCAGTCGACACACACATACACAGCGACAAGGTGGACTAGTCAGTCGACACACACTACACAGCGACAAGGTGGACTAGTCAGTCGACACACCCATACACAGCGACAAGGTGGAACCAGTCTGTCGACACACTCATACAAGCAGCAAGGTGAACCAGTTCAGTCGACACACTCATACACAGTAGCAAGGTGAACTAGTCAGTCGACACACTTACACAGCACAAGGTGGAACTAGTCAGTCGACACACCCATACACAGCGACAGGTGGACTAGTCAGTCGACACACTCATACACAGCAGCAAGGTGAACCAGTCAGTCGACACACTCATACACAGAGCAAGGTGAACCAGTCAGTCGACACACTCATACACAGCAGCAAGGTGAACCAGTCAGTCGACACACTCATACACAGCAGCAAGGTGAACCAGTCAGTCGAACACACTCATACAAGCAGCAAGGTGAACAGTCAGTCGACACACTCATACACAGCAAGAAAGGTGAACCAGTCAGTCGACACACCATACACAGCAGCAAGGTGAACCAGTCAGTCGACACACCCATACACAGTAGCAAGGTGAACTAGTCAGTCGACACACCCATACACAGCTAGCAAGGTGAACCAGTCAGTCGAACACACCATACACAGAGCAAGGTGAACTAGTCAGTCGACACACTCATACACAGCAGCAAGGTGAACAGTCCGTCGACACACCTCATACACAGCAGCAAGGTGAACAGTCAGTCGACACACCCATACACAGTAGCAAGGTGAACCAGTCAGTCGAACACACTATACACAGCAGCAAGGTGAACAGTCAGTCGACACACACATACACAGCAGACAAGGTGAACCAGTCAGTCGACACACCATACACAGCAGCAAGGTGAACCAGTCAGTCGAACACACCATACACAGCAGCAAGGTGAACCAGTCAGTCGACACACTCATACACAGCAGCAAGGTGAACCAGTCAGTCGACACACTCATACAGAGTAGCAAGGTGAACCAGTCAGTCGACACATTCATAACACATCATAACACAGCGACAACGCGACTAGTGACCAGTCAGTTGACACACCCATACACAGCAGAGAGTGAACCAGTCAGTCAACACACATCATACACAGCGACAAGGTGAACCCGTCAGTCGACACACACATACACAGTAGCAAGGTGAACCAGTCAGTCGAACACACATACACAGCGACAAGGTGAAACCAGTCAGTCGACACACACTCCATACAGCGTACCAGGTGAACCAGTCAGTCGACACACACATACACAGCGACAAGGTGGACTAGTCAGTCGACACACACATACACAGTCGACAAGGTGAACAGTCAGTCGACACACCCATACACAGCGACAAGGTGGACCAGTCAGTCGACACACTCATACAAGTAGCAAGGTGAACCAGTCAGTCAACACACTCATACAAGCTAGCAAGGTGAACAGTCAGTCGACACAACCATACACAGCGACAAGGTGAACTAGTCAGTCGACACACCTCATACACAGCGACAAGGTGGACCAGTCAGTCGACACACACTCATACACAGTAGCAAGGTGAACCAGTCAGTCGACACACTCATACACAGCAGCAAGGTGAACAGTCAGTCGACACACTCATACACAGCGCAAGGTGAACTAGTCAGTCGACACACTCATACACAGCAGCAAGGTGAACCAGTCAGTCGACACACCTCATACACAGCAGCAAGGTGAACCAGTTCAGTCGACACACTCATACACAGCGACAAGGTGGAACCAGTCAGTCGACACACCATACACAGCGACAAGGTGACTCAGTCAGTCGACACACTCATACACAGCTAGCAAGGTGAACCAGTCAGTCGACACACCCCATACACAGTAGCAAGGTGAACCAGTCATTCAACACACTCCATACACAGCAGCAAGGTGAACTAGTCAGTCAGACACACCATACACAGCGACAAGGTGAACAGTCCGTCGACACACTCATACACAGCAGCAAGGTGAACCAGTCAGTCGACACACCATACACAGTAGCAAGGTGAACCAGTCAGTCAACACACTCATACACAGCAGCAAGGTGAACTAGTAAGTCGACACACCATACACAGCGACAAGGTGAACCAGTCAGTTGACACACTCATACACTGCAGCAAGGTGAACCAGTCAGTCGACACACACATACACAGCAGCAAGGTGAACCAGTCAGTCGACACACACATACACAGTCGACAAGGTGGAACCATGTCAGTCGACACACTCCATACACAGTAGACAAGGTTGAACCAGTCAGTCAACACACTCATACACAGCGACAAGGTGAACTAGTCAGTCGACACACACATACACAGCGACAAGGTGAACCAGTCAGTCGACACACTCATACACGCAGCAAGGTGAACCAGTCAGTCGACACACACCATACACAGCAGCAAGGTTAACCAGTCAGTCGACACACACATACACAGCAGCAAGGTGAACCAGTCAGTCGACACACATACACAGCAGCAAGGTAACCAGTCAGTCGACACACCCATACAAGTAGCAAGGTGAACCAGTGTCATCGACACACACATACACAGCAGCAAGGTGGACTAGTCAGTCGACACACCCATACACAGTAGCAAGGTGAAACCAGTCAGTCAACACACTCATACACCAGCAGCAAGGTGAACTAGTCAGTCGACACACTCATACACAGCAGCAAGGTGAACCAGTCAGTCAACACACTCATACACAGCAGCAAGGTGAACTAGTCAGTCGACACACTCATACACAGCAGCAAGGTGAACCAGTCAGTCGACACACTCATACACAGCAGCAAGGTGAACCAGTCAGTCGACACACACATACACAGTAGCAAGGTGAACCAGTCAGTCGACACACTCATACACAGCGACAAGGTTGACTAGTCAGTCGACACACTCATACACAGCGACAAGGTGGACTAGTCAGTCGACACACTCATACACAGCGACAAGGTGAACCAGTCAGTCGACACACCCATACACAGCAGCAAGGTGAACCAGTTAGTCGACACACTCATACACAGCAGCAAGGTGAACCAGTTAGTCGACACACTCATACACAGCAGCAAGGTGAATCAGTCAGTCGACAACACACTCATACACAGCAGCAAGGTGAATCAGTCAGTCGACACACTCATACACAGCAGCAAGGTGAACCAGTCAGTCGACACACCCATACACAGTAGCAAGGTGAACCAGTCAGTCAACACACTCATACAAAGCAGCAAGGTGGACCAGTCAGTCGACACACTCATACACAGCAGCAAGGTGAACCAGTCAGTCGAACACACTCATACACAGCGACAAGGTGGACCAGTCAGTCGACATACACATACACAGCAGCAAGGTGAACCAGTTAGTCGACACACTCATACACAGTAGCAAGGTGAATCAGTCAGTCGACACACTCATACTCAGTAGCAAGGTGAAACCAGTCAGTCGACACACACATAACACAGTAGCAAGGTGAACCAGTCAGTCGACACACTCATACACAGCGACAAGGTGGACTATTCAGTCGACACACCCATACACAGTAACAAGTTGAACCAGTCAGTCAACACACTCATACACAGCGACAAGGTGAACCAGTCAGTTGACACACCCATACACAGCAGCAAGGTGAACCAGTCAGTCGACACACTCATACACAGCGACATGGTGGACCAGTCAGTCGACACACCCATACACAGTAGCAAGGTGAACCAGTAAGACGACACACTTATACACAGCAGCAAGGTGAACCAGTCAGTCGACACACTCATACACAGCGACAAGGTGGACTAGTCCGTCGACACACCCATACACAGCAGCAAGGTGAACCAGTTAGTCTGCACACTCATACACAGCAGCAAGGTGAATCAGTCAGTCGACACACTCATACAGAGTAGCAAGGTGAACCAGTCAGTCGACACACCATACACAGACGACAAGGTGAACCAGTCAGTCGACACACCATACAGCAGCAAGGTGATACAGTCAGTCGACAACCATTACACAGCAGCAAGGTGAACCAGTCAGTCGACACACTCATACACAGCAGCAAGGTGACCAGTAGTCGACAACCATCACAGAGCAAGTGAACAGTCATCGACACACTCATACACAGCAGCAAGGTGAACAGTCAGTCGACACACTCATACACAGCGACAGGTGAACAGTCAGTCGACACACCATACACAGCAGCAAGGTGAACCAGTCAGTCGACACACCATACACAGCAGCAAGGTGAACCAGTCAGTCGACACACTCATACACAGCAGCAAGGTGAACCAGTCAGTCGACACACCACACTACAGCAGCAAGGTGAACAGTCAGTCGACACACTCATACACAGCAGCAAGGTGAACCAGTAGTCGACACACCATACACAGCTAGCAAGGTGAACCAGTCAGTCGACACACTCATACACAGCAGCAAGGTGAGACCAGTCAGTCGACACACTACATACACAGTAGCAAGGTGAACCAGTCAGTACAACACACTCATACACACAGCCAAGGTGAACCAGTCAGTCGACACACCCATACACAGTAGCAAGGTGAACCAGTCAGTCGACACACTCATACACAGCAGCAAGGTGAACCAGTCAGTCGACACACTCATACACAGCAGCAAGGTGACCAGTCAGTCGACACACTCATACACACGTAGCAAGGTGAACCAGTCAGTCGACACACACCATACACAGCAGCAAGGTGAACCAGTCAGTCGACACACCATACACAGCAGCAAGGTGAACCAGTCAGTCGACATCACTCATACACACACAAGTGCAAGGTGAACCAGTCAGTCGACACACCATACACAGCACAAGGTGAACCAGTCAGTCGACACACCCATACACAGCAGCAAGGTGAACCAGTCAGTCGACACACTCATACACAGCACAAGGTGAACCAGTCAGTCGACACACCATACACAGCAGCAAGGTGAACCAGTCAGTCGACACACCATACACAGAGCAAGGTGAACCAGTCAGTCGACACACCATACACAGTAGCAAGGTGAACCAGTCAGTCGACACACTCATACACAGACAAGTGACAGTCAGTCGACACACTACACAGACAAGGTGAACCAGTCAGTCGACACACCCATACACAGCACAAGGTGAACCAGTCAGTCGACACACTCATACACAGCAGCAAGGTGAACCAGTCAGTCGACACACTCATACACAGCAGCAAGGTGAACCAGTCAGTCGACACACCATACACAGTAGCAAGGTGAACCAGTCAGTCGACACACTCATACACAGCAAGGTGAACCAGTCAGTCGACACACCATACACAGAGCAAGGTGAACCAGTCAGTCGACACACCATACACAGTCAGCAAGGTGAACCAGTCAGTCGACCACACACAACAAGTGACATATAACACTCCAGCACAGGTGACCAGTCAGTCGACACACCCATACACAGTAGCAAGGTGAACCAGTCAGTCGACACACACCACATACGACACAAGCAAGGTGAACAGTCAGTCGACACACCACATACATCATACAGGTGAACCAGTCAGTGACACACCATACACAGAGCAAGGTGAACAGTCAGTCGACACACATACACAGAGCAAGGTGAACCAGTCAGTCGAACACACCATACACAGCAGCAAGGTGAACCAGTCAGTCGACACACCCATACACAGTAGCAAGGTGAACCAGTCAGTCGACACACCATACACAGCAGCAAGGTGACAGTCAGTCGACACACCATACACAGTGCAAGGTGAACAGTCAGTCCCTCGACGGTACATCACCATACACAGCAGCAAGGTGAACCAGTCAGTCGACACACCATACACAGACAAGGTGAACCAGTCAGTCGACACACCATACAGAGACAAGGTGAACAGTCAGTCGACACACCATACACAGCACAAGGTGAACCAGTCAGTCGACACACTCATACACAGCGACAAGGTGAACCAGTCAGTCGACACACCCATACACAGCAGCAAGGTGAACTCAGTCCACCTAGTCGACACACTCATAACACAGCGACCATGGTGAACCATGTCAAGTCGAGCACACTCATACACAGCAGCAAGGTGAACCAGTCAGTCGACACACTCATACACAGCGACAAGGTGACCAGTCAGTCGACACACCATACACAGTAGCAAGGTGAACCAGTCAGTCGACACACCCATACACGAGCAAGGTGAACCAGTCAGTCGACACACCATACACAGACAAGGTGACAGTCATCGACACCCATACACAGTAGCAAGGTGAACCAGTCAGTGACACACCCATACACATAGCAAGGTGAACCAGTCAGTCGACACACATCATACACAGCGACAAGGTGAACCAGTCAGTGACACACTCATACACAGCGAAAGGTGAACCAGTCAGACGACACACCATACACAGTAGCAAGGTGAACCAGTCAGTCGACACACTCATACACATCAGCCAAGGTGAACCAGTCAGTCGACACACTCATACACAGCGACAAGGTGGACTAGTCAGTCGACACACCCATACACAGTAGCAAGGTGAACAGTCAGTACGACACACACATACACAGAGGTGACCAGTCATGACAACCTAAGGTGGAACCAGTCAGTCGACACACCATACACAGTAGCAAGGTGAACCAGTCAGTCGACACACTCATACACAGTGACAAGGTGAACCAGTCAGTTCGACACACCACATACACAGTAGCAAGGTGAAACCAGTCAGTCGACACACTCATACACTAGCGACAAGGTGAACCAGTCAGTCGACACACTCATACACAGCGACAAGGTGACTAGTCAGTCGACAACCATACACAGCACCAAGGTGAACCAGTCTAATCGACACACCATACACAGTAGCAAGGTGAACAAGTCAGTCGACACACCCATAACAGGTAGCAAGGTGAAACCAGTCAGTCGACACACCATACACAGTCGCAAGGTGAACCAGTCAGTCGACACACTCATACACACAGCGACAAGGTGAACCAGTCAGTCGACACACCCATACACAGCAGCAAGGTGAACCAGTTCAGTCGACACACTCATACACAGCGACAAGGTGAACCAGTCAGTCGACACAACCATACACAGCAGCAAGGTGAACAGTCAGTCGACACACTCATACACAGCACAAGGTGAACCAGTCAGTCGACACACCATACACAGTAGCAAGGTGAACCAGTCAGTCGACACACTCATACACAGCGACAAGGTGGACAGTCAGTCACACATCACAGTACAAGTAACCAGTCAGTCACACATACACGCAAGGTGAACCAGTCAGTCGACACACTCATACACAGCACAAGGTGAACCAAGTCAGTCGACACACCATACACAGCAGCAAGGTGAACCAGTCAGTCGACACACTCATACACAGTAGCAAGGTGAACCAGTCAGTGACGACACACTCATACACAGCGACAAGGTGAACCAGTCAGTCGACACACCCATACACAGCAGCAAGGTGAACCAGTCAGTCGACACACTCATACACAGCGACAAGGTGGACTAGTCAGTCGACACACCCATACACAGTAGCAAGTTGAACCAGACAGTCGACACACCCATTCACAGTAGGAAGGTGAACCAGTCAGTTGACACAAACATACACAGCAGCAAGGTGAACCAGTCAGTCGACACACCTATACACAGTAGCAAGGTGAACCAGTCAGTTGACACACCCATACACAGTAGCAAGGTGAACCAGTCAGTCGACACACCCATACACAGTAGCAAGGTGAACCAGTCAGTCGACACACACATACACAGCAGCAAGGTGAACCAGTCAGTCGACACACTCATACACAGCAGCAAGGTGAACTAGACAGTCGACACACTCATTCACAGCAGCAAGGTGAACCAGACAGACGACACACTCATACACAGCAGCAAGGTGAACCAGTCAGACGACACACACATACACAGCGGCAAGGTGGACCAGTCAGTCGACACACTCATACACAGCAGCAAGGTGAACCAGACAGTCGACACACTCATACACAGCAGCAAGGTGAACCAGTCAGACGACACACACATACACAGCGGCAAGGTGGACCAGTCAGTCGACACACTCATACACAGCAGCAAGGTGAACCAGTCAGTCGACACACTCATACACAGCATCAAGGTGAACCAGTCAGTCGACACACTTATACACAGCAGCAAGGTGAACCAGTCAGTCGACACACCCATACACAGTAGCAAGGTGAACCAGTCAGTCGACACACTTATACACAGCAGCAAGGTGAACCAGTCAGTCGACACACTTATACACAGCAGCAAGGTGAACCAGTCAGTCGACACACCCATACACAGTAGCAAGGTGAACCAGTCAGTCGACACACTCATACACAGCGACAAGGTGGACTAGTCAGTCGACACACCCATACACAGCAGCAAGGTGAACCAGTCAGTCGACACACCCATACACAGTAGCAAGGTGAACCAGTCAGTCAGTCGACACACGTTCCGACAGCACTTGAGGTAGGAGTGTAGAGATGTGAGGATAGCTTAATATTTGTGCAGTTTTTAGAAAAACCTTTTTTTAACAAAATAAATAAAATATTGCTCCGGTATAGAGATATAGTTTAATTTAATTTATATCGTGATGTCAACAGTTATTGTTTATCTATCATGAGCACAGTGGAATTAGATGACAAACTTTTTAAATGAAGAGACAATGTTGTCATTAATGTTCCGTGACACCCTCAACATATATTCAAGAACATCTGTTGACGTTACCATGGTAATAATTTCAAACTCTTATGTTTTAACTGAAAACATATTTGATCTTCTTTTACCAAAAAATGTTTTGCTATTAAAATTGTAAAAAAACTGACCTTAATTACACTCCCACCTTAAAGTGAAGTGTGAAGGGCTTCTATATAAATAATATATTATGTTGGTAGTTTTTAAAATAAAAGTACTTTTTTGTATAAAATAATCAAGATATTGGATCACTGCAATGTTAAGTATAATTTTAAATATACAGAAATATCAATTCTTCATAAATATTTCATGAATATAATGGAATTTCATTTACTCGATTTGGTGATCGAATTGTCTAATCGCTAACGCGCTAATACCGGTGACGGGGCAGGAGGGAGGAGAGGGGAGATCGGGGCTTGGATTTTGGTTGGGTTTACTTATCGTTGATTTTTGAATGATTTACTGATCTAACTGTAGGAAAATAAGGGTACAGTTCACCAAAACTCAATATTCACCATCCCTAACCCACTAGTTTAAGTGTATGTTTACAGCACGCAAAGTTGTTAAGACGTGCTGTACAGAAAACAAGTTTTATGATAGGATACTTGGGCAGAACCTTTTTTAACTTAGATAAAAAGGTTTTATTCAAATACCCCTATATTCACGACGCATATTTAAGAACTGTTGAAATTAATTAAAAAAATAAAATTAACTAATTATTGCAAAATGGACTAATATTATTATAATTTAATTTATAAACGATTTCCATTGACAGAACTCTACTCACGTCCCATTCCACCTTACCTTAGTTTAAATAACCACGTGTATCCGTGAAAGACTATCCAGGCTCTTATTTTCCTCGGCCATCCGGGCTATCCGCAATCCACCAGCACTGTCTTTAAATATGATACCAATTCGATAGTTTTTGTTAGCGATGTTGGTTAATTTTGTGTTATCTTCAAAGCAGAGTAAATTTTCCTACTCGTGCTTGAAACAATTACGCTAAGATCTCGCCCCGAAAGACTCGTTCGTGTTCGGGTCATGGGACGAGAAGGGAAGTTACACAAAATAGTGGACTTTCCTGTAAAATTGGTGATCTCCGGTAGCAAGGTTGCTGAGGAACAGTTGGTACACAAAGTAGCCGGCCAGACTAGTGATAATGAATCGTGTCCTTGAAATGGCCCAGAGGGCGTAACAGCACTTACTGACGTCATACTCAGTGTGTCTCTAGTTATCTTGTACTGGCAAGGTGGATTAAATTATTGTGTCAAAAAAAATCCATCACAGATAAAAATATGATACAGACAATTTCTAATTAAATTTTTTCTGGAAATATTTGTTTTCCAGTTATTTAAATAAGTTCTAATAAACTATGTCAGCTATTATAGCTTTATTCTCACACTCACGTATCCATTACAGCGCTGTTTGGTTGAATGTGTCACTAAAGTCGAGTCTGCTTTTGACCTGTTATGTAAATATTTCAATATTACAATCAGTCTTTACGAACACATCAACTTTCCATTGTGATCAAGCTATCTGTAATTTTAACTGGAAAATGTTAATCGTTTCCCATTTATGTTTTCAAACTCCGGTGGGGTGCATCACATTGTCACTGAAAGTTAGCAGTCCTACCTTCACTGAAGTAAGTGTTTGTGTATGTGTTTGTGTGCGTGTGTGTATGTGTTTGTGTGCGTGTGTGTATGTGTTTGTGTGCGTGTGTGTATGTGTGTGGATAAATGGAAGAGGAAAAAGGGGGGGGGGGAGGCTAAAATGTTAGCAAATACTTAAAATGAACGCCTCGGTGAGAAATTGCCATAGCAGACGTTCAGTTCTCACGTAATATTTAATTTTACGATGCGTTGTTTCAAATTGTGGTTCATGCCAAAATAAAGTCGCAATATTCCAACAGAGCTTTTTTTCCTTAACAATCGTATAATCTGAGTTTTATTAATATGTCGAAATGTGTGCAAATTTGACATTAGCTCAGTTTCAACGACTTTTAAAACATATTTGAGGACTTGGATTAATGAAAAAAAAGGCTATAGAGTCTTCTTCTAACAAGTACAATAATTTTTTGATAGACTCAACATACGTTTTTCAAGATATATGAAAACTATCAGCAAGAAGTTTTGTTTCTTTCTTTCCCCTCTTTTTTATTGACATGACAAGGGGGTTGTAGCTGAAGGGTAAAAGGGAGTATATCTTAGATGAGACACTGCTGACTGACCTTACTGTTCTAGTAATAGAGTTATATATGTGAGACGTGGCAAGACGCAACTCGATACCTGCCTTACAGTACCCCAATGACGCCAAAACAATTTTCTGGACGACATTCGATCTGTGGCCTGACAGCAATTGGTACTCTCTTGTTGGACTGAAAGTTATTTTATTTATCTTATTAATGACAAACCGAAAATAAAATCCAAACAAAGACTGAAAAATAGAGATTAAAATTTCCCGGCCAAATTTCAGATCTTCTAATCTCAACTAAAAGAGAATATATTCGTTTAATATCTGACTATAATGGTGTGGTACTAATATATACAATAGTCTCGACGCTCGTGACACACTCATCCACCGAGCGCTGTAGTCGATACGGTGTGAGAAGAAAACTTACTTTACATCCACTACTGGTTCCAGCCTGTGGTCACTTTTTTATTCAAGTCATATTTTTCCACTACCAGTTTGCTAGGCATGTCGTAGCTAAATCTTATTTATAAATTAACTTAAGATTAGGACAGGCACAACATCCAGTCCCCAACCATTAATTAATCACTGTGAACCGGGGGAAACCCACATTTCACCAACGATACATTTTTCCAGCCATGCCGGGTATTGAAACCGGGACCCTTAGCTCAGTAGACAAACACGCTACCAGCTGAGCTAAAGGGTCAGATATAGCTGTTATTGCATTACTAAAATTAATTTGATAATGTTTCTGGTGTTAACATCCTTGGGAAAATTTAAACTGAATTGTGAATTTTAAAACTAGGGATACCTCTATTACCTTCGTTACATTTAGACGGATAGAATCTTCTTCCAGAAATAAAATAAATTAAAATAGTACATTTCACATCTTACAGGGTAACCTAAAGGGTACAATGTAACTTGCACCACCACTATCTTGTATTTGTGAGTTTTTTATGCAGATTGATGCCCCCCCCCCCCCCCCAAACACGCGCAGGGTCTATTTTCAAGGACACAGCCCTGAACTTGAACCAGTCCCTCTGGTTGTTGTTGTTACCAACACACACTGTTGACACGGACGCTTGTTTAAACATCGCAACCGCGTGAATTATTACCACTAAATTTAGTCGTTTGTTTGCGGGAAGTGAAGCTCGGCAAGAGAGGGAAATCCCCCGCACCTGTTTTTCACAAACATGTCTGCTTTACGGGCGTTCCTTACACCATCGCGGGATTCTCGTGTTGCGCGTCTTACCACCCCCTCCGTGGTATCATAGATCATACGAGCATTGGGGCTCAAAGACAAGGTTTCCGGCCGGGCTCATTTACCGTGCCCAGGTAGTAGCTTTTCAGGTCATTTAATGAGAACTATGATATTAAGGCTCCTCAAACCTTTTACTGGACACTAAATAGAAATAAATAACAAAGGCTTATACGCTACTATAAGTTTAAAAACAACCCTCAAAGCGATAACTGATAAAAAAAAAGTCTTCTTTCAAGGAGAATAAATTATTTTTTTCTTTCTCTACCCTTAGGGAGACTAACCATACTTTGCAGCAAGTTTTAATTTGTTCAAGTTGTTATAACTACCTTTGTATAGCTACCCCTGTTCCCTCACTGCAGCGCTACCGCTATTAGCCTCGAGACGAAGCTTGCCTCAACGAGTTGACAACTAATGCTGTCAAGTGGTTGTGACAAAGGCGAGTTGGTGACGGGTGGCTAATACTTGAAAAGATTACTATTCAGACTATTCAGGCATGAAACAAATCTATTATCTAGCTGAGGAAACACATTTACCTATATTATCTACAAATTCGTGATTAAATATGCTAACCAGTGTCAAATAGTTAATTAAGTCATACATTTAAATCAAATATAAATCACTTTATTTTTAAAATTTAAATAGGTCTACTGTAAGAACTATTTCTCATACAATATATTTAGGCCTACAAGTGATAAATACAAGTGGTATTTTTTTAAATGTTAGTACTCGTAATGCATTGAATTTCCAAAATAAATATGTGTTTGTTACTTTTAGTTTAGACTTTGAAGACATTGTTTTGTGTACTTTGCGCGTTCAAATAAATTTTAAATAATTAAGTTTCAATCTAGTGTGACTAATGCAGTTTTATATTCTATAGTTTATAAATCTATGTGCATATGGGTGCCACTCTCAAGACTATGTCCTAGTAGAATTAAATATAGCTTTAACTCGGATTCAGCGGTGTCACGACCCCTTTTCTCAGTACCACTAGGGGACTCTGTAGATAAACCAACTTACCACGGTTAAAACTACTTCACATATAATGTTGCCAATATTCTGCGATGATCTTGTAGGAAATCCTTTACACTTACATACAAATACAAAACTTTCTCAGCCCTTAGCATCTGGGAATGTACAGTACAAAAAAAAAAAAAAAAGGCTAACACAAATAAAAATAAATGTGATTATTTAAGTACATACGGTGTATATCAAATCTTTATGATCTTGTTTAAAATCCACTAAGGAAAATATTCTTAGAGTTCAACAGAATTAATGAAATGGAACAATATATTTAAAAAAATTTCTATTTTATATTACCGTGGAAGACAATATTAAACTATTAAGTTAATTTAATGCTGAATGCTAAAAGTTTCTTTGTAAAACAAAATGTTTAAAGTGGTCAAAAATTATTTATATATCATGATGTTCTGAAATAAAAATTGAGAGTCTTTTCATATAATAAATAATATTGCAGTATTTAAATATTTGTATCTATAAGGTTTTAATCAAATATTATTTTTATTTGTGCAATCAGGTGTTTAATATGATGTAAAATGATCTAGGTGAACTGAAATAAATTGATTAAATCTCACTAAAAATTCTTCTTCCATGGAAAAATAAGTTCAAGTAATATTTCTTTCTGCTACTTAAAATATCTTGAAGTATCGAACCAAAAATATATGGGGCGATGTTATTTTTGCTTAAATATTTACTTAAAATATAAATTTAATAGTCAGTTGACTCAAACTTTCATCTATGTAATAATGTTGACAACTTTGCTATTTATTTGTTTGAAATTTCAATCACAACTCCTAAAGCTTCAAATACTAATTATATATTCGTTTACAATTGAAATATTAATTTATATATATAACCTACTTACCATTATTTCATTGTAATAAACTTTCTTTCTTTATTTTAATTCATGAAAGCCAACCCGCCATGTTTATTACTATTTTGGCAGGTGATTTTAACGCTATCTGCTTTAAAGAGTGGTGTATTTCGGAACTATTTCAATCTTGATTTATTTTGTTTCTGAAATTTTATGCGCGAAGTTTAAATCATTTCGTTCTCCAAGGCCAGAGATTAACTTTTTAATAAAAAAAAACAAAATATCATGTTTGGGTGATTGTTGAAAAAAAAAAAGCAGGACCAAAGAAAAAATATAAAGGAAGATTCAATTTGGGTCGGTTTTTCAAAAGTGAATATTATATGGTGAATCATCAATTTCGGCCATGCAAAAGCATGAAAAATAGGAGCTGACTTTCAGGAAAGGATTATTGGTAGTTTTATGTGGACATGAACTTGGGTGAGATCATCATTAATATTCGTCGTGTTACTAGGAATTTAAAGGACCTTTGATTTGCTTTAGTCATTATAATTCAATGTAAAACTTTTTTTTCTTTCAAGTATTGCTTCACAATACTTTTATTAGTTTTATAATTTAGGAGGTATGCCTTATTAGGTAGGATCTGAATCTGGCTGGACTCAGAAAGAAACCACAATAATAATAACAACACACAATTATCAATATTTTTATTTTTATTTTATTATAATTTAAAATTAGTTACATTGTACAATTTTCGTGTGATCTCATTGGCAAAGCACTGGTGGTTAAACCATAAATTGGCGGTAGTCTTTTAAAAATTAATTTTGATGTTGATATATTTATTTTTTATTTTTCGAAAAAACAATGACAATAACATATAAGATGAGTTAAAATGATAAAAGCGAACAATTGACTAAAATTAAGGTATGTTTATTTTATAGCAACACGTGTCATTTAAAATAGCAGCCAGTAAACAGCTGTTTCCTTCAAAACCCAAAGCTTCCTACCAATTAGCTCAACCGCCGACAGAGATGGCGGTGGTTGTACTATCTTGAAATTGCAGAAAACCATAATAAATAGTACCATAATCCATTAGTTTCGCAGATGACCGATTGAAAAAGAATAGATTATCTACCCATAGCAATCAACTGTGGATATGCATCAAAAATGGTGGAATCCTTTAGGCCACAAATAAATGCAAAATACAATAATTTAAATAAAATACGTAATATACGTAAAATACGTAAAATCAAGGGGCATCAGAAATGGCATCACACTAGTTATAAAATAGAAGGAGAAATGATATATTGTATATCTCTTATTGAGAGAGTCATTATAAATTATGTACTTTAATATGCAAATCAATCGGTGATTAATATAATATTTGATAAACAATTACAAGGCAATATAAGGTGAGCATAATGTGTTTATCATTTCAGTCTCCTCTTTTTCATAATGATAGCTACGCCACTTAAAAATCAAATACGTTTTCTTATTCTATATTTCATCTCGTAGCCATGACGTTGTTTGTCAGTTTACTTATTTGTATATTATTGTTTTTATACCATAGTATTTATGTGGGTCATATTGAATCGACTCGTCTAAATACTCATAACCATTCGTATAACGCACGATTATGTTTCCGACTTCTCATATTGGTCGGAATTCGTAAATCTCAGAGGACGCTTAGCGTTCAACGAAATCATCTTTCCCCTCATAATCGTTGAACTGTTAATCTCGCTAGAATCATCTTGTTCCTCATACTAGTTGGAATCGTGAATCTTGTTAGAATCGTCATGTTCCTCGTACTAGTTAGACTCGTGAATCTAGTTAGAATCATCTTGTTCCTCATACTAGTTGGACTCGTGAATCTTGTTAGAATCGTCTTGTTCCTCATACTAGTTGGACTCGTGAATCTCGTTAGGATCATCTTATTCCTCATACTAGTTGGACTCGTGAATCTTGTTAGAATCGTCTTAATCCTGATAATAGTTGGACTCGTGAATCTCGTTGGAATCATCTTGTTCCTCATACTAGTTGGACTCGTTAATCTCGTTAGAATCATCTTGTTCCTCATAATAGTTGGACTCGTGAATCTTGTTAGAATCGTCTTGTTCCTCATACTAGTTGGACTCGTGAATCTTGTTAGAATCGTCTTGTTCCTCATACTAGTTGGACTCGTGAATCTTGTTAGAATCGTCTTGTTCCTAATAATAGTTGGACTCGTGAATCTCGTTGGAATCATCTTGTTCCTCATAATAGTTGGACTCGTGAATCTCGTAGGAATCATCTTGTTCCTCCTACTAGTTGGACTCGTGAATCTCGTTAGAATCGTCTTATTCCTCATACTAGTTGGACTCATGAATCTTGTTAGAATCATCTTGTTCCTCATACTAGTTGGACTCGTGAATCTTGTTGGAATCATCTTGTTCCTCATACTAGTTGGACTCGTGAATCTCGTTGGAATCATCTTGTTCCTCATAATAGTTGGACTCGTGAATTTCATTGGAATCATCCTGTTCCTCATACTAGTTGGACTCGTGAATCTTGTTAGAATCGTCTTGTTCTTCATAATAGTTGGACTCGTGAATCTTGTTAGAATCGTCTTGTTCCTCATACTAGTCGGACTCGTGAATCTCGTTGGAATCATCTTGTTCCTCAATATAGTTGGACTCGTGAATCTCGTTGGAATCATCTTGTTCCTCATAATAGTTGGACTCGTGAATCTCATTGGAATCATCCTGTTCCTCATACTAGTTGGACTCGAGAATCTCGTCAGAATCATCTTGCTCCTCGGTTGGACTCGTGAATCTCATTGGAATCATCTTGTTCCTCATAATAGTTGGACTCGTGAATCTTGTTAGAATCGTCTTGTTCCTCATAATAGTTGGACTCGTGAATCTCGTTGGAATCGTTTTGTTCCTCATACTAGTGTGACTCGTGAATCTTGTTAGAATCGTCTTGTTCCTCATACTAGTTGGACTCGTGAATCTCGTTAGAATCATCTTGTTCCTCATACTAGTTAGACTCGTGAATCTTGTTAGAATCGTTTTGTTCCTCATACTAGTTGGACTCGTGAATCTCGTCAGAATCATCTTGCTCCTCATAATAGTTGGACTCGTGAATCTTGTTGGAATCATCTTGTTCCTCATACTAGTTGGACTCGTGAATCTCATGGGAATCATCTCGTTCCTCATACTAGTTGGACTCGTGAATCTTGTTGGAATCATCTTGTTCCTCATACTAGTTGGACTCGTGAATCTCATTGGAATCATCTCGTTCCTCATACTAGTTGGACTCGTGAATCTCATTGGAATCATATTGTTCCTCATACTAGTTGGACTCGTGAATCTCGTTGGAATCATCTTGTTCCTCGAACTAGTTGGACTCGTGAATCTCATTGGAATCATCTTGTTCCTCATACTAGTTGGACTCGTGAATCTCATTGGAATCATCTTGTTCCTCGAACTAGTTGGACTCGTAAATCTCATTGGAATCATCTTGTTCCTCATACTAGTTGGACCCGTGAATCTCGTCAGAATCATCTTGTTCTTCATAATAGTTGGACTCGTGAATCTCATTGGAATCATCTTGTTCCTCGAACTAGTTGGACTCGTGAATCTCATTGGAATCATCTTGTACCTCGAACTAGTTGGACCCGTGAATCTCATTGGAATCATCTCGTTCCTCATACTAGTTGGACTCTTAAATCTCGTTGGAATCATCTTGCTCCTCATACTCACCGGGACTCGCCATCCTCGTCAGAACAGTCAATTTCCTTGTCCTTATTGTAATCTTCAAGCTGCTCATACTCATTGGACGCTTCAAACACCTCCGAGTCACCAAACACGCGTTTCAATCCATTGGACCATACAGTTTGATTACCATACTCTCGATGTTGATTTGCAAAAGCCTACATTTGGAAATCCTCATCAGTCACCGTCAAACTCTTAAAAGTAATTACTGATGTTAATCTTTTCAAGAAGCAACCTTTTATCAACACGAGCTTGACCTTCCTCTGAATATTTCTGACCAAGAACATTTGAGAAGGGTGGATCAGATGTTCTTTTTGAAGCGAAAACTGTGAATAAGGTGAAATATTTAGAGATTCAGCGTTCTTGATTATAAACAATGTCCCTTTGTGTTTGACGAACTTTAGGGCGATATTTTCTTTCTCTGAACACGAGGCGAATTGATCAAACCGAAACGTAGTGTTCTTGGTTAACACAAAGGTATAGTGAACACCCCTGTAAATATATTTACAATTAGGAGTCTTGTTTCTTCTGTGGAAGGAATCAATGAGCCAGTATTCCCAAGATAAACGTATGATATATACATTGTTTTGAAACGAGAACCTTGTTTCCTCGTTTAATTCGTTGTGAAACCTGTTCTTCATTTTGTAAAGTTTCAAGATGGCTTTGCAGATTCCTCGGACAATCTCCAGGTCAAGCTCAGCTGCGGACTCTTCCACCGTTATCTGGTATTGGTGATACAATTTCTTCACGGATTGGACCCATTCATCTAGAGGAACCACACAAGACACCATTTAAAATAAATCTAATCATGACTAACTCAAACAATAATAGAATAGTTCTATAAGATTTTCTATTACATTGAATTATTTTAACTCAAGTCTCAAATTAATAGGTTTTTAACAACAACCGACGAACACTCGAACTAAACGACAATATCGTTTAATCTGTTTTACCAGTGACTTGGGAGGGTGTTAGAATCCCAGTCGGGCGTACTGGGGTATTCTTCTTCTAAATGTTTCCTAATTTTTCTCCGCGCAAATGCTGGTACATTTAATACAAATTATACCTTACTAACTCATATTCTACTATCGTGATTAAATGTGGATAGTTCACGTGGCTAGTAAGATGCTATTTAAAAAAATGCATTTTTGAACCCTGCATGCTATCCACATATTCACCGTAAGGTATAACTAGGAAGATATGTACCCGCAATTTCTTGGAGGCAGAATAATAATACATTAATACAAAAGCAACTCAGTACACATGGTGGGGTTTGAACCTTGACTTGCCCATCTCCAGCAAACCAGACAATATGAGCTTGACGCGTTTTATCCCAGGCTCGTATTACTTAGCCTACTATATAATTACCTAAGAAACAACTTACTATCCAAACAGTCCATATCATTCATTGGTCTCGTCATCTAAGACGTACATTCTGAAGTATGATGGATTTCCGGCAACAAAGAGGCGGAGGTTCGAATCTTTGCTGGGCGCACTGGGGAATGGTTATCTCTTATCTATAAACGTCGATTTTACCCTTTTATTTCCCTTTAATGAGGATGCATTTATTCTAAGCTATCCTCCCAATTACTACATCATAGATTTGGTAATTAACAGCCTGCAACTATGATTGTGGACTAGTGGACTAAATAAATGGCTTTTCTCGTCTGGTTTGCTGGTAACGAGAAGGTCAAAATGCAAATCTCTGCTGAATTTCCGAGGTTTTTTCTTTTATTTTGCTAAATAAATTCCCACACTACCTTCACACAAATGGGAGTATATCTATCCTTAATATTGTTTTTCCTATCTTTACCCCATTAATTACTTACGCTATGGCATTAGTAGTTCGAAAGTTAATTGCTACACCTACAAAAATACGTCACTTATCCTTATTTTGAGTAAGTTTTACCCAGTCCAAATCCTTAAACCCTATCTCTTTCAGGTATAGTATGATTTTGGTAGGAAGAACAGTAAAAGTTAGTTACTAAAGTTACTAGAATAATTTTAATACATTCATACATAAAGTCATGTTATCTGAAGCTGTCACTTTTGATAGATATCATCAATACCTACAAAATAACACAAATAATAAAGTGAAATGTTATCAATGTTGGCCGCAAAGAAATATATTTGAATTTTTTCTACTGTTCTTCCAAGCAAAATCAGGGTAGTACCATTGTAATGTTCCCATCTGCGTCTAGGTCTTTACAATGGTCTCTTCCAATCGAACTTGCCATTCAATACCCTGAACAAGGTTCTAGAATCTTCCATCCACGCTGCATGTTCTGCCCACCGTAATCTATGATATTTGACCATATTAACAATGTCTAGTGATTCTTACAGGGTATTTAACTCATCATTACGTAACTTCTTCCACTCCCAGTATCCTCAACCATCTTTAGGCCAATTATATTACTAAGCACCTTGTTTTCGAACATCCTATATTTGTTTTTGTTCTGTAAGATAAGAGACCACGTTTCACACCCAGGGAGAACAACCGGTTTTGTATATTTTTGTATATTCTGAGTTATACATTCCTTGAGAGCAGGCGAGACGCCAACAACTTACTGACCGAGTAAAGCATGCATTTACCGACTGTATTATTTTACTAATTTCAACTTTAGTAGTTTTATTGCTAGTTAAAATTGTTCCTAACTATCTAAACACATATCAAATGATCATTATGTTGTTTGAAGTAATCTTTAAATTATCGTCTCCAATCTGTGTTCTCTGTGTTATCATATACTTAATATTTTCAGCGCTCACTTCTAAACCTATATCCTTACTAGCCTATAAAAAAATGTGCATTTCTTGCAGCAGCTTTCTTACTATTCCTTTCTCCATTAGTGTAATTAAATGTGGACAAACCAGATGGGTAGTAACATACGGGGTAGCAAATAAAAACCTTATTGTTTAACGTACTATATATAAACATTAAAAATAATTTTAATTTTTTAACACGTTTAAGAAAATACTAACTTAATTAAAACATTAATATATATGTGTAGTGTTTAACTCACCTGGCGATGCAATATTTAAGTTTGAAATTGGAAACATATCAGTAAAGGTCCAATATATGCCACAACAACCGAAATACTCCGTCTCAAAGATCTAAATGCGTATTCAAAGAGACGCGAAGTATAAATATTGTTCGAGAAATAAGGTTCGATATTATTCAGAAAATCCCCTGATAGCTTGATGATAATATATCGGCTCTCCAGGTTTTCTAGAAATCCCTTTAACTTGAAAAAAGTAATTCAGGTAACAAACTATTTATATTATTCCTTTATTCAAAACCATTTACTAAGATACCATACACTACTTGATATATTTTTATTTTATTATATAACCAGCCCCCTTCCCCGTAAAAAAATATTGTAAAGAATCCTGTAAAACAAAGCTTCAAATCCTCCATCATGGCAATATAAAAACAAAACTTTTTACTTTTTTTTTTAAATACAGTCCTACCATCACTGTATAGCCCCCTCCCTCTTTTTATCCTCCTCCTATTTTCATCTCATTTCTCTTTCCCACCCTACCACCTCCCCCCGAGTCCCCTTCACCAACCTCACATTCCCTTCAACAACTTTTTTTTTCCAACGACTATATAATATACTATCGAAATTTTTATGAGGAATAAATTAAATTTTCAAAATAAAATATAGCCTATGTTACTCGCTGTTAATGTAGCTTTATATTAGTGAAAGAATTTTTAAAATCGGTCCAGTAGTTTTTGAGTTTATCCATTACAAACAAAAAATCAAAGGTTTCCTCTTTATAATATTAGTATAGATTTTGAATGTGGGGAATGCCAGGCCTCCACCGTGGTTCGGATTCCACGTTAAACTGTAGGTCCTTCATTTCATCTCACAATCACCCTACCATTACACATTAGCGTAAGTGCGTATAACCCGAATGGGTGTAAGACGCGATGATAATAATAATAATATTAATAATAATGATAATAATAATAATAGTATGATTTTTATCAATAAAAAATTGGTGGATATAAATGAATAAACCATTAAAACAAATAGAACTACGTTTAATTATAAAAATTAAATATTTAATAAGGTTATTAAATGTTGATAGTGAATATAACAAAGTTTAACCTATTGAATATTATCAAAAATTATTATTTGAAACATTAGTTTATTTAAACGTTCTATAAAAAAAGTATATAAATAAAAATTAGGCATCATAAAAACTGTTAGTTACTCTCATAGCGTGCACCTTTGGTAATCAAGAGCACGCGAGGATGACGTAGGCCTGAGCAATCGTACTTTTAATTATTGTTTTATATCAGCATTTGTGCACGCGCACCAAGTAATATTTTTAAAACAGAGATTTTTTAAAATTTAGCACAACTCAGTGTTTTGACACAAATAGTAAGTTAGGAGAAACATCCCTCTTCTGGTGGTATTCAACAGTGTGCTTTTGACCTTTTTCAAAAAGGGAGGCCGGTAAGGAGGCCCATTGTTAAGGGGTTACATCGAAGTGCTTTACACACTTTCATGCACTTGCCGGCTAGTAGAGGGCCTTGGTGTCAGAACTGGGGGGGTTCTGCCTCAAGTTGATCTATTTTGTACGTCAGCAGCTACCGAGTTACAGTAGCTTGTGAGGAGAGTGTCCTTCGGCCCGTCACACATTAGACGCAGCAGAGGGATTCTGTAGATCACGTGTTATAATGGCTTACCGCACATTGTACACAACACAGGCGCAATATAGGAATAGTTCTGTCACGCCTAGGTCTGGTGTTAATAGTGGTACAGTTTTAATTCAAGATTGGGATTATATATTTCAACGCGATTTTATAAACAGTAGTAAACTATACTGGTGTACTGTACATTACCAATGAAATTTTTCTCAATTAAATACGAAAATAAATATTATCTGTTAAATTCTGGCTTTAATAATGAGTTTTTATGTATCGAGATGATAATTACTAGTGACAAACCCTGAAACTCTTTCAGGTGGTCATGACTAGTTGGGAATCCCTGATCTAAAAAACACTATTTGATCCCTAATATTGGGATTCCTCTATTTCCTTATGATTTCAGAAATAAAGTATTACATCTGATTAATTCATTGTTTAAGATAGTGGAGTTTATCTGCCGGTGAGCGACCTAAGATAATGTCAGTGTGAAGACATTAGCTGTCCTGTTCAATAGCTTATCATAAGTCTTTAAGTAAAAATAGGGCCAAGTATGAACAATTCTAAGAAAATAAAACTTCTTCAATCATCTGTTTTGGTTACCCGCATTGGTGTGCTCGTGGACCAGGTGTTAAGCTCATATAGTTTGGCTATCCAATGATGGTGATGTTGGCTGCAGATAACAATCAGTGGCCTCATGGTCTAAGGCGTTACTCTTGCAGTAGACTAGACTGCCGATGATACTGAGGTTCAATTCTCGGTCGGGAGTACTGAGGTTTTTTCTACAAAATGTTTTCCACTCTCCATCCACGCATATGCGGGTACACTTCTTTTAAATAAACCTTTCTAATGCCGAACGGTATTAAGACGTGGTGCAAAATTAAAGTTTGCCGTGACCCCCAGACTTGGAGGGGTCACGAGTCACAGTCCACAGTTTAAGAAACTATGGACTAAGCCAATGTGCGTTCATTAATTAAGAATTCATCACCTTGTAGATAAATGTTTGTGTTAAAGGACAACGAACTCCTTCTAGCTTGCCCTAACGTTGACAGAGTTGGCTGTGGTTTATACCTCGCCTGTCGAAATATTCACCCATATGTGTGCTTGGCTTGATAAAAGGAAAAAAAACTTCTTTTTACATCGCAAGTTTCAAGATAATTTTAGGATTTATTGCTTTTTTTATACTCTACTTCTCTCTCTCTTTCTTCTTATTTCGACATGATGCCAAACAACACACGCATGTTTTGCGACTTTTTTTCTTTCTTTACATCATATTGCTTCCCTTGAAGCTGAGTTAATGTTTTAGTAGTTGAAACTTCCTGTAAGTTTATAAACAATCCCTTGAAGAACACAAATGACGAATCGGAGTATAAAGTGGTTCGGTTGTAACTTAGAAGAGTCACGGTCGAGTTTCGGAAGTCAACCAATTTCCCATTTAACTCTTAACTACTTGTCAATCATATACGAGGAGATTGGTTGACTCCCGAGACTGGACTATAAATATGGCCTTCAGTAAATCTTGGCCAGTGGGGGCAAGAACCAATAACTAATATAAAAATGCAGATCTGTGCTACTCTCATAAAACTAGTAATTTATTTTACTGTGGAACTCAACCCACTCACTAGCACAAGAGTTTTTTTTTAACAAATGACTGGGATACTAAATTAATCTGATAACAACAATATCTATACATTAAAACGAGAGATAATATAAACACTATGAATATTAAGTTATTTCAAAAGATTTAAAGCTTTAAAACTATGCCATCCAATTAATTTTACCATGTGTTATTAAAAATATAAGGTACCTCAAGGTATCAGTCAAATCTTGATGGACTACCCTGTACCACAGTGGAATAACGCATGAGACAGGGTACACGTTTAATAATATATTAATAGTGTATATGCTCCACTGCCCTGAAATATGCTTATCATGATTGATTCAACTATGGTGGATCTTATAAGATGAGACCATAGTGTATTTAGTCAAGGTAAGACTCCAGGTCAAACGTACGGTAGAGTTTTACCTTGACTAATCACAAAACTACCTTATCTTATGAGCAACACCAGGTGGAGCCAAACAAGGACGTGACTCAAGTTGGTCCGCCACATTACGTTTTTTTTTTTTTTTTGTCTAATCGTTTGTGCTCTATTTGTGCTCATATGTGCCCGAACATGAACATTTGTGCTGTGTAACTGGCCAATTTAGAAAATATTTAATGTGGCGGGCCAACTTGAGCTCAAGCTAGCCCGCCACATATTGAAAAACACAACATAACAAAATTTATTTAAGTCAATCCATTGTGCTACGTTTGTGCTCATATGTGCCCGAAAATGTACATTTGTTCTTTAAAATTAGAAAATCTAGAGAACATTTAATGTGGCGGGCTAGGTTGAGCATTCCCTATATCATAACCTGTAGGAAAATCGAGTTCAAGCTGGCCCGCCACATTTTTAAATATCAATGTAACAAAATTCTGTTTTCGCCATTCGTTTGTTCTTCGTTTGTGCTAATATGTGCCCGAACATGAACGTTAGTGCTGTGAATCTAGGCCTTTTAAATAACATTTAATGAAGGCGATCCCACTAAAGCTCAAGTTATCCCGCCACATATTGAAAACAAAGATTAAAAAAATTGTTTTAGCGATTATTTTGTGCTTAGTTTGTGCTTATATGTGTCCAAAAATGAACATTTGTGCTCTAAAATTAGGCATACTATATAACATTTAATGTGGCGGGCTAGGTTGAGTCTCCCCTATACCATAACCCGTAGAAAAATTGAGTTCAAGCTGGCCCGCCACATTTTTAAATATTATTTTAACAAAATTCTGTTTTCACCATTTGTTTGTTCTTCGTTTGTGCTCATATGTGCCCGAAAATGAATATTTGTGCTCTAAAATTAGGCATATCATATAACATTTAATGTGGCGGGCTAAGTTGAGCCTTCCCTATACCATAACATGTAGAAAAATAGAGTTCAAGCTGGCCCGCCACATTTTTAAATATTATTTTAACAAAATTATGTTTTCACCATTCGTTTAAAACTTCGTTTGTGCTCATATGTTCCCGAAACTTAACATTTGTTCTTTAAAATTAGGCATTCTAGAGACCATTTAATGTGGCGGGCTAAGTTGAGTATTCCCTATACAGTAACCTTTAAGTAAACTTGAGTTCAAGCTGGCCCGCCACATTTTTCAAATGTTAATTTTGTGGTTTCAGTATGGCCCTATTTTATAAACACGATTATAATATAACTTAAGTGATGTGATAAACATGGTCATAGAAACATATGATATTATTGAGAATCATGATTTCATAAAGAGAATAATGTTCCTCAAGTTATGTCTCCAAAATTTGTTTATTTAAATTTTTAAGTCTATTCTAGATTGGCATTAGTTTATAAAGATTTTCACCATTTCAAAAAGTTTTTTCATTAGTCTAGGAAATTATTAGGACACCCCATTCACCTCCTCTCTCTACCCCCTCCCAATGAATACCATAACCTGATTTTTAAATTCAAAACTTTCCTATGTCTATGATTATTTGGGGTGGCCCTCTTACCACGGTGATGAATTTGAATTTTCTCCCATGCCAAAATGTAAATTTTCTAATTCTTTTGGAAATATATCAGCTTACCCCCCTTTCCCTCTTCATTTCCCACATTCCCAATTTGAAATTTTAAGTATTATTTGGTTATCTTATATAGTCTATTTACTTTTCTACCAAATTTCAACTTAACCACATCGATAATAATGTTCTAGATTGGTTGTCGAAACGTCATAATGTTAGGATGTAATTTGTATGTATGGGAAGATCTATTAACATACATGCAAAATTTCAATTTTCTACCGCTCTCAAAAATTGTTTTTATATGTGGTCTAGGAATTTTCAGGGAACCTGCGCTCCCCATTTTCCACTCTATTTTGAAATTCAATAATTAAGAACTTTATAAATTCAATCTTCCTATACTATGAGTAGTAGGCCTAATTTATTCTTATAATTTTGGAAACTCTACTCCCTTTAATATCTCTCTACCTCATTTCTCAAACTCCCTCTTATGAATCCCAAATTATAAGATTTATTTGGTTATCTAAAGTTGTACTTCCACCTGCCTCCCAAATTTAAATTTTCTACCATACCTAAAAGTGTTGTACGACCCTTACCACTTTATTTCCTGGATTCCAAATATAAATGTTACAATTTAAATACTTCATACTTAATTGGAGTGGTATCTTTACAGGCCTGCTGAATATCAATTTTCTACCATATTTAGAAGTAGTTTCTTCTAATAGTTTTGTAAATTTAGAACTCCTTCAATCCCAATTGTCCTATTCATTTTGAGAAGTTTCAAATTCTAATATTAATTTGGTTATTTGGAATGTTCTCTTTAACTTAACTCAAAAGTTTATTTTGGCTATAGATCCCCACATCTCATTTTCCCAGAATTCCGTTTTAAAATCTAAAATTACGATTTTTTAAAATTTGGGGTGATCCTTATAACTGCTTTGTGAATTTGAGTTTTCTACCACATACTGAAATAGTTAAGTGTATTATTTTTGGAAATGTTGATTCTCCCCCCTCCTCCAACTACCCCTCTTCGCTATTTAAACCCCCAATTCTAAATATCATATTTTAAGATTTATTTGGCTATTTTGAGGTTATAATCCATTAGTCCATCACACCTAAATTTTTTTTTTAAATCGTATACCCCTTTTCCTCAATTTCCTGAGGTCCCAATCAAAAATTTGAAATGTTCAGACTGCAAAAGAGAAATTAGCTTGAGTTGCAATTTGTAGAGGAATGATGTGTGTGATAGATAAGATATATCTTGTATTTTAAAAATTAGCTAGGTCCACCCTTAAGTAGATATTTTATCAACTTTTACACTATGATTAAAATGCGTTGTGAATATTATTTGTTTTTTCAGCTTTTGAGATTGGTGCTATTTATCATCGGTTTTTAATAAACCCAAAATGTGTTTTAAATGTTTATAAAATTTTTCTTAAATAGTTTATTATAGGATTGTGTTAAAAATATAAACAAAGTAAAATATTAAAAATAGATTCGTTTTGAAACATTATCACAAGCCTAAAATAAATTACTCGATTCAGATCTGATCTTACTCCTTAGAAAACCATTTGATCCAATTTTTACAAGCAGATGATTCGACAAGGTTTCTATTAGATAAAAAAGATTTAGCATTAGGTTCGGATTAGATTCTAATTTTTTTAAACATAAGATACGATTCAGATTCTAGTAAATTAGCCAGGATTTGGATTCGAGTAGAAATTTAAAATGATGGATTCACACATGTTAGATTATAATAATAATAATAATAATAATAATAATAATAATAATAAGAATAATTATTATTATTATTATTATTATTATTACAATGACGCGTTTAATCTTTCGACAAGTCCGTTACTGTATTGTTTTGTGCATCGACACAATAATGCTTTACCAAATAGTCTATAAAACACTTAATTTTTTAGAAAAATGTTTTTGTTTGGACAAATATGAGCACAAACGAATGTTGAAAACAGAATTTTGTTATGTTTTGTTTTTCAATATGTGGCTAGCTTGAGCTCAAGGTGGATCACCTTAATTAAATGTTATCTAAAAGGCCTAGTTTTAAAGCACAAAAGTTCATTTTCGGGCTCTTATGAGCACAAACGAAGCTAAAACGAATGGCGATAACAGAGTTTTGTTACATTACTATTTAAAATGTGGCAGAAAAGCTTGAGCTCAATTTGTTCAGGTTACGCTTTAGGGAAGATTCAAGTTAGCCCGCCACATTAATTGTTCTCAAGATTTTCTAATTTTAGTGCACAAATTTTCATTTTAGGGCACATATGAGCACAAACTAAGCACAAAACAATGGCGAGAACAAAATTTTGTTGTTTTGTTTTCAATATGTAGCGGGCTTCCTTGAGCTCTAGTGGGATCGCCTTCATTAAATGTTATATAAAAGGCCTAGATTCTTAGCACTAACGGTCATGTTCGGGCACATTTGAGCACAAACGAAGAACAAACGAATGGCGAAAACAGAATTTTGTTAAAATAATATTTAAAAATGTGGCGGGCCAGCTTGAACTCTATTTTTCTACAGGTTATGGTATAGGGAAGGCTCAACCTAGCCCGCCACATTAAATGTTATATAGTATGCCTAATTTTAGAGTACAAATATTCATTTTCGGCCACATATGAGCACAAATGAAGTTTAAACGAATGGTGAAAACAGAATTTTGTTAAAATAATATTAAAAAATGTGGCGGGCCAGCTTGAACTCAATTTTTCTACGGGTTATGGTATAGGGGAGACTCAACCTAGCCCGCCACATTAAATGTTATATAGTATGCCTAATTTTAGAGCACAAATGTACATTTTCGGGCACATATGAGCACAAACGGAGCACAAAATAATCGCTAAAACAATTTTTTTATATTTTTTGTTTTTAATATGTGGCGGGCTAACTTGAGCTCTAGTGGGATCGCCTTCATTAAATGTTATCTAAAAGGCCTAGATTCACAGCACTAACGTTCATGTTCGGGCACATATGAGCACAAACGAAGAACAAACGAATGGTGAAAACAGAATGTTGTTACATTGATATTTAAAAATGTGGCGGACCAGCTTGAACTCTATTTTTCTACAGGGAATGCTCAACCTATCCCGCCACATTAAATGTTCTCTAGATTTTCTAATTTTAAAGAACAAATGTACATTTTCGGGCACATATGAGCACAAACGGAGCACAATGGATTGACTTAAATAAATTTTGTTATGTTGTGTTTTTCAATATGTGGTGGGCTAGCTTGAGCTCAAGTTGGCCCGCCACATTAAATATTTTCTAAATTGGCCAGTTTCACAGCACAAATGTTCATGTTCGGGCACATATGAGCACAAATAGAGCACAAACGATTAGACAAAAAAAAAAAATTCAGCAATGTGGCGGGCCAACTTAAGTCACGTCAAACAAGGTTATGTTCTTATCTTTCAGGGCAGACAGAGATAAGTGAAGGTCAACACAATTTACATTACATTTCCTTATTATTAGTTCTTCGTATCTAACTTTTGTTGTAATCTAGGTTAGCTATCATTAGTGTTAAGATATCTCACTGAGCTTGTTATGTTTTCCACAATACCCTCAATAACCCCAGCTGGTCTTTGAACCCCGACCTTTCCTCACCGGTAGACCAGCTCTTAAGGAAAGGAAAAGGCACCACCTGTAATCAAAGGAGAGGGTTATAGAACACATCCACTACTTGTATAGGGAGGGGGGGGGGGGCGTACCCGAGTTGACTGCGACAAACTTCACCACGTGGGGCAGTCAATAAAAACAACACTTGTATCGAACATGTGCGGGTGTCGGGATGGTAGTAACAACTGTTGCTGACAGTTGAGGGACGCACTCCTCGGTACAATGACACCCTCTACTTGGGATACAACTCGGGGTGCAAGGGAACGGGGATTAAGGTCCGTATTATTTAAAAACATTTTTGGAACAAAAACATTTGACCCACATTAAAGAAAGTTTATGTTTGTTTTAGCTCCGCGTTCGGGCTAAACGCCTATGTACTAATTACACTAATATGTTATAGATTGGGAAGGCTGAATTTAAGTAAGTGTAATCACATTTGCACGGAGGGAAACCATTTAGGTAAAACCTACTTCATAACACCCGACTGGTATTGAACCTCAATTTCCCCGTCTTCAACAGTCTAATTTTTCGTGGAATTAGCGTCCTAGACAGTGCGGCCACTGAGGTGGGTAGTGAAATATGGGGTCAGTAGATAATCTATGTTTAGTTTAATTTTCTCTTGATATTAACCCAAATATTTCTTAAATATCCATCATGAGCACCGTGAAACCTTACTAGGACTTTTTATCTTTATTTAAAAGTACATCTTCAAATAACGCAATGATCATTACATATATTCAATAACCGTTTACATACAATGCGTAGAAAATAAAACTAAATATATTTACAGAAGCAAGGTTTAATTTATTTTGGTCAAAAAAAGGTTTTTGTGTTATAAAAACTGCTGAAACGCTGCACTCAAATTAAGTTCCCTTTATTTGGCCTGAATGAGAGCAAATTATATCCTAACGACCATGTTTGGAACAAGATTAGTGTGTCTAGCTTTGACCTGAAAGACTAGGGTTATATCTAACAGACAAGCTTTACCTTGGATAAATTACGCTGAATCTCCTCGAAAGATCTCAACATTTCCATCTTTAACACAATCATTATTATTATTATTAGCACCGCGTCTTACTACCCGTTCGGGTTATACGCACTTACGCTAATGTGTAATGGTAGTGTGATTGTGAGATGAAATGAAGGACCTACAGTTTAACGTGGAATCCGAACCACGGTGGCGACCTGGCATTCCAATTTAACACAATCGTAAATAGCACTCTTCTAAGCTTCCCCTAAAATACATTCATAAATCTTGATGCAATACACATTTTGGATTTCTATTTATTTTAAACTGTTGGAAACAAAAATCACCGATGTATTTTCATTACTAAAGTGTAGTGTCACAAAGCTCTTTTTGTGTGTGTGTGTGTGTGTGTGTGTGTGTGTGTGTGTGTGTGTGTGTGTGTGGAGAGAAGGGCTGAAGCCCTTCCATTGAAGGTTTATGTTAGATACATTATTAATAGAAAATTTGTATTCCTAGAAACTAGGTAAATATTTGACTAGATTATTTGGAAATGCTGGCGCTTTAATCAACATCAAGGTCAGTTTTAATTTATTGCCAAGCCATAGACTGATCTAGAAATGCAAGGTTTAGCGCTGCCTTCTGGCGTTACAATGCCAACACTGAAGAGCAGATGTAATTTACTATATTAATTTCGGAAAAGACAAACCTCTAAATAAAGTCTTAACACGGTTCCATAATGTGTGTTTGTCACAAAAACAATAACATGTTGGGGATCAAAATAATAACTTAATTTAAAAATAATCTTATTTATTGAAAGCTCCACACAAAGCTGTCATTATGACGACGCCATTGATGATATTCTAAACAAAAGTGGAGCTATCAGTGTTCGAGACCTCACAAATAGGAAAATGGACCACAACAGCGGACAAGTAGACTAAGATGTCAAGCTCGTTTAATCCAGTGACTGAGAGTTTGAGGTTCGAATACTGGCCAGGTATACTAAGGATGTTTTTTCCAAAATGATCTTTTTCCTCTCCTTCCACAAAAATCGGATACATTTTGTATAAAACTGTACCTTACTCGTAAGGATGATCCATTAAAAATATTAATTTAACGACATGTTTTAGCACAGCTATGCCTGTCCTTGGTGTCTTACTACCCGTCCGGGCTATCCACATATTTACACCAATAGATTAAGGATGAGGGCGGTAAGATTTTACAGAAGTGCACACGCATTTTAGTGAAGTGAAATTAGGAAAATATGTATGTAAACGCACTCTTAGTCGATCCGGTCGGTGTTTGAAACCCAACCTCCCTGTTGAGGTACTTTTTGATTTAAAGCGATAAAAAAAAATTGCGATACCATAATCTCGATTCAATAAAGCAAATCAAATGATTTTGAGTTGATAATCACAATTATTATATTTTATCTCATTGCCTGCCATAGTCCGGAATCTTAGTCTTACATTCATATAAAACTTGACACTCTTCGGTGGTGGAATGGTCTAAGGCGTCACTCTCACAATAGACTAGGCTACCAATAGCAGGACGATTGGGCTTGGATCCCGATTGAATGGCTGAGGATATTTTGTCTAGTCTACCTCCACGCAAATACGGATACACTTACCTTAAATTTAACCTTCCTCGTTCGATAGCATAATTGGTACATATGGGTACATCCCGAACAGTTTGTAAGACTGGTGCTAAGAACACTTTCTCTTTAAGTTTGGATTTTGATTTCTCCTATAGGTAAAGCATTGTGACTGTGAATGTTTTCATCCTTTAGGATTAGAAGGAACTTTACTTTCTAAGTGCTCCTTGTATGTATACAGCTGTTGTCACTCTGTATGCTACAGCGGTAATGGTTGATGGATTTTTTTCAAACTTAGGCCTAGTATTTAGATTTTATATGGTTATACATCAAGGCCTAATAATTACTTTGGCTCTTGCCCTAAAATTATAGATAATTATACTAATAACAGATTTTTGTAAATTCAACACTTTAAAAAAAAATTGCTAAAATAATTGTTTTGTTCAAACTAAAAACCTGGGAAGTTTTTTTACATCGTCAATAGCCAATGTATAGGCCTACTTGTTTTTGAAGAACAAATTATTTAATATTAGTTTACTGGTGAGCTATTTTTTGAAAATCTGAACAATTTAAAAAAAAACTCTAAAAATTTTGTTTAAAATAGTATCTGGGGATGTTTTTACATATCAAATAAGGACTCATGTTAATTTTATAACCATTATTATTTAAGTATATTTTAAAAATTAGAAATTTTTGATAATTTGGATATTCTAGGAAATGACCTTGACGATTTTATTTAAAATGTATATCTGTCGAGTACTTTAAGGATAAATAGTGGAGTATACTTGTTTTGTTTAAGATAAAAATTGATTTAAGGGCATTTTACTGATTTTTTAAAATTTGAAATTTAAATATAAAAAGTATGTACGTTTTTGTCGAACAATTGGTTTTATCGCGGTACAGCTATAGCCTGTTTAAAGTCACTATTCGTCCTACACGGTCGTGAGCACCTAATGTCAAGGACTTGTCACGCATGTGCTGAGTTTTCCCGCGCGCGGGACTCACCAGAGGGTCCGTGCTATGTGCCCCCACGTGGCACGTATGCTCGGGACGTGTGTCTGTTCGGGGGGGGGGGGGGGGCATATGTGGGGAGGAGGGGGCGCCAAGCAAAAGACTCGCTGGTGAAGGACCTTGTCTCCACACGACAACTCTTCTCTATGTCTGTCACTTATCCTAATAGACACACAAAACACACACACTTGCATGCTCTGCTCATGCGCACTACTAGCACCGTTTTATCCGTACTCCCCCTCCTGTTAACTGTCTGGGGTATACACATACTTACTTCGATTTAATTATATTATATTAATTATATTATATATCTGGAATGCCTTTGTTCTACCATAATCCAATATATAGTAGGTTTCTGTTAGAAAAAAGGGCCTTACAGACAGCTCTTCGTAAATAAACGAGGCTACACTTACACTAGTGGAAGGAGAGTGGGAAACAATATATTTAATAACAAACACCCCTCTGTACAGCGCCCGGTCTTTTAGCCCCAAACTCACCCTTAATATTTAGTCCACACACAATATTTCGTGTGAGAATACTATAATTTAGAAGAAGCGTACCATCATTTGAGTGTAGGGAGAGTGAGGTACCGTTTACAAAACACCCCCTCAGAACACCCAACCGAGATCCAAACCCAAACATTTAGTCCCAGGCCCAAATAGGATTATATCAAAGACTTTGTCCACGCTTTCCTCATTGAGCGGTAGTTTCAAGTCACGTCTAGCTGCCCCACGTGTTTGCCAAGTGATGATGATGGTGGTGTGTGGGTGGTTGAGTGCAACCTGTTGCTGTAAGAAGCTATGTGAAGAGGACACATCTGTCACGGAACACAGCAGCTCCCTGCAACGCTCGTGCTCAGCTGGGAGAGATTGCTTGTTCTTGTTGGTCGTATCGTTTAGCGTCGACGTGAGATTCTTCATCAAGTACATTACTAGGAGGTTATTTAGAAGGTCGAGTCTACTTTGATCATCAAAACTAGACTTGAATCTTATATTTTCTTTTTTATTAGCACCACATTCTGCTACCCTTTTGGATTATAAGCATACGTAATAATTACTACGCTAATATGTTACGGTTGAAGAAGATTGAATGAGTAGGAAGTATACCCCATTTTCAATGGAATGTAAAAAAAACAGCTTGAGTACACCCAACCGGGATTATAACCCCGATCTTGCATCATCAACAGTCTATTTATTGCGAGAGTGACGCCCTAGACGGCTATGCCAGAGGTGGGAAGCTTGCGGGCTTTACAGGTGTCCGCTGTGGACGTTTAGCATATTGATCAATAATTATATACCTTAAACAATAAATTATTCTCAAACAGAGTGATTCTGAGTAATTCAAAACCTGCTTCAGTGGCGCATGGTATTAGGCGTCACTCTCACAATATAAAATACTGCTGATGAAAGGCAAATCGGGTTTGAATCCCGGTCGGGTGTGCAGAGGGTGGATATATCCACTATCATATCATCTATTATTTGTCATTTGAGACCAATACGAGCCCTCAGCGCAACGCCGGCTCGAGTCTGAATCATCGATAGTTTCGCACCTGTGTTAATTGCTAGTGTAGGAGTCCAATGAAGTAGGCAAATATTCACCAATATTTTTCTAACCATTTCCAAGCAGTCAGAAAGACATCCCTATTTCTAATTGTAGCTTTACATTTACCAAATTCTATAGTTTTCCCGTCCCTGAACTTTTTTAGTAAAACTTTATCTAAAATCAAATAACTCTTTATTTAAATCGTTCGTTTCGACCTTATTCATTTTTCTCATTCTAAATAACAAGATGAGACATTCCCCGCTTGAGCCTTGAGATGATCTAAATATCCGCACGTCAAGAGAAATGATCTGGAGGTCTCCAGCCAACTGGGGGTAGGTTTGGAACCTTATAGCCCCTCCTCGGAGCTGGCCAAGGGCCATGAAAAGGTGGGGGTGATACTAGGTAGGCTGCCTCTTTATAATGTTGTCAGCGTTTACTGTACGTGAAGTTTGTGACCTTGTGAGACATCTGTGAAGTGTGTGGCCTTCTGAGACATCTGTGAAGTGTGTGGCCTTGTGAGACATCCGTGAAGTGTGTGGCCTTGTGAGACATCTGTGGAGTGTGTGACCTTATGAGACATCCGTGAAGTGTGTGACCTTGTGAGACACCCGTGAAGTGTGTGGCCTTATGAGACATCGGTGAAGTGTGTGACCTTGTGAGACATCCGTGAAGTGTGTGGCCTTGTGAGACATCCATGAAGTGTGTGGCCTTGTGAGACATCCGTGAAGTGTGTGACCTTGTGAGACATCCGTGAAGTGTGCGGCCTTGTGAGACATCCGTGAAGTGTGTGGCCTTGTGAGACATCTGTGGAGTGTGTGACCTTATGAGACATCCGTGAAGTGTGTGGCCTTGTGAGACATCCGTGAAGTGTGTGGCCTTGTGAGACATCCGTGAAGTGTGTGACCTTGTGAGACATCCGTGAAGTGTGTGACCTTGTGAGACATCCGTGAAGTGTGTGACCTTATGAGACATCCGTGAAGTGTGTGACCTTGTGAGACATCCGTGAAGTGTGTGACCTTGTGAGACATCCGTGAAGTGTGCGGCCTTGTGAGACATCTGTGAAGTGTGTGACCTTGTGAGACATCCGTGAAGTGTGTGACCTTGTGAGACATCCGTGAAGTGTGTGACCTTGTGAGACATCTGTGGAGTGTGTGACCTTATGAGACATCCGTGAAGTGTGCGGCCTTGTGAGACATCTGTGAAGTGTGTGACCTTGTGAGACATCCGTGAAGTGTGTGGCCTTGTGAGACATCTGTGAAGTGTGTGACCTTGTGAGACATCCGTGAAGTGTGTGACCTTGTGAGACATCCGTGAAGTGTGTGGCCTTGTGAGACATCCGTGAAGTGTGTGACCTTATGAGACATCCGTGAAGTGTGTGACCTTGTGAGACATCCGTGAAGTGTGTGGCCTTATGAGACATCCGTGAAGTGTGTGACCTTGTGAGACACCCGTGAAGTGTGTGGCCTTATGAGACACCCGTGAAGTGTGTGGCCTTGTGAGACATCTGTGGAGTGTGTGACCTTATGAGACATCCGTGAAGTGTGTGGCCTTATGAGACACCCGTGAAGTGTGTGGCCTTATGAGACATCCGTGAAGTGTGTGACCTTGTGAGACATCCGTGAAGTGTGTGACCTTGTGAGACATCCGTGAAGTGTGTGACCTTGTGAGACATCTGTGGAGTGTGTGACCTTGTGAGACATCTGTGGAGTGTGTGACCTTATGAGACATCCGTGAAGTGTGTGACCTTGTGAGACATCCGTGAAGTGTGTGGCCTTATGAGACATCTGTGGAGTGTGTGACCTTATGAGACATCCGTGAAGTGTGTGGCCTTATGAGACACCCGTGAAGTGTGTGACCTTATGAGACATCTGTGGAGTGTGTGACCTTGTGAGACATCCGTGAAGTGTGTGGCCTTATGAGACATCCGTGAAGTGTGTGACCTTGTGAGACATCTGTGGAGTGTGTGGCCTTATGAGACACCCGTGAAGTGTGTGACCTTGTGAGACATCTGTGGAGTGTGTGACCTTGTGAGACATCTGTGGAGTGTGTGTGCCTTGTGAGACATCCGTGAAGTGTGTGGCCTTGTGAGACATCTGTGGAGTGTGTGACCTTGTGAGACACCCGTGAAGTGTGTGGCCTTGTGAGATACCCGTGAAGTGTGTGGCCTTATGAGACACCATGAAATGACAAGTTGTCTTCCAATGCCAAAAGGTTTATCACCTCCACACTAGACCATGTGGCCACTGAAGTGGACTTATATTTTATTGAATGTGGGCAGATACAGCCAAAAATAATTTTAGTTTCTTCTAGGGAACAACACATTTTACCATTTATTAATATATGTCCACACTTAATAAATGGATTTATTAAATTATTATCATAACCAGCTCCAATTAATTTTTCTTTAGAATGTAGACTCTAATCTATTGTAATCTCATATTTTAACGGGCCCAGTGGTGTAGTGGAGAGTGCACCTGGCTATTAGTCTAGGGGTCCCGGGTTCGATACTTGGTTGGTACTTTGGCTATTTTCCCAGAGAGCTAGTTTTAAGAGTTTCCACTGGTTCCACACCCTCATACTCACTATCACCATCATCTCATTTCATCGGGACGTAGAAAGAGCCTCCACGGAAAGGACGTACAATTAGTACGTTTGGGTGTCCCCTGGGCAACAGCACATTAGTATTGGCTGATCTTTCCGCTACTGGGCTATGAGTGATGTAACCCAGACAAGCGATATTATGTTATCATCTAATCTTTTCAATACTTCATCAATATACAAATCCTAACAATCCCATCATGTTAGTGCAAGACTTTGGACACAAACATTCTAATTCAAATAATTTAGTTCAAATAAACAATATGATCGTTTAGCTAACAAAACACGTCTTTATTGTGAAAATTGTAACTCTAAAAGAAATCAGTTTATCACTCAGCTGCTCTCTTGAGCTCGTGTTCTTACCTTAACAAAACCAGCCTATCTTCCAGATTACATTTTTAACACGTGTTTGTGTTAGGTATTATATACTCAATTAATACATCATCTATTCTTTCAGACGCCATCTTTAACACGGACTAATGTTAGGAATTTATATCCTCAATTCTTCTGATCGTTCAGCCTCATCTTAAAAAATAAATCTTCTGATCATTCATCCGACATCTTGAACACTTGTTACTATTGTGGAGTCTATCTTCAAAGAAATCAATCAATGAAATACTCAATCACCATCTTTAACAGTTTTCATATTGATAATTCTAACAAATCGGCTGTTCCAAAACCCGCTATTTTGAACACGTGTTCCAAACGGTTGAATATTTGTCTCGACTGGTTGTCACAAACAGTATGGTGCACGAGAGAGGGTTAATATACGACTCAATAGGAGAAAAAAACAGGTCCGAGTCCAAACCGGAAGAATGAGTAGTCTTTTGTCAATGTATACTATTTCAGACTCCATACTGCTTCATCAATTCGAGTTTATAGACGATTAAATTGAGTAACATGATATTTGCTCTCTTCTAATTTGTATCTTCCTCGAGATGTTTGGAGGTACTAACAAGGCTAATCTCTCGTGCGTCCTCCTCAACAACTAAAATCACTCAAGTGTGCATCCAGTTCGTTAGAAGGTTGTCTTCTGCTAAGCTATTGATACGCGCCAGTCTATAATTAATAACCATGTTATAGTAGCAACTCCCCTTCATCGCGCCGGTCTTATTTCAATTTGTCTCAATCCTCCACTTCCTCTCTCGCCAGCACAACGCAACAAGTCCACAAGTCATCGTCCCTAGCGCTCGC
The DNA here is from genome assembly GCA_039000515.1 of Timema cristinae. Taxonomy (NCBI): domain Eukaryota; kingdom Metazoa; phylum Arthropoda; class Insecta; order Phasmatodea; family Timematidae; genus Timema; species Timema cristinae. Next base: position 49,829,699 of record JBCFYV010000001.1, read on the forward strand.
GTCCTCACTCTTCATTAGGAGTGTTTGTTTGTGTCTTAAAACTCAAACTCGTTCACGTCGTTTTTTACTAACATTCAATTTTCATAAAAAGGGCTTTATCTGACAGCCAGAAAAGTTACCAAATTTACGTTCATATAGACATACGTCAGGTCATGCGATGTGCAGCAGTCACGTTTGATTAATATTATCAATACTTGTAAAATACAACTAATAATATTGTAGAATATTTTCAGTATTGAATAGGAAAAAAATGTATGTATTCTCTAAAAGACTCTTCCTATGAAGATTGAACTATACCTTTTAGCTTGCCCTTATAATATACCAACCGTTTGACCCTTTTTCTTCTCACGGGTAAGTGGGGGTATGTCGCTACAAAACTATATTGAATTAGGACGTTCAACAACAGGTGACCAACGTTGTTAAAGTTCCTGACTGTACACTCTTGAACTAACTTTGGCATTCCCAAGATAATTATTGCGATAAATGAATTAAATCTTTGAATTTTCTTACCAAAATCCCAAGCAGAGTACACAAATGAACGCAATGTTGGCCTAAGCACGATAATGTTTTTTTACAATTTTTTTTTCTAATCACTACGTCTTACTACCTGTTCAGACTATACGCATATGTACTAATTACGTTAATGAGCTAAGGATGAATAAGGTGGAATTTTATAGGAAATGTACCCGCATTTGAATAGAGGAAGCGTGAAACCTAGCCCCTTGTATATTGCAACGTTAGTTCCTCCTTCCAAGTCCTCGAATAAGTTTTGAATTCAAACTTTTAGGACTGTAATATATTATTTTAACACTAACATATAGGATATTCATGATTATTTAAATTATAAGCTCTCAGGACTCAAGGAGTTAATTTGTTGTTGCTATTTTATTCTCATCGGTGGGCAAGGACACAAAGGATGATGAAAATGTTGTGTTTGATTCCCGGACGAGTGTAATTTATTTTCATAAGGGGCTTTATTAGAGGCTAGGAAGAAAAGTTGTTTAGAAGTGAACGCTGAAACTACTAAGTATATGATCACACAGAGAACACAGATTGGGACGATAGTTTAGAGATTACTTCTAGAAACATATAATTTGACAAGGTTAATGAGTTTAAATATTTAAGAACAATTTAATATAGCAATAACGGTATTAGATCGGAAATTAGTAAAATAAAACAGTTGGGAAATGCATGTTATTACTCGGTCATTAAGTTGTTGGCATCTCGCTTGCAATCCAGGAATGTAAAACTCAGAATATATAAAACAATCATTTTACCGGTTGTTCTCTAAGGCCGTGGAATGTAATCGCCTACTCTAAATAACGAAAGCAAATTTAGGGTGTTCTAAAACAAGGGGCTTAGGACGATATTTAGCCCAAAATTGGATGAGGATACTGGAGAGTGAAGGAGCTTACATAATGATGATATGCATATCCTGTATTCATCCCAAAGCATTGTAAGGATAATCAAGTCTTGTAGGTAGATTAAGGTGGGCAGGACATGCAGTGTGTGTTGTGTGTGGGGGGGGGGGGGGATGAGGAATCTAAAACCATTGTTCAGGTATTGATGGCAAAATCCCAATGGTAATGGTTTTTGGTGACCAATTGGGAAGAGCATTGGAAGACTAGTGAAGATGAATGGTCTGAAAAGAGATTAGTGTGTAATGAGGTGGAATGGGTTCTTGCTCAAGATAGAGATAGTGTGTAATGAGGGGAATGGGTTCTTGCCAAGATAGAGATAGGTGTATGAGGTGGAATGGGTTCTTGCTCATAGATAGAGATAGTGTGTAATTGAGTGGAATGGGTCTTGTCAAGATAGAGATAGTGTGTAATGAGGTGGAATGGGTTCATTGCTCAAGATAGAGATGTGTGTAATGGGTGGATGGGTCTGCTCAAGATAAGATAGTGTGTATGAGGTGGATGGTTCTTGCTAAAATAGAGATAGGTGTAATAGGTGGAATGGGTTTTGTCAGATAGAGATAGTGTGTAATTGAGGTGAAGGTTTGTCAAGATAGAGATAGTGTGTAATGAGGTGGAATGGGTTCTTGCAAGATAGAGATAGTGTGTAATGAGGTGGAATGGGTTCTTGCTCAAGATAGAGATAGGTGGTGTAGTACTGCAATTAATTTTCGAGCTCCTAATTCCATAGAGTAAGTAAGGGGTTTCTCACTCTCCATTAACGCACATGTGTGCGCATACATATTTTTATACTTCGTACTTTCGTTATTAGTGTAAATAAGTGTACAGCCTGGAAGTGTATTAAGACGTGGAACATGGAAAAACTAATCGTGGTTACTAATAATGATCTTAATACTATAAAAAAATACGCTAGCTTTGTCAACTTACTTCTCAAGAAAAATAAGTTTAAATGTCTTTATTATATTATTATAATTGCGCGCTTTAAGAATTTGTTAACCGAGCTCAGAGTTAATTTTTTTAAAACCTCAAGGATTAGCAGATGATCTCAAAGTTTACACAATTTTTAATCGCGATTTTGTCATAATTTAAGAAAACAATTTCCATAATTTTACCTAGTGAATTAAGGTGTTATATTTTAAAAGGCAACCTATATATTATCTAAGATTATCATAATATATGGTCTATTATATTTTAGAAATCTCGAATTTACATGTATAAAAGCTTCACTTGAGAGATTTATTGCAAAATTGAGGCAACCGGCCAGCTAGTTAACTTATAAAATAGTTGTTTTTATCTTAAAATTGTATGGAATGTAAAGTTATCCCACTATTTAATCTCGCTGTATCTGCATTAACACTATTTGGGTACTTAGGTCCTTGTATAACTGCAATAGTTTAAAAGTGTCTGTCAGACGGAGTATGGCGAAACTAATTGCCCCTTTAACTTCAAGGTAGAAGGAACACCTCAAGGTTAAAAGCAAGATCTGAGTGTGAATTCACCCCCTCCCTCCATCTCTCTTCATCACAGTTTCCGCTCTTCTGAATGACAGTCCACCTTCCGTTTTACTCGGAATAATTCTATTGAACGCCTTTTACCGTGGAGGAAACAAGTGAAACGCGTGCCACCGCGCCATCAGACATCTTGAATTTAACAATAGACTCTCCACTACAGGTACAGGTGGGCACGTACACATATATGTCAGTCTCGCTTTATCTGGTTCGGTCGTAATGGAAAGGCCAGGAGTTATATCCCTACTTGTGTATTGAGGTGGATTTCCTGAATGGTTTTACCACTCTCCCGGAACACAAATGTGGGTACATTATTTTTAATTCCATCTCTCTCATCCCTACCTTTTTATTGTAATCCATACAACCGTGAAATACGGACTGCCACTTTTTTATATTTGAGTGATAGGTAAGATGTTCTGAACAAGGTCTTATTTTCAACTTCTATGACGCATACTCCTACACTGGATATCATCTCTGGGGACCTGCACGGCTACTATTGGGAAACAGTGTTGCCATTCTCTTGTTTAGTGTGATAAATCTTCCCTTAATTAATATAAGACCAGTTTCGCAATACTGGTTCGTCGATATTTGAGGCATATCATATATTCAATGTTAACTCGTGCCTAATTTATGAGTCACAGAGAAGAACGAAGTGAGCTTAACTTTTTTTCACTTCCTCAACCCAGGATACAGTACATATTGTGTTTTTAGTATTTACGATCCTAACATAGAGACTAGCAGTTGAGAAAAGAACAGTCTTACAAGAGTTCCCCGACCTGTGTTACAATTTCTTAAGGCAGTAAAAGTGATCTCGGATGATTTCAGTTTAGAAAGGGAAATTGGTTAAGTGGGGTGGACCCACTCTTCTCTAGACCACGAGGGTAGCAGGAGACCTAGCGACTGCTATCGGAGGGACACTCCTCTCAAGTCAGAATGGACGTGTGATAGGTTTGCGCAATTGAAAGGGTTTGGAAGTAGAATAGTTACTCCAGCTCAATATTCATCAGCAATTGCCATTCTTCAAACTGACCTTAATCAAAGTGATATTTAAGTGAACCTGAATTATTAATTTATGAGCCTTAATTTAAATCAAAATCATTATAACTATTGGTGGAGAACATAAAATGCCTGACACCCGAACACGATTATAAACATCTAACGCTGATTCATAAACTTAACGGACGAGAATCAAAGATCATCAGATAGTAGGCCTATATTAAACTGGTCAGGATCTGAACTAAGGATGTCCAAGGAGGATACGATGCGTACCATTAGATGTTTCCAGAAGTTCCTTCTTACCCCAGCACAACTTAAATCAAGGAAACAATTAAGAACCTAGAGAACAACAAGACCCCTGGGCCAGATGGGATCTCTGCGGAGGTACCAAAAGTAGGCATGGAAGAGATAACGCCTTTCTTGGCTGAGTTACTAAATTAATGTTTGGCCCAAGGTAGGATCCCAAATTTTTGGAAGCAGGGAGAAGTGGTGGTTATCAGTAATGGAGAAGACAAGAATCCAAAACTACCAAAATCTTAGAGGCCGATATGTTTACTAAACGTAGTGGGAAAAATACAGGAAAAGGTATTGTGCAGGAGGCTGGACGTGCGTAGGGAAAGGATAGGTATGCACCCACAACCATATGGTTTCCGTAAGGGAAGGTCTACCGAAGATGACATTGCCAGGGCAATGGAGACAATAAATCAGGTGGAGGAAAAATATACGGTGGGTATCTTTATCGATATCTCGGGAGCCTTTGACAATCTTTGGTGTCCCGCCTTTTCGAAAGGCTCAGGAAGGTAGAATGCCAGAAAAACTTATACAAGAGTTTCCTGGATTATTGCAGGAATCTGTTTTCAACCCTGAGATGTCCTGGTAAGAAAGTAGAAAACGTTATCACGAAGGGATGTCCCCAGGGATTAGTCTACGGCCCAATATTTTGGAGTGTGGGCCTGGAACTGGGTCTGGCAGTATTGGAATCGTTCCCGGAAACAGCAGGAGCTGTGGCCTTTGCAGATGATCTGCTAACAATTATAAATGGCAAGTCAAGAAACGATCTTGACACAAGGTGCAACAGGATACTGAAAAAGCTTCAATAACTGGTGCCGGTGGATTAAGTTGAACATTGCACCGAGCAAAACCAACTATATGGTGCTCAAAGGGAAATTAAAAAGAAATCCGTCAATTATGATTGAGAATAACAACCCCAAGATAGTAGTCATGAATAGTTACCTGGAGATAACCCTTAATGAGAAAAGGAACTGCCAGACTCATATAGAAGAAACGTGCGCCAGGGCCTTAACCATAATGCATAATATCATTAGTATCGGCCGGAGAAGGTTTCGTATCCCAATGAAGGTTATAAGTACGTATCACCAGGCCTTATTAGTGGCAATCGTGGGGTATGGGGCCAGCACCTGGACCCACAAACCGAGGAATATCTGACCAGCGAAGAAACTGCTCAGCTTACAGAGGAGCGTACTTATTAGGATGGGTGCTTATAGAGGTGTGGCCACGGATGCATTAACAATGGTATTGGGAATAATAATGTAGGTGACCTGGTGGTCTAGGGGTAAGGTGTCAGACTTCTATGCTGGCGGCCGGGGTTCAATCCTCGGTCCCGGCAAAGATTTATCTGATTACCAAACCCTTCCTTCACCTCTGACAAGACATCTTGTGAATGTGGGGAATGCCAGGCCTCCACCGTGGTTCGGATTCCACGTTAAACTGTAGGCCTCCATTTCATTTCACAATCACCCTACCATTACACATTAGCGTAAGTGCGTATAACCCGAATGGGTAGTAAGACGCGGTGCTAATAATAATAATAATATTGGGAATAATACCGTTAGACCTGCAGGTTATGAAGAAAGCTGCACGCTATTTGCTGAAGAAAGGGGCGTTTGAGATGGCGGAAATGTTGACTAAAGCTGGGGTGAGAACCTCGGTAGGAATAGATAAAGCCATTGAGGAGGAATGGCAAGAAAGATGGGGAACCAGTGGAACTGGTAGGCGAACATTTTCATTGTCGATAGCGGAAAGAGTGATACAAAAATAGTTAGTGGAAACAAATTAGAACTTATATTTAAATAGTAATAGGAGTCAATAATACCAGATTAGATAGATTAAATAAAAGGGATACAAGAAAATTGAGCAGTTGACATTTGAGAAACATAGGACTCGGGCTAAAATTGTTAGAAACTGAGTCAAATAGTCAAGGTAAATAATAATTAAAAAAATACCCCAGCACATCAGCTTCGTGAGATACCTGAGAGCGAGAAGACTTGGAAACAGTTAAATCACGAGACAGCGAAGGTAAATCTTTTTTCTGAAGATTCAAAGTAAGTTTCCTCAAAGGTGATATTGAGTCTAGTCTGTATGGTAGTGTCTCCGGCTACTAAGATTACAAGTTAGGGCCCTTGGCCCTGTCGAGTTCAAGTCTAAAACCTATTTGGTGGGATGGCGAGTGGGAGAGTGAAAGGCTTGGCGTTGCTTCACCATCAACCAAAGTATCCTTCCGCACCAACAAAAACATATAGATCACGGAAATCGTAGCTAGTGATAGCTACCGGAGAGGTGTTGTGGAAAAATAATACCTTTGAAAATATCAGTTTTTTCGAGAACGAGTGAAATTTGTATGTTAATATTTTCAACACCCCTTCTAAAATAATGTATCAATGTTTATTAGTTGTTACTTTTTTTTTGCTATGTAGCCAGCAGTTTTCTATTGAAAAATGTAAATTTGATCGATATTTGATCAGTGTTAAAATTATAGAGGAGGTGTGTATAAAATGTATAACCTAATCAATATGCTTCTATTCTTGAACAAACTGTTTCCAAAAAGAAAAATGCAAAACAATAAAGATTCTTGAAGATAACCATTTGTCCCCATGGCTTTGCATTTACATGCCAAATGAAAAGGGTCAATCGCCTTAAGTTCTTGGTGGAGTCTAAAATGTCTCACTTTGAATTATGATATGTTCTATTTTGCTAAGAGATAAATGACTGTTTACTATATTTGTTTTAATTATAATTTGGTGACCTGGCGGTCTAGGTGTAAGGTGTTAGACTTCCATGCTGGGGTTCTGGCTTCAATACTTGGTCCCGGCACAATTTTATCTGATTTCCAAACCCTTCCTTCACCTCTGACAAGACGTGTATTAACCACAACTTGTGAACGTGGGGAATGCCAGGCCTCCACCGTGGTTCGGATTCCACGTTAAACTGTAGGTCCTTCATTTCATCTCACAATCACCCTACCATTACACATTAGCGTAAGTGCGTATAACCCGAATGGGTAGTAAGACACGGTGCTAATAATAATAATAATAATAATAATAATAATAATAATAATAATAATATATAATAAGGGGGAGGGGGAATGCTTGACCCCTGTCCTGGGTAGCTGAGTAGCCTTTAGACAGGAAATATAGCAAGCTAAAGAGAAAATATTCAATCAAATTTTCATAAAAAGGGCCATATCTGACAGCTAGATAAGTTACTGGATCTATTTTCATATGTTAATACGTTAAGTCATGAGATCTCCGATTGGAACATTTGTTACCAGAAATAACGTTAGTAATCTAGTAAAATGTAATGAATGTTAATCACAAAAAATACGCTTGTATTTTCTAAAGGGCTCTTCCTATAAGAATTGGACTGTATAGTTGATTGGGGAAATAGGGAAGGGATATATTAGGAGTGATAAGAGGCATTTGTCTGGAGATGCGATGATAAAGGATCACGAGGATGTAGGACCTTAAGTGCATCAGTCTGTGGAGATATAATATCAGATTTCCAATTTAAGTGTCAGGCTAAGCGTTGTTCTATATTAATATAAATACAGGGTGGGACCGAGCCAATTAGACGGTCAGTAACTTGAAAGTTAACACTTTAATTGAAAGGTAAATATTCACTAACTAAATAAAAGCAAACTACATACTACACTTTTCACTTTTTGAAGATAAGTAACTCAGACGAGCTCCACCGGACGTCAGACAAACCTCAGTACGTCCATCACTCTCCTCAGCATAGATCGTCTAGTTGTTTCTGACCCACCCTGTACTTTCTTGAAGATAAGTAACTCAGACAAGCTCCACTGGACGTCAGACAAACCTCAGTATGTTGTCCATCACTCTCCTCAGCATAGATCGTCTAGTTGTTTACATCCCACCCTGTACTTTCTTGAAGATAAGTAACTCAGACAAGCTCCACCGGACGTCAGACAAACCTCAGCACTTTGTCCATCACTTTCCTCAGCATAGATCGTCTAGTTGTTTCTGACCCATCCTGTATATATTCATTCTAATTTGAGATAACAACCCTAGATACAATTAAATTACTAATACTTTTTTTTTTCAAAATCTTACTAGTGATATATATTGTTTATGTCGGCAACTCTACTTTCTATTTAAATATCTTCTAAAATGTTCTTAGTACGGTGCTCCTTCTATAAAACTGTCAATACCAAGACCAGTGTCGGTGTTTTGATTGGAGCTTTGTGAAGTGTTGGGTTCAAACACCCTGAAGGAATGGCGGTGTTTGTTGATATCTCTAGAGGAACAGGGAAAGGGGAAAGCTAAGTTCAGGAGCACAAAGACACAGGAATAACGACGTTTGGGTGAATTATTCCACGAGCTGAAAGCTGAGAGGAACAATGGTCTAACATACATTGAAACACAGGGTATTATTAATCGGTCGGTATATCCTCAAAAACACTATTGTGGTAATGTTGAAGAAGGTAGGATTGATAGGAAATGTACCAGCATTTTCGTGGAGCGGGGGTGGGAAATTATCAAGGAAAAAAACTTAGCCAGGATTTGAGCCCTGACCTCTCCATAAGAGGCAGACCAAGAAAGAAGAGAATAACTCCTATATCCACATAATAATTGGTGTGAACATCAAACTTTAATAACGAATAGTGAGATTTTGGACGTACAGAGCTAGTTAAACGCGCTTGAATCTGACTCGGGAAGCCGGATTCTGAATCCACGTAGAGTATATTGGATGTGTTTAATTTCAAATAATGCTTTCCCATCATTAAACATGAAAATGTTTTTGTAATTTACTTACAATTTTTTCCATCCCCATAGAATAATTGCTTTAGAAGATGTGTTCAGGTCCATAAGGTCTTGGTTCAATTGCAGGGGGCGACTAAATTAATATAATATTAGAGAATGTATTCCACCTAGAAGTAAAACACTAACATTCATTAAGATAAGGTTGGGTGTTCTGTGTTACGTGTTGATATCCAAGACTAAGCTCGTTCGTAAGTCGCGGCCCTGTATCTTTAAATTAAACCTCAAATAAATTATTGTAAACCACAACACGCAGTTTAACATTTTCCAAAGTAAGTTTTGTTTGCTCATTTTTAATCCCTTATTGTTACGTTAAACAATAGTGTTAAGGGTGACCTGATGGTCTAGGGGTATCTGATTTCCAAACCCTTCCTTCACCTCTGACAAGACGTGTTTTAATCACAGCTTGTGAATGTGTGGAATGCCAGGCCTCCACTGTGGTTCGGATCCCACGTTAAACTGTAGTTCCTCCATTTCATCTCACAATCACCCTACCATTACACATTAGCGTAAGTGCGTATAACCTGAACGGGTAGTAAGACGCGGTGCTAATAATAATATATAATAATATATAATAATAATAATAATAACAATAATAATAATAATAATAATAATAATAATAATAGAGTCAATCTAACATAACGCGTTGCTAAAAAAAACGTTACTAGACATGTAATATAATAAATAGATATTGGGCTGATTAGTTAGAATAAATGCACCTAAATTTACGTAAATAGGGGATGTAAAAAAAACCAATAATGAACCATTTGTGCATTTATAACCTCTGTGCACCTAACCAAGATTCGAAATTGGACCTTCCTGTCACTTTAAATCAAGTACTATAACGCTTAATACGCGTAACCAGCAGTGCGAATATATAATTATGTTTCACATCGTAAGATTTTATTGATAGGAAAGAATTACTTAAAACTATTTATTGTTCAATTAGATTTAAGGTACAACCAAGTTTTGTTTCCATTTATTTGACCTTGGTGGTCTTGAGATAAAGTGCTTACTTCAAGACCCGATGTTCGTGGGTTCAAACCCAGCTGGGCTTAATGGATTTTTTTAGAGTGATTAAAATCCGTAGCACAACTTCCTGCGGTGGGAAAGTAAAGTCGTTGGTCCCATGTTGATTGTGGCGTGTAAACTAACACTGGAAATTATGTGAAAAACCTTTCCCGGCAAAATTGGTAAGTCCTTTCACTCTCGTTCATAGAAATTATCTTATGCTGTTATATAATCAATCAGTTAAAAAAGTGCATGTTAAATATCCCAAACAAACAAATAAATAGTTATATTGTTATATAGTTGGCAGTTTTATTATCCTTGATACCGACCTTTGACTTGAAGTATCTTACTCTTGAGAAATATTCTTCAAACTCGTAGCATGTAAATGTTAATGTTATTAATTTGTCTGTAAAATGTGTATACAATACCTGTGTTTCTGAAACACCCACAAAGTAACTCTATACCTCTGTCAGCGAGAAAGTATCAATCGCTCTCGGATCACACGGCTTCAAATACAATGGTCGCTGTCATTTTATTTTATACTACTACTAAACCACACGGCTGACTCACTCACTGACATTAATGTTTACCAACTTCCAGAGGAGCTAGAAACTTGAAATTTGGCAAACTTAAAGTTTCTAGCCTGTAACCGAAGGTAAAATTAAAAAAAGTTAAAAAAAAATTAACTCCCGAAAAATAATTAAAATTGCAAAGCAACTTTAAAGTCGGTGTGAACCTTATTTGGACGGTAAGACCTATCAAAAAAGGCTCTGGAATTACATAAGTTTACATCCACTTGCAAAGAAAACTTATCGGGGGTTTGGGGGCGAAGCCCCCAACGAGCAAAGTGAGTCGTTTTCTAAGACCGTATGTCTATTTTATCTAACCTTATATTACCTTTCTCCCCTTTACCTACAATCACTCTTTGTAATGCCATAAAGAAAGAGGGGAAAGAATACAATGAAACATCTTATTGCAAGGAAGAGAGGATGCTCACTGCTAATCCCCAAATATATTAATATTTTCTGTTGTGATCCTATCAAAATATTACAACTGTATTTGTTAAAGGAAGGCTAAATCGAGAGCTCTTTTCCATCAGGCCTATTCTCAAATCTCTGCAAATATTGTTAAAATGTCGTTTAAAATGGACTAATGTCACATATTTACACATTTTTTATATTAATAAAAATCAAACCTTAGGATTGTTAAGAAAAAAGAGCCTTGTTGAAATCTTTCGACTTTATTTTATCGTGAACATATTTTGCATAATTCATTTAAGAATTAAATGTTTGCGTTAGAACTAGACGTCTGCGTCGCCATTCATCAGTTACCGAGAAGGCATCCTTAAACCAAATCACACGGTACTGAGCATATGGGGAAATAACGTATTCCAATCATGGCTCCAATATTTCATTCTATCCCTAATTGGAAGTTTTATTTTATCACGAGAGTTCAATGGTTCTGATTGCAAGTGATTGTTTTTTTGTGACCTCCCTGTGGTGAAATCAAACCTTGAACCCTCTCACGACTCTTTGCTGTTCTCCAATCACACCGCTCACAATTACCATACCTAATTGAAGTGGCAGTGCAAGAAGAGTAGCAGTGCGCATGCCCCAACAACACGTCTGACCGGGGCGTTGCCCTTGCCCCCTTCTTGTCTTCCACCCGGATTGTACACCCCTGCACACACTGACAGGGCTGGGTGCAAGGATGGTACATACTAACATGGCTAGATGCAAGAATGGTACATACTAACAGGGCTGGATACAAAGATGGTACATACTAACAGGGCTGGGTGCAAGGATGGTACATACTAACAGGGCTGGGTGCAAGGATGGTACATACTACAGGGCTAGATGCAAGGATGGTACATACTAACAGGGCTGGATACAAAGATGGTACATACTAACAGGGCTGGGTGCAAGGATGGTACATACTGACAAGGCTGGGTGCAAGGATGGTACATACTACAGGGCTAGATGCAAGGATGGTACATACTAACAGGGCTGGATACAAAGATGGTACATACTAACAGGGCTGGGTGCAAGGATGGTACATACTAACAGGGCTGGGTGCAAGGATGGTACATACTACAGGGCTGGGTGCAAGGATGGTACATACTAACAGGGCTGGGTGCAAGGATGGTACATACTAACAGTGCTGGGTGCAAGGATGGTACATACTAACAGGGCTGGGTGCAAGGATGGTACATACTAACAGGGCTGGGTGCAAGGATGGTACATACTAACAGGGCTGGGTGCAAGGATGGTACATACTAACAGTGCTGGGTGCAAGGATGGTACATACTAACATGGCTAGATGCAAGGATGGTACATACTAACAGGGCTTGATACAAAGATGGTACATACTAACAGGGCTGGGTGCAAGGATGGTACATACTAACAGGGCTGGGTGCAAGGATGGTACATACTAACAGTGCTGGGTGCAAGGATGGTACATACTAACATGGCTAGATGCAAGGATGGTACATACTAACAGGGCTGGATACAAAGATGGTACATACTAACAGGGCTGGGTGCAAGGATGGTACATACTAACATGGCTGGGTGCAAGGATGGTACATACTAACAGTGCTGGGTGCAAGGATGGTACATACTAACATGGCTAGATGCAAGGATGGTACATACTAACAGGGCTGGGTGCAAGGATGGTACATACTAACATGGCTGGATGCAAGGATGGTACATACTGACAAGGCAGGGTGCAAGGATGGTACATACTAACAGTGCTGGGTGCAAGGATGGTACATACTAACAGTGCTGGGTGCAAGGATGGTACATACTAACAGGGCTGGGTGCAAGGATGGTACATACTAACAGTGCTGGGTGCAAGGATGGTACATACTAACAGGGCTGGGTGCAAGGATGGTACATACTAACAGGGCTGAGTGCAAGGATGGTACATACTAACAGGGCTGGGTGCAAGGATGGTACATACTAACAGGGCTGGGTGCAAGGATGGTACATACTAACAGTGCTGGGTGCAAGGATGGTACATACTAACATGGCTGGTGCAAGGATGGTACATACTAACAGGCTGGGTGCAAGGATGGTACATACTAACAAGGCTGGGTGCAAGGATGGTACATACTAACAGTGCTGGGTGCAAGGATGGTACATACTGAACAGGGCTGGGTGCAAGGATGGTACATACTACAGGCTGGGTGCAAGGATGGTACATACTGACAGGCTGGGTGCAAGGATGGTACATACTAACAAGGCTGGGTGCAAGGATGGTACATACTAACAGGGCTGGAGCAAGGATGGTACATACTGACAGGCTGGGTGCAAGGATGGTACATACTAACAGGCTGGGTGCAAGGATGGTACATACTGAAGGGCTGGGTGCAAGGATGGTACATACTAAGAGGGCTGGGTGCAAGGATGGTACATACTACAGGCTGGGTGCAAGGAGGTACATATGAAAGCGGGTGCAAGGATGGTACATACTACAAGCTGGGTGCAAGGATGGTACATACTAAAGGGCTGGGTGCAAGGATGGTACATACTAACAGGGCTGGGTGCAAGGATGGTACATACTAACAGGGCTGGGTGCAAGGATGGTACATACTGACAGGCTGGGTGCAAGGATGGTACATACTACAGGGCTGGGTGCAAGGATGGTACATACTAAAGGGCTGGGTGCAAGGATGGTACATACTGACAAGGCTGGGTGCAAGGATGGTACATACTGACAGGGCTGGGTGCAAGGATGGTACATACTGACAGGGCTGGGTGCAAGGATGGTACATACTAACAGAGCTGGATGTAAGGATGGTACATACTAACAGGGCTGGGTGCAAGGATGGTACATACTAACAGGGCTACATGCAAGGATGGTACATACTAACAGGGCTAGATGCAAGGATGGTACATACTAACAGGGCTGGGTGCAAGGATGGTACATACTAACAGGGCTGGGTATAAGGATGGTACATACTAACAGGGCTACATGCAAGGATGGTACATACTAACAGGGCTAGATGCAAGGATGGTACATACTAACAGGGCTGGGTGCAAGGATGGTACATACTAACAGGGCTGGGTGCAAGGATGGTACATACTGAAAAGGCTAGGTGCAAGGATGGTACATACTAACAGAGCTGGATGTAAGGATGGTACATACTAACAGGGCTGGGTGCAAGGATGGTACATACTAACAGAGCTGGATGTAAGGATGGTACATACTAACAGGGCTGGGTGCAAGGATGGTACATACTAACAGTGCTGGGTGCTAGGATGGTACATACTAACAGGGCTAGATGCAAGGATGGTACATACTAACAGGGCTGGGTGCAAGGATGGTACATACTAACAGGGCTGGGTGCAAGGATGGTACATACTGAAAAGGCTGGGTGCAAGGTTGGTACATACTAACAGGGCTGGGTGCAAGGATGGTACATACTAACAGGGCTGGGTGCAAGGATGGTACATACTGAAAAGGCTGGGTGCAAGGTTGGTACATACTAACATGGTTGGGTGCAAGGATGGTACATACTAACAGGGCTGGGTGCAAGGATGGTACATACTAACAGGGCTGGGTGCAAGGATGGTACATACTGAAAAGGCTGGGTGCAAGGATGGTACATACTAACAGGGCTGGGTGCAAGGATGGTACATACTAACAGGGCTACATGCAAGGATGGTACATACCTACAGGGCTAGATGCAAGGATGGTACATACTAACAGGGCTGGGTGCAAGGATGGTACATACTAACAGGGCTGGGTGCAAGGATGGTACATACTAACAGGGCTGGGTGCAAGGATGGTACATACTAACAGGGCTGGGTGCAAGGATGGTACATACTGACAGAGCTGGATGTAAGGCTGGTACATACTAACAGTGCTGGGTGCAAGGATGGTACATACTAACAGGGCTACATGCAAGGATGGTACATACTAACAGGGCTGGGTGCAAGGATGGTACATACTAACAGTGCTGGGTGCTAGGATGGTACATACTAACAGTGCTGGGTGCTAGGATGGTACATACTAACAGGGCTAGATGCAAGGATGGTACATACTAACAGGGCTGGGTGCAAGGATGGTACATACTGACAGAGCTGGATGTAAGGATGGTACATACTAACAGGGCTGGGTGCAAGGATGGTACATACTAACAGGGCTGGGTGCAAGGATGGTGCATACTGACAAGGCTGGGTGCAAGGATAGTACATACTGACAGGGCTGGGTGCAAGGATGGTACATACTAAGAGGGCTGGGTGCAAGGATGGTACATACTGACAAGGCTGGGTGCAAGAATGGTATATACTGAAAAGGCTGGGTGCAAGGTTGGTACATACTAACAGGGCTGGGTGCAAGGATGGTACATACTAACAGGGCTGGGTGCAAGGATGGTTCATACTAACAGAGCTGGATGTAAGGATGGTACATACTAACAGGGCTGGGTGCAAGGATGGTACATACTAACAGGGCTACATGCAAGGATGGTACATACTAACAGGGCTAGATGCAAGGCTGGTACATACTAACAGGGCTGGGTGCAAGGATGGTACATACTGAAAAGGCTGGGTGCAAGGTTGGTACATACTAACAGGGCTGGGTGCAAGGATGGTACATACTAAGAGGGCTGGGTGCAAGGATGGTACATACTAAGAGGGCTGGGTGCAAGGATGGTACATACTAAGAGGGCTGGATCTAGCTAAGATACATTGATTAAAGTATTGGTTTGATGTTCGTATGGCGTTTGGAACCTAACGCTAAGTTGTGGGCTTGTACCTTCATTACTGTACATGCTAGCAAATCTCGTCTGAATTTCCAATCATGGTCCGGGTGCATCTCATATCCATTATTGGAGGAGTTGTTGAGGGCTTTATAGTTTGCACCTGTGGGAATGAACAAGAGCCATTCAAATATTATACGTATTCATTGTTTAATACAGTTCTCATTGCAACATGTATTGTTTACTTTTATATTATTATTGTTATTATTATTAGCACCGCGTCTTACTACCCTTTCGGGTTATACGCACTTACGCTAATGTGTAATGGTAGGATGATTGTGAGGTGAAATATAGGACCTACAGTTTAACGTGGAATCCGAACCACGGTGGAGGCCTGGCATTCCACACATTCAAAAGTTGTAATTAATACACGTCTTGTCAGAGGTGAAGGAAGGGTTTGGTAATCAGATAAATCTGTGCTGGGACCGAGGATTGAACCCCGGACCCCCAACACAGAAGTCTGACACCTTACCCCTAGACCGCCAGGTCACCTTACTTTATTGATACTCATTTTAATTTTCTCTTAAATTATGTACAAAGTAGCTCTATTTTGTCGAACAATGAGTTTTGGTAAAAACTCACCAAATAGACTAAAATAAGTTCTAGACATAATTTGTGCTTTGAATGAGTGTATGAGTGAGCGTGAAAATGGTTTATTTTACTTACCTAAGTTTATTTAACTTGATACAGTGGCCGAATGGTCTTAGGTGTCACTCTCTTGTTAGACTGGCCTGCTGATGACGAGTAGATGGGAGTTCGAATCCTTGTCGGTTTTACTGAAGGATTGTTTCCCCACTCTCCTTCCACTTGAATGTGGGTGTATCAATATTAAAAACACTTTCTTCCTCATCTCTACCCCATTAGAGTAATTATCATAAATGCTTATTACCTGAACAGGTAGTAAGGTATGGTGATGTGAAAATATATTTTTGAAATTTATTGTAATATTATTGTATGATTATAGTCAAATAGATGTAATGTGTATTACAGTTAATCTCTAGTTAAATGGAAGAGAAGGTAAGTGCCTTAATTCATCAGGTCAATAAAAGTTATTATTATTATTATTATTATTATTATTATCATTATTATTATTATTATTATTATTACTATTGCATTTCAGCCAGCCTATATTTATGAAAATATAGATTGATTAATGTACCAAGAAACCTTTTAGAGAAAGTACAAAAAAAAATTCTTTTTTTTCAGTGAACATTGAAACATTTTACTTAATCATAAGTATAATTAAATAGAGAATGATAATATTAAAAATCACATGAGCTGATTTGAAAATTGTGTGAGTAGCTTGTATAACTGTCGATAAAGTTTCTTTCTGTAGCATTCGCTCCTACTTATCCAATTCGGTGACCTGGTGGTCTAGGGGTAAGGTGTCAGACTTCTATGCTGGCGGCCGGGGTTCAATCCTCGGTCCCGGCAAAGATTTATCTGTTTACCAAACCCTTCCTTCACCTCTGACAAGACATCTTGTGAATGTGGGGATGCCAGGCCTCCACCGTGGTTCGGATTCCACGTTAAACTGTAGGTCCTCCATTTCATCCCACAATCACCCTACCATTACACATTAGCGTAAGTGCGTATAAACCGAACGGGTAGTTAAGACGCGGTGCTAATAATAATAATAATCCTACTCATCCACTTTCCTTTACCTTTTTGATTCTTTGCCAGACGTCCCCGCCCCACCCCTACCGCTAAACGAATCTACACCCTTGAGCTATTTATATAAAACCTACATGAAGATAGAAAATGATACGTTCTCATTTCCCTCTTTACAGAGAGAGAGAGAGAGAAGATCAAGACAGTAAACATTGTCCAGTTCATTGATATAGCCCGCATTGGTGGCCACGAGGACTAGATGTCAGGCTCACCAAGTGTGGTTTCAGGGCGATGGGAAGGTCAGGGTTAGAATCATAGCAGGGTTTGTTGAGGGTTATTTTTATCTAAATTGTTTTCTACTCTCCCTCCACGCAAATGAAGGTACATTTCTCTAAACTCATATTTACTCGTCGCTATCCCTTTATCCTGACTAAGGTGTGTCTAGCCTGAACTGGAGGTTAGATGTGGTCAATACAATTTTTTAAAATTATCCAAATTATTCTTACTCTGTAAATGTACGATTTAATACTATTTTTATCGGGTGGTTCCAGCACCCACATAGCATATTAAATATATATATATTTTAAAAAGGCTATATTTGAATAAATAAGGAAAATCGACTACGTTGAAGTGTTTATAAAAGAGTTAAACCACAAGAAATATAGTAAAAAGCCAACAAAACAGTTCCTAAGAAGATATTTAATCTCAACCATATTTTTTTTGTTTTAAGGGTGTGGGAGGTTATATAATGAATTGAAGCGATTATTTCTGTACTTTTTATACAATTTAGAATCTTAAGGTCACTTTTAGTTTGTATAAAGCTACACTTTTTGAATACAACGTTGTAGGTTTGGCCTATACATTTGTCAGATCCTCAGGGTTCTAAATTATTATAAAAGTGCTTTATATAGGCTACTTTGATTAAAAATGTTATCAATCTTGGGGGTAAAACGTGCGCTTGTTCTTTCCCGAGTGCATCAATTCTTTAAAAACACTGATGTAAAGTACAATGTCACCTTTTTAAATGAGGTAAAAATTCAGTTTTAATCAATTTAAATTTTTATTTTTAGTATACCTATAAGTTTATTTTTTTTATCGATGGGCATATATTACCGTGACAGATGCAGTATTTAGTTCGGTCGCCATGTATGTAGACTTTTAGCTGCTCTGCGGGAACAAACGCTACCCAGGGGAAGTTGTTCTCACGTCATGCGATAATATAACTTGATTATAGTGATTATGAATGTATGATATCAGTAGCAATCTTAAACCTAACTTAGGCCTAATTAACCGGGTTATGATTACCTTAGGATAAATTCCTCTCGGGAAAAATACCTATGGTTCCACTGGGAATCGAGCCTGGGGCCTCTATATCAGTAGTCAGGGTCAGATCAAGAGATCGGTTAGTTTGGAAATAAAACTCATCTACTGAAGTGAGCACTTAAGGTGAGGAGGAGGTTTGGGGGATAAACGTGAGCTAAGGTAAGGGGGAAAAAACGACGGCAAACCAATTGCGCGTCGGGCCGAAGCCTATGCACTTTAAAATCCTTGAACGTAAGAAAAAAAATGTAAGACTCTAAAAGAGTATGGTAGGACAATCCAGGCGTTTCAAAAAGAATGTCCGAGGACCAGGCCATGGAGAGAAATTAAGGGTAGGACCTCTTGGTCAAAGTCAAGGGTAAAAACCTGCGATAATATAGTTCAGGATTCATGCTTCTATTAGCGTTAATGTGGTTGATACATATTTCCGCTAGTGGTTAGATAATTACAGGGGATGTCAGGTATCTATTAGTACTACTGGGTCTCATGTCCCCTAACAGACTCGGGTGAGAAGCTGGAGGGAGACTTCCCACGACCGGTCCATAGACGATCACCTTGAGTTTGCTCTCGAATGTATATGTTATTTACTTATAATAAGTTTGGAATATTTATTATAAAGTATTGAGTCACTAAGACATCATATTCATCATTATCATCATCATCATCAAGCCTGTGGCTGGGACAGTTTAGTATAATATCTTAATGGTCCTCTATACTTACAACACATTCCTAAACTTGTTTCTCCTCGTGACAGTTAACATGCACCTCCTATTCTTCATTCCCATGGTCTCCACTTTCCTAGTCTCTATTATATTCATTGTCCATGTTTCTGCTGCATATGTGACAATGGGTACAACTTTCTCTC
The DNA here is from genome assembly GCA_039000515.1 of Timema cristinae. Lineage (NCBI taxonomy): Eukaryota > Metazoa > Arthropoda > Insecta > Phasmatodea > Timematidae > Timema > Timema cristinae. The sequence continues at coordinate 49,849,270 of JBCFYV010000001.1, forward strand.
TGTATAACACTTCCTTACACTTCAAGGTCACTTCTCTTCTCCACAGCAGGCATCTTACTCACCTATATCACAACTCTCCCTGCAGTCCTCTTCTTATTACATCCTTTACTTCCAACTTTCTCCTCAATCACACTTTCAAGATATTTTACGTTCTTTACTTTTCTCAGCTCTACTCCACCCGACTATATAGCTTTACTAAGCCTTATCCTCTTCTTTGTCACTATCATCATGGTACACTTTGCCATGCTAAATTTTATTCCACACTCTTTCACTTCCTCATTCCAATCCTGTAACTGTTACTGTACATCCTATTTCTTCTTTCCCTATATAATCAAGTCATTAGAAAACATCATGGCTTTCATCCCTGAGTTTCCTGCCCCTTGATTCATGACCATTTCCATTACCATCACAAATAGTAGGGGTAAGGGGTACTACCCTGCTTCACTCAATTTTTTAAATTGGAACGACTCCATCCTCCCACTCTCTGTCTTAACATAGCTCCTGTTATCCTCACATTTTCTTTTCATTCCATCACAGTTCCTCTTTTCACTTCGGCCTCTTCCATCGCTTTCCAAACTGTATTTCTATCAACGCTATCATATGCCTTCTCCACATCCATAATACCATTACCAAGACTTTCCCATATTCACACCTTCTTTCCATCAGCTGTCATATGGCAAATATTAAGTCCATTGTAGACTTCTGTTTACCTATATCCATGCTGTTCCTCTCTCCACCTTCCTTTTACTCCCCCATAATTTGTACACCTCTTCCTGTTTCTTTTCTTGAAAATAATTCGACAAGTGTTTAGTGTTAATGGTTTGGAATCCCAGCGTCCTGTTGATCAATCTGAAAAATGGGGAAAAGTTTGCACGAGGCATAGCGTCTGTCCATTATTATCGATTTGTTTTCAACTCAAGCAAGTGAGTTGTAATATTTGTTAGATGTGTACGTGGTGTTTTATAATGTAGATGCAGTGTTTGGTGGCTCGACCAGTCCCATAATTCCCTCCAGGCTTGACCAAATTAGGAAGCCCTGGTTTACATAGCGTCCAGCAAGAACACCCTGAAAGGTCTCTGGACCACCGTTCTATCACCTGGTCGTTGAATTACTTCAGTCCCCATAAGGATAAAAAAAACTAACCTGGAAATGTCACATCCAGACTAAAGCTAATTTAGCTCGAGTAATCGTATAGTTACTATACTCCCGCTAAAAATGAGAGACAACCCTATCAATTAAAAATGGAATAAAAATATATAAGTAATAATCTACCCTTTTATAAGTTACGCCTGCCAAGTCTGGGGTTACGCAGCTAAAATCCTCATAAATAAGTTACAGTTCGTCCAAAATAAAACAATCATGCTAGCGTGTAAGGTGCATACATTTGTAAGAAACGATAGATAAACTCCATAAAGATCTGAAACTTGAACAACTTGATGATCTTACCAATGGTTCGTAATTCGCTAATGTTGGATGTCCCAGGAGCCAAGCTATACTATTGGTTCATAATTAGTCATAAATAGAAACGTCACCACTGAACATTCAGCCATGTTACAACTTTCGTAGTCTGTTAAACAGATAAGAGAGACTGATGCCTTTATCTACGTGACCACCAGTGTGGTTATTAAGATTAAATATTGTAATAAAAACAAAAAGTTCGCCTGGTAAATGTTTCGACTACAACCAAGCACCTTTAAATATTTGCCACTTAAACTATTCTAATTAAAGTACTTAGTTATTCAAATATATTGTCCAAGCACGTAGTTTATAAATCTGGTTTTAATACAATAAATACGTTTTGACAATATTCATTTACACAAATTATTTTAAAACATGAAACCCTATGTATTTTTGCTTTAAAAAATGTCCCAACTCCCTAGGACAAAATCAGATCAAAGTTAAACACTCCTGCGCAAAAATTACAGAGGGTCAAGTTTAAAATAGAATATAAGAGGGAGAGGGCCCACCAAAATGACGTGATATGTGATCTGACAAGTATCTTCAGGTTAAACCAATGTAAATATGTGAGTCAGCGCCCACTGACATGACACAGTGTCAGATGATGGCTGCATGCTTCACTTTTGGTCACCCATGTTACGGGAAAATTAGTTCATTTAATTCGCTGGACAATTGATTAAGTTATTAATGTTTGTTCTTCAGGTGATACACACGTCATTTAATTGGTATCGTGTTTTAAAATTTTAAAATTCCAGGTTAAGTTTTTCTTAGTAAAAATAAATATATAGGCCTATATATTAGCACCACGTCTTATTACCAGTTCAGGTTAGACAAATATTCTTAGTAATAAATGGAATGATGCTTTATTAATTCTGTAAAACGATTAACATTTTTCTTGTTACATATTTAACTCCTGAAAACATTGAAAGCACCACTTTTTTTACATTTGCTCACCAAAAAGGATGCACTAAAAAGGGTCGTTTACCACGGACATAACTTTTATATCTAATAACATTGACTCAGTTAAATAGGGCAAAAACATCATCATCAGAGACAAACATTATTACTAAATAAAAATTAATGTTTCTAAATGATTCCGATTTGCTTTGTGTCAAATGTGAGTATCGTCCCTTATGTGTCACTGCCATGTTACTACCATGTTACTGTCATGTTACTGCCATGTTACCGTCATGTCACTGCCATGTTACCGTCATGTCATTGCCATGTTACACCATGTTACTGTCATGTTACTGTCATGTTACTACCATGCTACTACCATGTTACTGCCATGTTACTTTCGTGTTACTACCATGTTACTGCCATGCTACTACCATGTCACTGCCATGTTACCGTCATGTCATTGCCATGTCACTACCATGTTACTACCATGTTACTGCCATGCTACTACCATGTTACTACCATGTTACTGCCATGTTACTGCATGTTACTGCCATGTCACTACCATGTTACTGCCATGCTACTTCCATGTTACCGCCATGTTACTACCATGTTACTGCCATGTTACTGCCATGCTACTACCATGTTACTACCATGCTACTACCATGTTACTACCATGTTACTGCCATGTTACTGCCATGTTACTGCCATGTTACTGCCATGTTACTACCATGTTACTACCATGTTACTGCCATGTTACTGCCATGTTACCGTCATGTCACTGCCATGTTACCGTCATGTCACTGCCATGTTACCGTCATGTTACTGCCATGTTACTGCCATGTACTACCATGTTACTGCCATGCTACTACCATGTCACTACCATGTCACTGCCATGTTACTGCCATGTTACGCCATGTTACTCCATGTTACTGCCATGTTACTACCATGTACTACCATGTTACTACCATGTTACTGTCATGTACTACCATGTTACTACCATGTTACTGTCATGCTACTACCATGTCACTACCATGTCACTACCATGTCACTGCCATGTTACTGCCATGTTACTGCCATGCTACTACCATGTTACTGCATGCTACTACATGTTACTGCCATGCTACTACCATGTTACTGCCATGCTACTACCATGTTACTGCCATGCTACTACCATGTCACTACCATGTCACTGCCATGTTACTGCCATGTTACTGCCATGCTACTACCATGTTACTACCATGTTACTGCCATGTTACTGCCATGCTACTACCATGTTACTACCATGCTACTACCATGTTACTACCATGTTACTGCCATGTTACTGCCATGTTACTGACATGTTACTACCATGTTACTACCATGTTACTACCATGTTACTGCCATGTTACTGCCATGTTACTGCCATGTTACTGCCATGTTACTACCATGTCACTGTCATGTTACTACCATGCTACTACCATGCTACTACCATGTTACCACCATGTTACTGCCATGTTACTACCATGTTACTGCCATGTTACTGCCATGTTACTGCCATGTTACCGCCATGTACTACCATGTTACTGCCATGTTACTGCCATACTACTACCATGTCACTACCATGTTACTGTCATGTTACCGTCATGTCACTGCCATGTTACCACCATGTTACTGTCATGTTACTACCATGCTACTACAATGCTACTACCATGTTACTACCATGTTACTACCATGTTACTGCCATGTTACTGCCATGTTACTGCCATGTTACTACCATGCTACTACCATGTTACTACCATGCTACTACCATGTCACTACCATGTTACTGCCATGTTACTGCCATGTTACCGCCATGTTACTCCCATGCTACCGCCATGTTACCGCTAGATCATGTGTCACGCAACTTTGGTAGGTGTTCCTACTTTAAGACAAGCTCTATCTCAGTAGGTCCATGTTGGCTGGCCACCATCACTGGTCCCCCTCTTGCCACCCTATGTGACAATCACTACCAAAACATCATATACATAGCTTCACAAGGTCTCAAGTCGTTCTCAGAGGATTGCTGGTCGAATAGCCTTCAACTAGACGAGCCTGATATTTAGCCCACATGCACATCAGTGCAGGAGTTAGACATTAAGTTATTGTTAGTAAAAATTAATTATTGGTGCTCAGCTATTGTTACGACTGTAGCTGTAACAATTTTTTATCGCCGGGTCTAGTTACCTGTCCTGGTTAATAGTATGCATGATAATTACTTCAATGGGGTAAGGATGAGGAAGAAACATTTTAGAAGTAGTCAACTCGCATTTGCGTGGAAGGAGGGTGGGAAACCATCATAGGAAATTCACCCTAGGTAGATCCAATCTGGTTCCCCGTAATCTGCATTTACAATTTATATAGATAAAACCCATTAGGTAGTAAGAAAATAGTGTGTATATCTGGGTTTTCATTATGTTGGTCCACAAGGATAATCACTTGTGCGAATATATATTTCCCCCTTTCTTTGTGTATAATAATTCATATGTACACAATTCAAGACACTAGAGACGCTCTTTGTTCCCACAATGCCTGAGTGTGTTTGGCCCCAATCCAAGGAACGATATATTCCGGTAGAACTCCTAGAAAATACAGCCGCATTTCCAACTTCCAGTACATTACACATATTCACTGTTCTCAGTCTTTCTTTAAGCGTTTTTACATCAACTTTTTAACACATTGTATTGTAGGAAGACAGAGCTTATTTATGAGTTTCAATCTTTTAGAAACTTTTACGTCTTTTCGCGTCTCTCTGTATTGTGTTTGTGTGTGTCTGTGTGTGTTTGTGTGTGTGTGTGTGTGTCTGTGAAATACGCAAGGTTTTCTTTTAGCGTAGACCGAAGTAGCTCGTCTGTGTTCGTTTCTGTCCCTTGGTGTAAAGACTATGCAAGGTTGAGGAGTAAACGAAAATCATTAGAGATCTAACGTTATTTCACCACTTCATATTTTGGAATATAAAATATTTGAGAACATATTTTTCTCCATGCGATGCCGTTACTCAGTCTGTCTGTGTGTTTGTCTGTCTCACAGATTAGAGCCAAAACCATTTTACCGATTGAGCTAAAACTTGATATCTAAGGTTTTTATGAAGTTCCTTCGATGTGATTTTTTGAGATAGATATCTAATCCTAAACTCAATGGTAGTTTACTGAAGGAGGACATTTTTTTTCTCTCTCAAAATCCGCTCTAACGTTTTTGATCACATTCTAGATCTCGGCCTTGTTTAACATTACAAATAAAATGGAAACAAACATTTTCCCACGAAAATGAGTTTTAGGTTATTCTACATAAGCAGAGTTTTCCAATTTTGATCACATCTCCGCAACTATTTCAGATGTGAAATAAGTTAGCCTGGTTAAGTTGTAGAGCTATTAAAAATATAAATCTTTCACTTGAAATATATTTTTATAAAATTAATAATTTCTGAGCTATAAGCAAATATATTCTTTTGATTGCTCTGGGAATTATTAAAATTGATAGTTATGTTCTTTGATGGACAGAGATGTTCCTATTTGCTCATGGTTTGTTTTTGTAACAGGGTATATTATTCCATGTATAATCTTTGATGGAGTGCATATGCAGCAGTGTATATTATTTCCTTTAGTAATTGTCTGATAAAATTGAGAGAAAGTATGTGCGATACATCGCTCCATTTATTTGTCTTGGTGATCAAGTTAGGGAGAAAACCAATTACTAGTATATTTAATTGTGGTCTACATTGTATTCATAGAGAATAGCCATAGTAAGTGGGTTTTAAGGCTGCCGCCTTAGCCCGGGGGAAGTGTAAATCGCCGTCAGGCCACACGTCTTAAAATTCAATGGTCTGTGTCGTTTTATGGAACTATTGTACTTCTACATTCTGTCTAAGCCTCCCCTACAACAACTTTTATCTTGTAAATAAACATTAGAACGTAAAGAAAACTAAGAAATGTGTGTTTCAAGGTTAAGAGGAAAGGTTAATGCTATCTCCAATTGCCCCCCCCCCCCCCCCCCCCCCCCCACCACACACATACATACGTACAATACCAGCCGTCCTTCTTACAGATTTAGCTTGTATTGGTCGTATCGCAAGTTTCGCTAACTACAGTAGAGGTCGATTATCCCAACTAACAGGGACCAAGGGTAGTTCGGATAGTCAAATTGTTATTATTATTTTTAATTATTATTATTATTATACCGCGTCTTACTACCCATTCGGGTTATACGCACTTACGCTAATGTGTAATGGTAGGGTGATTGTGAGATGAAATTGAGGACCTACAGTTTAACGTGGAATCCGAACCACGGTGGAGGCCTGGCATTCCCCACATTCACAAGATGTCTTGTCAGAGGTGAAGGAAGGGTTTGGTAATCAGATAAATCTTTGCCGGGACCGAGGATTGAACCCGCCGCCAGCATAGAAGTCTGACACTTACCCCTAGACCACCAGGTCACCCCCCAGTCAAATTGTTCTGATAAGCAAACACAAACCAAATTTCTGTTTTTATCTTAAATAATGCTAAGAAAATAATAAAACAATATAGAAAACAACTATGTCAATAAAAATACATTAAAAATTGCAAAACATATTTGTATTATTAAATTTTTCAACTTGATACATGATAGGACTATAATATATCATACCATAATTAATTACTGTATTACATATCAACAATTTTGAACGTTTCTTTCTGAGGTGAACAGTTAGCGCAAGTGTAGTTGCGAGCATCGTACGATCGGCCGTGGTGCGCAAGGTCACTGCACAGCGCGAACTTTTTTAATGTCTTCACGTCGTTCATTCGCCATGTTACATTACTTAAAACAGGCGTTCTTCGGTTGATTGACGTTCGGTTAATTGACGCTCTACTGTAGTATATTCTCTGGAGCAGTCTTTTAAAACCGGTGTGCTGTGAAACACTGGTGTGCCACAAAGAGTCAGCAATATGTCAACTATTTTTTTTAATACGCCTTTTTACTTGATTGGTTGCTTAGAATTTTAAATTGAAATTAATTGAGATTAGCTATTAAACGGAAAACCTTTTGAGAGGTCACTATATTTAAACAAATAACCATATTGTAAAACTATGTAAATACGTTCTTCGGCCTTGGTTAAAAAAATGTCCCTGCCAAATTTGGCTAAAATTGGTCCACAGATTTGACAGTTATCGTAAAACCAACATCTCGAGAGACAGATGTACAGACAGACTAAATGTCAAATGGTCAAGTTAAAACAGTAGCTCGCTACGCTTGATCAATATCTAAGAATTAGGCCCTTTTTATAATTGTAATAATATATAACAGATATATTTTTAATTATCCTTTATTTACCTTTTCTCCAAACCATCCTTAATGAATACAGTTCAATCACGCTAATAAGTCAGGGGATATGAAAGTAAGACTTGGAGGAATTATTGTACTTGTATTGGTTTGGAGGGAGAATGGAAAATCACTTTTAATGCACGCAGGTAGGATTCAAACCCAAATCTTCATATGGCCGATAATCCAGTAATTTGTAATAGTTGCACCATATACCACTGGATCGGGTAACATAATAATCAATCAAAACTACCGTAATACTGGAAATCATTGAAATTGGTCCTGAGAAGACTTGAGAAAAGGAGGTGGAACAACAGGGTGACAAATGAACAAGTTCTAAAAAGAGTGGATGAGAAGATGGGATTCTTTGGTACAAATAAACTGAACCAGACACGTCCTTAGGAGGAACTGTCCTCTGCGTTACGTCATAGAAGGAAAGGTTTAGGGAAAGAGGAGCTTAGGAAGAAGGATGATTCAAATATTGAATGACTTGAAGAAAATAAGAAAATTCTGGGAGCTGAAGGGGGCAGAGGACAGGGTGCATTGGTGGTATAAGCTTAGGACACGGATCTGTCTTGAGACAGAACACACTAATAATAATAATAATAAGTGCTTGTTTGAAAACATAAACCTGGTGTGGTAATGTGCCACCCTAGGGGTAAGTCTCTACACCTTGACTTGTCAGATTGTCTCCGAGCCAAAGAACTCCGGGACCGGAAACGTCTGTTCTTGCTTCTCTTCCGTATACTCACGTACATTCTTTGAACAGATCTAATTTTGGAGAGATCCTTCCCAGCAGCGCAACCATACCAAGCTGTCAGCCCGCACCAGTGGAGGCATGGTTTAAGGTGGTGGTTGAGTCATATCTGGTCTGCCACTGATTGGGAGATCAGGGGTCGAACCCTAGCTTAGTTTACTAACGTGGTTTTCCTGCTGTTTCTCACTCACCCTTTCTCAAAGAGTAAATGCGAGTTCATTCACTTTAAATTCTACCTTTATCAGCAGTGCGAATAATGGTGCACAAAGTTGTCGATTGCTGAGAAATATGTAGTTTACTCAAACACTCTGGTACCATGACTTTGTTACAACAACTTAAACAATCGCCCCTGATCGGCCACACGAGTTGAGACAGTTGAATTGTGGCCCCACATTTTTAGAAACACGTACGAATTGCAGCCCGGGCTGTTGACCTAACCTAACATAACTTAACCTAACAAACGTTCAAATTTGACAAAAACCATTAAATGACCAGAACTGAGGCGGTTTGGATATTAAAAGGGATATCAATATGAGACTATGATAGTTTCTATCTGAAATTTAATACAGCACACTGCTAATTAGATTGACGCAACTCATACCTTTCTCTCAAGTGAGTGTGCCACAATTCGTACGTGTATCTCTAAAAGCCGGGCCGCAACTCGTACACGATTTCAATTCTAGGCCGCAACTCACCCCCACAGCCCTGATCAAACAGGTAGATTTAAGAAAATATACAAGCACGTATACCCCCCAACACTCAGACCCCTCCCACCCTTCATTTATTACAGCCAATCAAGATTGAATCCTGGACTCTTGAGTCTAAAATAATTAATGTCTTAAGGTGGGATTTAAGGAACGCGAGTTGCAGTTTTTATAATTATCAGCACTTTTTTGGTCAAAATAAATCAAATATTGCTTCATTTACATACATAGAATTTAATTTTATTCACACTGTGATATCAACAGTTGTTGAATATCTGTCAACGGTGTCTTAGAATTTAATGACAACTTTTCTCTTCATTTAAAAAGTTTCTCATCTTATACCGCTATGCTCATGACAGATATTCAACAATTGTTGATATCACCTTGTGAAGAAAATTAAACTCTATTCTACTGAAGCCATATTTTTTTTATTTTGTCCAAAAAGGTTTTTCTATTAAAACTGTAAAAACACTACCCTTTCCTCGCATCCCTTACACTCCTACCTTAATAAGTTCAAACGAAAACTATACCATTAAAATAACCTGAGTCCATTTTTTGGGCTAAATGGGGTCGATACAGTATAATGTTCCTTCAGGCAAGAGCTACATTTGGGCATAGAAGGACCTCAATCTCACTACTCATGTAGAATATACAGCCACAATAATTTATGTTTGAGTGCAGAAAGGACACAAGTCCAGGACTGAGGTCCTTTCTGCTCTCACCAGTAAGCTGCACACGTCAATGATTGACTGATAACCTTTATCTCTCAGTAGACGGAAGCACCAACAATATTCACCATCAATAATTGGTGGGTTAGATATAAGTTTATTGTTAAAACTGTTTTATGTTACAAAGTGAGTGTCAGAATGAGTGGAATTGAGAGTGAGGTTGAAAAGTTAGGGGAATAAAATAAGAGGTGTCAAAAAGCTCAGAATACAAACGAAACAGATTAAAAAAAAGCTAAGTAAAAAGTTTAGAGTATACAAAGGTTATACCAGAAAAGTATTTTGTCCAAGCGTGTAAGTGCCCATGAAAGTGCTGTAGTAACTTCAGTGACAATGTGAACTTTCCATTCTCAGTCATTTCTTAGACATTGGCTCAGAAATGAGCAGGATTTGTACCTACAAGGCCTATTTGAGTGTTGTGATGTAAAATGGCATCGTCCAAGTAAAGAAGATGCTCATATGAAAAACAAATCCTGAAATTATTACTGCATGAATGAAGCACACGGAAACAGGTATGCAGATAAGAATTTTTCAGTTTGCATGATGTAATTGATAGGAGAGTTAAAAGATTGCGGGAATTTCGTAAAGGGAAAAATTCCTAAGGACAAACGGTTCCAAAATAAAAGTGGCAATCATGAACCTCCTGATATTAAATAGCTGCATTTGTTCAGTGACAATTGTCCAGGGCAAAATAAAAATCACAATTTGATAAGACTGGGTCAGGCTTTGGTATATTCTGGAAGATTTAAAACGGTTGAAAAATGTTTCCCCATAGGAGGACATTCCTTTATACCCTGTGAAAGGGACTTTGGGGTGGTTAAACGGAAATTAAAGAAATCTTATAGAGTTTATACTGTACACGATAATGTATAAATGATAATGACCTAAAGTGTGCAAAATAAGTCTACCGTTGAAATAATAGAGATAAAAGACATTCTTGAATTGTATAAAATCGGATAAAAGGAACTGTTGCTTTGTTTAAACGACTTTCAGGCTAGCTCCAAGAGATCAAAAAGTGTTTTTTCAAGTTGCTACTTACCATCATTTCCGCTATACCAATGAAGATAGTACACGTGCAGTAGTTTGTCTACATTCATCAATGGGTTGGTGTGCGACACACTCATCCTGGGTTTGCTTGGATTGGCAAGAAATGTTATTACATTTCCAAATATTCTCGCGTACCCGGAAGGCTATGTGCCAATTACTGTGAAGAAAATGGAAACAGTTAGAGTTTTGTCCCACAAACAAAGGCAGCACAAGAATTTTGGAACGAAATTCTCCAGTGGCCTACCACCGAGAGACAATATGTTAGGAGGCCAGTAAAAACTTTGTGAGCCCGCATAAGGAGAGTTTAGTATTGGATATTGTTGGTTTCTTGTGCCACATATTGAGACGCTGTTAACTTTATGGTACAATGATGCAAAATTAACAGAGCGGGTATTTTAGAGCATTTTATTTAGATGTTGTGAGAAAGTGTTTGAAAATTTTAAAATTGGTTATTATTATTATTATTGTCGTAAAAGTACATTTTACCTGTGTGATTTTTGTACATGCTATATAACTGCAATCATATCAAAACAGATACATCATTACATGCCAAGAAAATATTAATTAGCCAGTGATAAGCCAGCATTGAAAGGTTTTAATATGTTTGCTTTTTGGTTTAGTTAAATACATGTTCCTAGCCAGGTGTAGACATTATTATTAATCTTACAGAACTATAATCATCAAAAGCAGGTAATTTAAAGCACACTGTGATGTAGATTTTAATCAAGTTAACCAGTGATGACTTTGTTATTCACTGTATGGACACATTTTAATACTGATTAATGTTAGATTTACATAATTCCATTTCACTCAAGTGTTATTTACTTTTAATTGATACTCTAACAAAAAACATGTATTTTCAAGAATTTTAGAAATTATCTTTCACTGTAGATTGCAGAAGGAACCTTAGTCCTAGTAATTAAAATTGATATTGTAAACAAAGTTTTGGATATAATTTTTTTAAACTTTGTGAAATATTACAATTATATGAACCCTACAAAATACCAACAATAATCTAGAATAATCCAATACATTTTGCATCCAAACAGTTTTCTTTTGTTTTATCGAAACTATGAAATTTGGACTTCGGTCTTTTCTACAATCATTGATCAACTAGATTTGAGTCAAACCTGCTTTCTTATAAAATCCTAATCTTACTTTTACATACGAGTCTTTTAGACTAAATTTAATTGTTCTTAAAACACAACTTTACCTAACTAAAATTCTACATCTGACGTCGACAAACCTTCTCCGAGGATTGGCTGCTATTTCAGGCTTTGAAGGCCAAGGGTAGAATTCAGAGTAGTATGTAAATATATATATTATAAAAACAAAATGTACACCTTATTTAATAACAAAATGCATTATCAACTTTTAAGAAAGTTTAACTTTATTTGCTTTAATATTTCAATTTTTAGTAAAATGTCAGGATGGCCGAGCGGTCTAAGGCGCCAGACTCAAGTGTAGACCATACTTACTCCGAGAGTTCAGAGCATTCTGGTCCTCAGATGAGGGCGTGGGTTCGAATCCCACTTCTGACAGTGTTTTATTTAATTTTAATCTTATATATTTTTAAAAAAAATTATATTTAGCACCGCGTCTTACTACCCGTTCGGGTTATACGCTCTAAGTACTAATTACGCTAATGGATTAGGAATTGAGAAGGTTGAATTAGATGAAGTGAACCCGCATTTTCGTGGAGGGAGAGTGGAAAACCATTTAAGACCCCACCCCCCCTCATTTTACCCGACCGAGATTCGAACCTCGATCTCCCGTCCTCAGCAGTTGAGCTCAACACAACAAGCGCTTTAGCCAACTACGCCACAGAGGCGGGAATTTATAGTTTTATCCAAAGAGATATAAAATTAGCTTTGACAACCAATAATATTTTGCGTTGAAGTCAATAGCTTATCTAACTAATTATAATTCTATTCTTGTCAATAATTTACCAAAAGATCTATCTATACACAATTATATAGTAGTTGAGAGTGCTTAGTTGTGTCGAGATAGGAGACAACCCACTTCGCAAAATATTTCTAAATGATCAAATCATAAAAAAGATCCGTTTCCACTGTGTAACAAAAAATGTTCTAAAACAATGTTATTTTGTAACTTGTTACATTTGAATGTTATATAATATTGACTAAAACGATTAAAAACTGTTTAAAAAATTATAACATGTTTTATCTCGTGTTGATAATGACGTTTGAGGAGGATGTTCTTCATGCGACCGCGGTTTGTGTAGTGTTGTGCAAAAAAAAATTGGCCGAAAGACTATTTTGAGTTCGGCCACCTCTAATCACGAGAGCTAATAATGTGCGAGTGAGCTTTTGACTGATCTTCAACGTGATGGTAAACCTTTTGGCTGATCTTCAACGTGATGGTCACGACCTGTTGGTTGATCTTCAACGTGATGTTCACGACCTTTTGTCTGATCTTCAACGTGATGGTCACAACCTTTTGTCTGATCTTCAACGTGATGGTCACAACCTTTTGGCTGATCTTCAACGTGATAGTCATGACCTGTTGGCTGGTCTTCAACGTGATGGTCACGACCTGTTGGTTGATCTTCAACGTGATGTTCACGACCTTTTGTCTGATCTTCAACGTGATGGTCACAACCTTTTGTCTGATCTTCAACGTGATGGTCACAACCTTTTGGCTGATCTTCAACGTGATGGTCACGACCTGTTGGCTGATCTTCAACGTGATTGTCATGACCTGTTGGTTGATCTTCAACGTGATGGTCAACTTTTGCTGATCTCACGTGATGTCACGACCTGTTGGTTGATCTTCAACGTGATGTTCACGACCTTTTGTCTGATCTTCAACGTGATGGTCACAACCTTTTGGCTGATCTTCAACGTGATGGTCACGACCTGTTGGCTGAGCTTCAACGTGATTGTCATGACCTGTTGGTTGATCTTCAACGTGATGGTCACGACCTGTTGGTTGTCTTCACGTGATGTTCTCGACCTTTGTCTGATCTTCAACGTGATGGTCACAACTTTGTCTGATCTTCAACGTGATGGTCACAACCTTTTGTCTGATCTTCAACGTGATGGTCATGACCTGTTGGTGTCTAACGTGATGTCACGACTGTTGGCTGGGGATCTCAAGACTGGTGCCAGTTTTAAGAAATATATTCGTATGACAAGCCAATTAAATGTCATCTAAAAGACTCGTATGTAAAAGTAAGATTAGGATTTTATAAGAAAGCGGGTTTGACACAAATTTAGTTGAATCAATGATTATAGAAAAGACAAAGTCCAAATTTCATCGTTTTGATAAAACAAAAGAAAACTGTTTGGATGCAAAATGTTTTGAATTATTATAGATTATTGTTGGTATTTTTTAGGGTTCATATAATTGTAATATTTCACAAAGTTTAAAAAAATTATATCCAAAACTCTGTTTACAATATCAATTTTAATTACTAGGACTAAGGTTCCTTCTGAATCTGCAGTGAAAGATAATTTCTAACATTCTGGAAAATACCTGGTTTTTTAGAGTATCAATTAAAAGTAAATAACACTTGAGTGAAATGGAATTATGTAAATCCAACATTAATCAGTATTAAAATGTGTCCATACAGTTTGAGCACCTAATTATTTATTGTAATCAGTGAAAGAACAGTTTAGCCAACTTCTTACATAATGTAAATAGTTCTGTAACAGGTTCAACATATTTGAAAACAAAAATTACACGATTTTCTTTGATATTTACCGATACTTGATTGGTAACGGATAACTTGTTAAAAAAAACACTATGAATGTTATAAAACATAAATGTCTTATAAAAGTTTTAATTCGATTTCTTTAACATGTAAAACAATATTTTGAAACACAAAGTTTTAAAACTTGTTACATAGTGTAAGTGGACCTTAGGACATTTTTCCTTGAATAGCATTCATTGTAGTCTTTCAGTTTGTGAATTCAAGTGGTACTCAGACTATGATAATGAGCGAAATGATGCGTCAAATGGGTGATAATATTCTTCAAGGACCGTCAATACTAACGAGTGATTCAGGTAAAGACTATGAGACAAGGTCCTACCAAGGATGGACTACTCTGGACTCTACAACTACTACAACTACAGTGAGGTTTCTTTAAGGGGGAGTTTGTAAGTGGTCATTAGGTGAGACGGAAGATAACGCGAGAAAAGGTCAGTTTTTTTTTTTGCAATTTCCATGGCAAACAATTTTTTCGGCCAAAATAGATCTAATATTGCTCTATAACAGAAACATAGATTTTAATTTTATACTCATGGTAATATCAACAGTTCTTGTCTATCTTTTGAGGGTGTCCTAGATTTGTATGAGAGCTTTTTATCTTCAATTAAAAAAGCTTTTCATCAAATTTTAATGTGTTCATTATAAATATTCAATAACTGTTAGGACTGCCATGTTTAGAAAAATAGCCCTATGATTCTGTTGGAGCAATATTGTATTTATTTTGCAAAAAGAAGAGTTTACTATAAAAAACTGCTAATACTGACCTTGCATTGCATCCCCTTCCATCCAAACTTAAAGGTGCGTTATACGTGAAAATATAAACCCTACGTTGAGGCGGTTATAAAACTTCAACATCATTAAAACATCTTCATTTATCTTTAGATGTTATGTGGTGACCCTGTTATTAATTTACTTTATTTGATTATGGAAGGTTAGCTAGATCTGTGCTTCTATCCATTCGTTCATCTCCAAACTGTGACATTTCCCGTAACGTTGAAAATTATTCACTCGCATTTTATTTTACGTGTTTTTCCTTCTTTTGTTTCCCTACTCGTTCGTATTAAATGTATAAACATATATATATATATATAATATATTTTTTTTTTTTGAAAAAATCACCCTCAACATGACCCACCCAATTCCGATGGCCTGATGCAATATCAGCCTCTTCATGACTCTTAGAATCGTATATTCGCATGTTAGCCAATCCCCCGGTTGACCTGAAATGTTTAATTTTTGTTTATTATTTTATTTGAGATGTTTAATGTGAACTCTCTGTACCAACTTATTAGCACATGACTTATAAGCAAACCTAAACGTATAAAGTAACAACACCCCGTACTTTGTCGTTAATTCATCACTTTAAAAGCGTAAGCACACATTTCATCAATTATATATTTTTCAGCCACGCCAGGAATCGAACCTGGGACCCTTAGCTTATTAGACAGACAAGCTGCAAACAGAAATAAGGTGTTTGACCGGATGAATTATTCGTTTACCTTGAAATGTATCAAGCGTACCTTGATTGTTTCCATTATGGTGCAGCATATACAAATGAGCCATAGTGGAGAATCTCAAAGGACTAGTAAGTTTTCACCTTAAACGAAGGGCATATTTCCTCCAAATTCGACTTTATTTAATCCTACCCCATTAATATAATAATGTGTGGATATCCCATATGGGATATAGAACATGCGGCAATTATTATTTTTATGAATTCTGTAAACGTTCATCCATTATGCCCCTTTCCCCCTTAAATACCCCCGCCACGTGTCTGCCCCCTTCCCCCCAATGACGTGTCTCGTGTGGGTGAGAGGTACCCTCACCTCGAGACTTGCTAACTGTGTACGTACGGATCGAAATTAAGGTGATAAGTGGGCCAAAAATTTCCCATACCAACACAGAAATAGCTGTTGAAAAATGCGCTCGAAACGGCTTACAATTTGCATACTTTTGGCTTGTTCTCTTCTTATCTAAGAGGACCTTCAAACGATTCCATTTCTCTATGTGTGTGTGTTTGTGTGTCTATTGATGATTTAGTGTGAGCACACAAAGTAACGTGTGCTCGTTTTTTTTTTTACCTTTTATTACTCACAGACATTTACAAAGAAAAGTAGCAAATTCATATTTGTTGGCAAAATTATTCAAGGGAAAATGTTTAGTAATCCTTCTAATGCATTTGTCACGACGAACAACTGTAAATTAGGTTAGTAGTTAGATTCTCTAGGGCATAAAGTTAAGGGTGTGGGATCTGGCTTTGGTGTTTGTATGAAATAATTAAGTTATATTAGGACATTAGCACCCTGTCCATGCTTTAGATCTATAATTAATTATATAGGACTCTCTTCCATGGCAACACAGTCTAAGGCTCTACTCTCGCAATATATTAGATTACTGAAGACGGGGATATCGGGGTTTAATACAGGTCAGGTGTACTAATGGTAGATTTTCTTTAATGGTTTCCCACTCTCCCTCCACTGTAAATGTGGGTACACTTAATATAAATTCAACCTTTCGTGGTGCAAACAAAATTATAAAGGGCGTATTTAACAGGCCCTTATAAACATATTGATTAAACCAGCCCACGAATTAGAAACTAAAATAATGCTAGAACAAACTGGGAATCGAACTTGGAACTTTGCTTAATATAAAAACATGCTACCAATAAAACTAAAGGGTTTGGCTGGACTTAAGACAGTTGATAATCTTATAAGGTTGAAGTGAACTTACAAACGTAATATACTCGTTGCTTTACATACACTTTTAATTAGGCTATGTTTTAGCGACAAAATGGTGTATTTTTGTGATGACAACTAAGATTAGAAAGTGCGATTAAGAAAGTAACGTTTAAAAAATGCACTCTTTTATTTTCAGTGAAAGAGGGAGGGCTATGAATTTCCCAATATTTATATTGAGATAAGAAATATGTAATTTTTCTACGAGGTTAATCGATTGGATACGTCAAGACTAGGTTTTACATCTCTAATATATAAGTAACATCATAGTTACCCACTTAGGTGCCGCATGGTTGAAGGTGCTACTTTCGTAATAGACTAGACTACTAAAAATGGGGAGATCATTGTTAAATTCTTCTTGGGTGTACTTAGGGAGTGTTTTCATAAATAATTTCCCACTCTCTCTCCAAGCAAATGCAATACACTTCCTCTAAGTTCAACCTTTATTATACCTAAATCACTAGCGTAATTAGTACATAGGCGTATAACCCTAATGAGTAGTAAAAAGCGGTGTTAAAAAAGAATATTTTAACAGTTAACGAATTATCTGGCTTTAATACTGAGAGTTGGAACTTATAATACTGAGAGTTGGAGCTTCTAATATACTGAGAGTTGGAGCATCTATAATACTGAGAGTTGGAGCTTCTAATACTGAGAGTTGGAGTTTCAAATACTGAGAGTTGGTTCAAACTTATTAATACTGAGAGTTGGAGTTTCTAATACTGATGTGGAGTTAAGGAGAGGGCTATACTAATTATAACTGAGAGTTGGAGTTCTAATACTGAGAGTTGGAGCTTCTAATACTGAGAGTTAGAGTTCTAATACGTAGTTGGAGCTTCTAATACTGAGAGATGATTTTTATGATAGTGGAGCTTCTAATACTGAGAGTTAGAGCTTCTAATACTGAAAGGAGTTTCTAATACTGATAGTTGGAGCTTCTAATACTGAGAGATGGAGTTTCTAATACTGATAGTTGGAGCTTCTAATACTGAGAGTAGAGCTTCTAATACTGAAGAGAGTTTCTAATACTGAAGTTGGAGCTTCTAATACTGAGAGTTGGAGCTTCTAATACTGAGAGTTGGAGTTTCTAATACTGAAGTTGGAGCTTCTAATACTGAGAGTTGGAGCTTCTAATACTGAGAGTTGGAGCTTCTAATACTGAGAGTTGGAGTTTATACTGAAGTTGAGCTTATCGAGATGTTCTAATACTGAGATTTGGAGTTGATTGAGCTTCTAATACTGAGAGATGGAGTTTCTAATACTGAGAGTTGGAGTTCTAATACTGAGAGTTAGAGCTTTCTATAATACTGAGAGTTAGAGTTTCTAATACTGATAGTTGAGCTTCTAATACTGAGAGTTGGAGTTTCTAATACTGATAGATTGGAGCTTCTAATACTGAGAGTTGGAGTTTCTAATACTGAGAGTTGGAGCTTCTAATACTGAGATTCGTAGCTTCTAATGGTCCGAAAAAAGATAAAGTGATCATGACACTTTGCTTATTAAATACCACTTTACTTTACTGAGTATATATTAACAAAATATATGTATAATATCACATTTATGATTGAAGGGAATGTGTATATTAGTGACCTGTTGACCTGATTCACGAGAAAAAAGCGATTTATAAAATTTAAAAAAATTGTGTGATACCCTTAAGCGTATGATTGTGAGGAAAGTATACAATTAAGAGCACTGACTTTCATCTGGTGAGATGACTGAAAATAATTTTGGCGGAAAAGTCAACTCCAGTTAACTTGGCCTGGATTTGGACGATTCTATTCTCGATAGCTTGGGTCAGCGTCGAGAAGGCTGGTGAAGTGTACAAACCCATTTTCGTAAGAAGGGCTTTAAAAAAATACAAACGTACATTTGTTTTAACCACAAATTATGGCATTTTATGATTTTATCAGTGTTATTAGATATTGATAGTATCTAGTAAACGTGACAGATTAGGATAACATGACTTGATGGATTACATGAAAAGAGATGTAGTAACCTTTCTGATCGTCATAATACAAATTGAACTTTAGGCACTCATGAGTGATACGGGAGGTTTAATTCAAAGACTCAATATCAAGCCATTTTTATTAGGCTTGTTATCTTACACTTACACACATCCTACACTACGTTGCAGACACTACAAACAATTCAGGGTTTATACGAATTCACATTATTCCTATTCCTTCAGAGAGTGTGTGGTTACTTAAACTTAAACAAACTGAAAATTTAATACAATGAATTTCGTCCGATTCTTAAATTTCGAAATAGGTGACATCGTAAAATGGGGTAAGTGTACACACTATCACTTCCAGCTAGGGTAATGAAAAGCGCAACGTATAATTATTTGTCCCCTTACAACAGAGTACCGTCCATCACCGTACATTTCGAGACAAAAGGAAGTGTGACGCATTATTGCGCACGCCGAAACTTGCCGACATCGATGGCTGTACAAGCAGCGTGCCATTTCGTTAGCTATCTCACAGAATAATCACTAGGCCACATCACTATGCTACTTTTTATCGCTTGTTTTGTAATACAGAATCGCTGTTTGATGAAGAAACTGCGTGAATTTGTATACGTCCGGTCATGACGACTTAAATCAGTCATTAGCACGTATAAATAAGGTTCATTCTGAAAAGTCACCAAATATAATGGTCATGGCTGTCAGTGGCTATATTGGAATATTATTTGGTAGCATTTACACAATGTAATTGGTGGGTGGTGGGGGAAGGAAGGGGATACTTAGCCCCCCCCCTAAAGAAACTCTATATATTTGTGTGGCTATGATTGTCATTGAACCCGGGCTCTCTAGGCAAAGTAAAAACTATCTATGAATTCTAACCGCATTTGTAGGGAGTACGTAGATCTCATCTTGGCAAGGCGTAATGAGGGTTGTTTCCAACTTTTCCTGCACTCAAATGCGGTTACTTATACTTTATGTTATACCTTTATCACTATTCCCCTCCTGGTGAAACTAGAATGCGGACTGTCTTAAAGGGCAGTGTAGACGTGGTGCAAAAAAAACAAAAAAAAACGATCATCTTTCCACGTGTGGGTCTACCTATTTTCCACGAACTTTAAAAATAAAAATAAATGGCTCGGTATAAAATTATATCTCCAAATAGAAGTCTTGTTTAGTCTCCATCTTCAAGTCTCTAGTCTCGATTTGTTAATACCCTCCAGTTTTTTAAATAATAAAACAACTCCAACCAAATGGACTTGTAAAAATACGCAGAGTTGGCCGTGGGTTCTTTCGAAGGTCAGACCGGTGGATGCTGAGAGATCTGGACCAGACAGAGAGGAGCGAGTAGGTGTGGGTGTGTTTATTCAGAATGCCGATCCATCCCTCCCCTCCTCCACGTTGCGCGCCACGGAGGTTCAGGTGAGACGTCGTAACCTTGGTACTACTGACTGACTCGACAACCCGGGGCTGAGGGCTAGGGACATCTCTTCGTTTTAGTTTTATAAATATTACATGAACCTAACTCACTCACATAGGTACAGTACCTTTTCATATAGATGAAATATTGTAGTAGTAAAACTTTTTACTTTGAAATTATTATGTTTATGTGATTCTAAACTTAAAAGTGGGACTTACAATTTTTACTGACCCCATATAATGTCAGTCTTTTATATATATATAATATATATATATATATATATATATATATATATATATATATATATAAAGCATATATATGCACAACTGTATGTTTGTTATTCCTCTAAATGTCTGTCCCTATATCTGTATGTCGCTATGTCTGTCTGTCCCTATATCTGTATGTCGCTATGTCTGTCTGTCCCTATATCTGTATGTCGCTATATTTATATGTCTCTATATCTGTCTGTCTCTATAACTGTCTGTCCCTATATCTGTCTGCCCCTATGTCTGTCTGTCCCTATGTCTGTATGTCCCTATATCTGTCTGTCACTATGTCTGTCTGTCTCTATATCTGTCTGTCCCTATATCTGTATGTCCCTATATCTGTCTGTCGCTATGTCTGTCTGTCCCTATATCTGTATGTCGCTATGTCTGTCTTCCCTATGTATGTATGTCCCTTTATATTGTATGTCTTCTATATCTGTCTGTCCCTATATCTGTATTTGTCGCTATATCTTGTCTTGTTCCTATATTCTGCTATATGTACCTATATATCTGTATGTCTCCTATATCTGTCCATGGTCCTATAATTGTCTGTCCTATATCTGTGCTATATCTGCTCTATATCTGTCTGTCCTATATCTGTTGTCCCTATGTCTGTCTGTCCTATGTCTGTCTGTCGCTATGTCTGTCATGTCCCATATGGCTATTGTATGTCCTATATCTGTCAGTCGCTATATCTGTTGTCCCTATTGTCTATTCTGTGCCCTATATGTGTCTATATTCTGTCCTATATCTCGTCTTGTCCCTATTTCTGTTATGTCTCGCTATGGTTATCTCTGTCCTTTCGTCTGTCCATATTATCTTCTGTCCTATATCTGTCTGTCCTATATCTGTGTCTGTCCCTATATCTGTATTTTCCTTATATGCTGCTATTGTCCCTATATTCTGTCATGTCGCCTATATCTGTATGTCCCTATATCTGTATGTCTATAGTATATATCGTCTGTCCCTATATCTGTCTGTCCTATTGTCTGTCTTCTGTCGTCTATGTCTGTACTGTCGCTACTGTCTGTCCTCGTTCCTCTAATGTTCTGTCCTTAATATCTGTCTGTCGCTATCTGTTCTGTCCTATATCTGTGTCTTATTCCTATATCTGTATGTCTCTATATCTGTATGTCCCTATATCTGTCTGTCTATATCTGTCATTCCCTATATCTGTCTGGCCTATATCTGTCTGTCCTATATCTGTCTGTTCTATATCTGTCGTCCCTTATATTTTCTGTCTCTATGTCTGTCTGTCTGTCCTAGCTCTGCTTGTCTGTCCCTATGTCTGTATGTCCTATATTTGTATGTCCTATATGTCTGTCTAGTGTCCTATATTCTGTTATGTTTCCTATGTCTGTCTGTCGCTATTCTGTACTGTCCTATATCTGTCTGTCCCTATATTGTGTCTGTCTGTCTTCCTATATCTGTATGTCACTATATCTGTCTGTCCCTATATCTGTCTGTCCTATATCTGTCTGTCCTATTCTGTATATCTGTCTGTCCCTATGCTGTCTGTCGCTATGTCTGTCTGTCGCTATTTTCTGTCTATGGTCCTATATCTGTTCCTGTCATTATCTCTGTATGTCTCTTATGTCTGTCTGTCCTATATCTTTTCTGTCCTATATCTGTATGTCCCTATGTCTGTCTATCTTATGTTAGTATGGTCCCTATATTTTTGTATATATTATCTGTTCTTGTCCTATATCTGTCTGTCTCTATATCTGTCTGTCTCTATATCTGTCTGTCTCCTATATCTGTTGTCCTATGTCTGTCTGTCGCTATGTCTGTCTGTCCCTATGTCTGTATGTCCCTATATTTGTATGTCCTATATCTGTCTGTCCCTATATTCTGTATGTCGCTATGTCTGTCTGTCCTATATCTGTCTGTCCCTATATCTGTCTGTCCCTATATCTGTATGTCGCTATGTCTGTTGTCTCTATATTTGTCTGTCCCTATATCTGTCTGGTCCTATGTCTGTCTGTCCTATGTCTGTCTGTCCCTATGTCTCTCTGTCCATATACTGTCTGTCCCTATATCTGTCTGTCCCTATATCTGTCTGTCCCTATATCTGTCTGTCCCTATATCTGTTGTCCTATATCTGTCTGTCGCTATGTCTGTCTGTCCCTATATCTGTCTGTCGCTATATCTGTCTGTCCTATATCTGTATGTTGCTATGTCTGTCATGTCCCTATATCTGTCTGTCCTATATCTGTCTGTCCTATATCTGTCTGTCCCTATGTCTGTCTGTCGCTATGTTTGTCCTATGTCTGTATGTACCTATATTTTATGTCTCTATATCTGTCTGTCCCTATATCTGTATGTCGCTATGTTGTCTGTCCCTATGTCTGTATGTCCTATAGCTGTCTGTCTCTATATCTGTCTGTCCCTATATCTGTATGTCGCTATGTCTGTATGTCCTATATCTGTCTGTCGCTATGTCTGTCTGTCCCTATGTCTGTATGTCTCTATGTCTGTCTGTCACTATGTCTGTCTGTCGCTATGTTTGTCTGTCCCTATGTTTGTATGTCCCTATATTGTATGTCTCTATATCTGTCTGTCCCTATATAGTCTGTCGCTATGTCTGTCTGTCCCTATATCTGTCTGTCCGCTATGTCTGTATGTCTCTATATCTGTCTGTCCCTATTCTGTATGTCCCTATGTCTGCATGTCCCTATATCTGTATGTCCTATATCTGTCTTGCTATGTCTGTCTGTCCTAATGTCTTTATTTCTCTATATCTGTCTGTCCCTATATCATGTCTGTCCTTATGTCTGTATGTCCTATATTCGTATGTCCCTATATCTGTCTGTAGCTAGTCTGTATGTCTCTATGTCTGTATGTCCTATATCTGTCTGTCTCTATATCTGTCTGTCCCTATATCTATCTGTCCTATGTCTGTCTGTCCCTATATTTGTATGTCTCTATATATGTCTGTCCTATATCTGTCTGTTGCTATGTCTGTCTGTCCTATGTCTGTCTGTCCTATATCGGTTTATCCCTATGTCTCTAGTCCTATATCTGTATGTCCCTATATTCTGTCTGTAGCTATATCTGTCTGTAGCTATGTCTGTCTGTCCTATATCTGTATGTCGCTATGTCTGTATGTCCCTATGTCTGTATGTCCCTATATCTGTCTTTCGCTATGTCTGTCTGTCCCTATATCTGTATGTCTCTATGTCTGTCTGTCCCTAGTTCTGTCTGTCGCTATGTCTGTCTGTCCCTATGTCTGTCTGTCCCTAATGTCTGTCTGTCCTATGTTTGTATGTCCTATATATGTATGTCTCTATGTCTGTCTGTCCCTATGTCTGTATGTCGCTATGTCTGTCTGTCCCTATGTCTGTATGTCCCTATATTTGTATGTCTCTAATTCTGTCTGTCCCTATATATGTATGTCTCTATATCTGTTTGTCTCTATATCTGTATATATCTATATCTGTCTGTCCTATATCTGTATGTCGCTATGTCTGTCTGTCGCTATATATGTCTGTCCTATATCTGTCTGTCCCTATATCTATATGTCACTATATCTGTATGTCCCTATATCTGACTGTTCTATATCTGTCTGTCCTATAATCTGTCTGTCCCTATGTCTCTCTGTCGCTATGTTTGTCTGTCGCTATGTCTGTCTGTCGCTAATTGTCTGTCCTATATCTGTATGTCGCTATGTCTGTCTGTCCCTATATCTGTCTGTCTCTATATCTGTCTGTCCCTATGTCTGTCTGTCGCTATGTCTGTATGTCCCTATGTCTGTATGTCCCTATATTTGTATGTCTCTATATCTGTCTGTCCCTATATCTGTATGTCGCTATGTCTGTCTGTCCCTATGTCTGTATGTCCCTATATCTGTCTGTCTCTATATCTGTCTGTCCCTATATCTATCTGTCCCTATGTCTGTCTGTCCCTATATTTGTATGTCTCTATGTATGTCTCTATATATGTCTGTCCCTATATCTGTCTGTTGCTATGTCTGTCTGTCCCTATGTCTGTATGTCCCTATATCTGTCTGTCCCTATATCTGTCTGTCCCTATATTTGTATGTCTCTATATATGTCTGTCTCTATATCTGTCTGTCCCTATGTCTGTATGCCCCTATATCTGTCTGTCCCTATATTTGTATGTCTCTATATATGTCTGTCCCTATATCGGTCTGTCCCTATGTCTGTATGTCCCTATATCTGTCTGTCTCTATATCTGTCTGTCCCTATATCTGTCTGTCCCTATGTCTGTATGCCCCTATATCTGTCTGTCCCTATTTTTGTCTGTCCCTATATCTGTCTGTCCATATATCTGTTTGTCCCTATATCGGTCCCTGTATATGTCTGTCCCTGTTTCTATGTCTGTCTCTCTGCCTGTTCCTTTATTTTTCTGTCTGCCTATTTGTATGCCTGTTTGTGTTTGACTATCGCTACCCACCCCACAAGTGGACAATGTGCTGTAAACTGCTAGTGGTAATAAACCAGCCTACAAGACAGACAGCTAGTATCTACTATCCAAGAAGGGGTGTATTTGCTTGTAATGGTTGTGTGTGCATGAACCATCTATCTCACTCATCTCAATGAAATGGAATTGTTATGTTTCAGCCCATCAGAGTCCACCGTACCATGGACCAACACAGAATATTCAAGGGACCAGCTTATGGTATGTTATCAAAACTCGTATTAAATTACAAATTTATACATAGGTTATAATTTTTCCACTATCGACTTAAGTTTTACGACAGATCATATTTTATATTGCATTAAGACGGTTGGCCCTTTTTATTTGGCGCGGAAATGCAGAGCCATGGTAACAAACAGTTATCTTCAAGATTTTTTATTGTTTTGCAATTTTATTTTCGGAAACGGTTTGTTGAATAATATAATAATTTTGTTGAATGTTGATTTTTCTTATTATTTATTTCAAGTACATATTCTTTTGAATGAATATTTTTTTGAGTGTTTGTCTTTAAAAAAATCTTCTAATCAAATGGTCTTTATTTTTTTAAACTTACAAATTTAAAAAAATAAAAATTATCAAAAGTCTGTTCCAAGTTCTTCCTATTCCTAGAGCAAAAATATTAAATATTGTTCATGCCACCCCACTCCATGTACAGCCCAATTTTTTACAGTCATTTTAGTGCAAGAATCAAATTTATATCTTTTCTCGTTTTTATTTTAGATTTAATTTATGATAAATAATTTTTTAGCACAAATTACAAAAGGGATAAACTATGGCAGTTATATTTTAAAATTTGTTTAAGTGGAAACATTGTCGATTTTCTCAAAAATACGGGCGTTCTTTTGTAATTTTTAAGCATATCTGTCTTTCACTTTGATTCCTTTATTTCCCAGGAGTACCTGAAGTTAGAAGCGCTCCAAGTCACCTCACTATTTACATTTATAGCACAAAAAAAAAGGTATATCAGGGAGGGACCATTTATGCCTTATTTTTTAGAGCAAAAACATCTAAAACTAATATATTAAATTACAAATTAGGTAATTTAAGAAAAAACACATTTTCCAGGTTTAATTTACATTACTTTGAAAAAATAGCTAAAAAAACATTTGCATTGTTGTGATTTTTTTTGTAAAAATATTCTTAGCAGATTTGTATAAAATTTAGCGTCACCTCATGAGGATTTTAGTTAATAATTTATATTAAAAAAATTAATCCTAAAACTCAACTAATAACGAAGTAGGAATTACTTAAATCAAATTCCAGACAAGTGTTACAAGTCACCCCGTTTTACGGTACTACTTTTTATATACACTCCTTCTCTATAATTTTAAGAGTGATCAAATATCGATAAAATTGACATTTTTCTATAAAAAACTGCCTGCTTCATAAAAAGAAAATGTAACAATTAATAAACATCGATACATTATCTTAGAGAGGGTGTTGAAAATATTAACATAAACATTTTAATAATAACAAATATAAAATTCAATTTTAGTCGAATATAAGTTGTACAAGTCGTACTAGATTGACGTGAACGAAACATAAATATGTAATATAAATATAATATATATGCACAATATTTAAATGATATTTGTAAAGATTTGGTAGTGATAATTACAAGCTATGATACATTTTAATTATGAATATGTTGAAATTGTAACAAACATCTAAAAAGTAGGTACATTTTAAAATATACATTTGATCCAATTACACTTAAAACTAAGTTGAAAGAATCACAGGATGCTGTGACTATGCATATATTGAATATTCATGTATATTCTTGAGAAATTACAGAATAATTATTAAATTTAATAAGTAAAAATGTAATTTATTCCTTAACTGTAGTTCCCTGTTCCTTGATTTCTGTCTTCAAGGTGCTGCACAGTTATTTTTACTTTGACATGTTTCAATGCACCAGCGGCATCTTCCTCAGGTCTGATGAGAAAGAAAGAACACACTGAAACATAAATGTATGGTTAAGACACAATGCGCCAGCCAATGTGGTATAACATAAGATTAATGAAGGTTAATAAATTATAATGTTGAAAAAATAAATAACTATGAAACATATTTACCAGAAATTAAAGCTATGTGCTTGAAAATCCAATGTCGTGTTATTAAAGGAACTAATTGGAGAATTACAATTAACGTGTGTGTATGAAGTGAAACAAGAACAGTCTAGAAAAAATGTAATGTGAAGTCAATTATATTATAAATATAAAAAGGTATTTTGTATTGTGATATTGTGGAAATGAGATAGTAGATAGATATATTTTGAATGTATTTATTCGTGATAATTTAATTTAAATAAAATAAATTATATGGGATGGAAGATAGAATGAGAATAAAGGAAATGAGAGAAGGTTCACGTCTTCTCGAGACTGGCCCGAACAACTCATTAACTACTATGGAAGGTTGGGCGGATGCAGACAGGAATGGAGGCTTTTCTAATGTTGGTATATTGAGGGAGTTTTCTTAAGGTATTAATGAGTATTTGATTTTCAAAAATGGTTTGTTCATTTAATACATTTTTATTGTTTAATAAGGCGGTTTGAATAAATATATTTTCGGCTGTGTTCATTGCCGAGTCTTTTGGGATATTGTAAATTAGTCTCCTGCTTTTGTTCATTGGTTTTGGTTGATATTCTGACTTTTTGAGGTTTTCAGAAAATTTTGATTTATTTCTATCATATTTGAAATTTCTCATGTGCTCAGAATATCTAGTAGGAATTTGGCGCTAAGATTTTCCTATGTAAACACTGTTACAGTCAGAGGTGAGTTAATAAATGCCACTTTTTTCATATTGGTTGGTTTTGTTTAGGTTAGAGTTATTGATATGTTTTTTGATGTTATTGTTAATGCTGAAGTCTACCTTTAATTTGTGTTTGTTGAAGATATTGGTAGTTCTATTAATTTCTTTCCCTGTATAGTTGAACTTGATCCATTTGGTTTGGATATCTGAATTTGAATATGAATTATTCCTTCGGAGAGGAAGTAAAGTCGTAGGTCCCATGCTGATTGTGGGATGTAATAAAACTCCAGAAGGTACGTGAACATATTTTTACTGGCGAAGTTTTAGGCCCTTTCACTCTCGCTCATAGAAATTCTCGTGTGCTGATATAATCAGTCGGTTCAGAAAATGAACTTTAAATAGCTAAAATAAAAAATAAAATAAAGTACAATTACTTGTGTATTACTTGAGTTAGTATGGTTATCTTAGGTCAAACAAATAGTGTGTAAGTCGTGTGCTGCTACCACACAAAAAACTATCTCCTAATCATCTTATAGTGAAAGTAGAACAAAGATGGTTGATGTCTTTTCTTTAGCTATCCTCAATATCTGTAGCCCAGGTATTTTTACAGATTATTTCTCAGGTGATATTAGTCGCGCGATTGAACTGTCACTCTTCGTCCTCCGATTCTTGATCTACGTACCGTAAACTCCTCCTCCAGACCAATGAGAGAGCTGTCTCATGTCACTATCTGGCGAATGACCGCGTTGTCCGGCCGTGACGTCAGAGGTGTCTTCACCCAATGCCAGTTCTCGATGCTCGCGATGTTGTCTTGTTCTTGTTTGGGAAGCTGATCTAAGACGTATCCGCGTGGCTCCACGATCTTCGTTGACTCGTCAAGGTCTGAGGAATACTACAGGTAGATAAAATAAAGTGGCATTTCGGGAATGGAAACAAACAACAACAGTGAGGTCAGATTCACACCAGTGGTCTCCAGCGGTCTCAGGCTTAGAACTATGGTTGTATTTAGATTCACACCAGTGGTCTCCAGCGGTCTCAGGCTTAGAACTATGGTTGTATTTAGATTCACACCAGTGGTCTCCAGCGGTTCAGGCTTAGAACTATGGTTGTATTTAGATTCACACCAGTGGTCTCCAGCGGTCTCAGGCTTAGAACTATGGTTGTATTTAGATTCACACCAGTGGTCTCCAGCGGTCTCAGGCTTAGAACTATGGTTGTATTTTGGTAGGAAGGAGCTTTTGGAAAACACAAACTTATTATTAAAATCTTGTCGGTGTTCTTTTATACTCGTAGGCATGAGATTAACACGTTACAGCAGCTCTAGAGAAAATCTTACTACCCATTCGGGTCATTGGTTTATGCCCTAATTACGCTAATGGGTTAGGGATGAGGAAGGTTGCATTTAGAGGAAGTGTACCCGTATTTACGTGACCCTCAGTACACCCAACCAGGATCTAACCATGACCCGTTATCGGTAAGAGTAGCACCTTAGACCATGTAGCCACCCAAGCGGGTCTACGGGAAAGTAAAGCTGGTTGCATCAGCATTAGTGTGCCTGACTTCGATGCGAAAGCTTGGGATTCGGATGCCCATGTGGTACTATGGGAATGTTTTTACAGCCTTGCTAAAACCTTTATTTTCTCTACAGGTCACTACTGATGCATTTAACTCGAATGTACCATACTTTGTGGTCCATTCTGGTACATTGAAAAAGTTAGACCCGCACGGGTCGGCTCATGGTTACACTCGTGTTGGACTGGATTTCTGGGCACATCGAGTTCGGGGATATAATTACGGTCTGGTGTACTGAGGATGATTTTTTCATAAATGGTTTCTTTCTCCCTCCACGCAAATGCGGGTGCCTTCATATTAAAAATGTCATCTTCCTTATCCCTATTCTATTAGCTCAATTTATGAATTCTAATAGCCTGAACGAGTACCGAGACGCGGTGAAAGAGAAAGGTGAGGTGCACTGTCCTTGTGTGTCGAAACCGGACCAGTGAGAGTCGCCAGGTAGACAGCACATTGTACCAGGAGTGACGT